>OY856410.1:1301954803-1302554803 GCA_963693085.1 Alisma plantago-aquatica
TCTAAAGATAATTGTACAAAAAATCAATTTTAGACATCTACTTTCAACCATGTAATTTCCTAAGAAACATAAAATCAAACCACCATTCACAAAACAACGATCATGTGTATGAAACAATATATATAAAACAAATAATTTCATATCTAGACAAATGTCTAAATAATAAAAATCCATTTAGGACACAGTCCATCTTGGGCACAGTCCAATTAATTACATCCCAACAAAGTTACATTTTACAAATACAACATCATAATTCACAAGTCTCAAACTGAAATACACATAACTAATTCACGTCTCACCTTATGTCAAATTCTTTTTTTCCTCATATATATATATATATATATATATATATATATATATATATATATATATATATACTCTACACTGAGATAGGATAAGGCATGAACTTCACCTCCCTATACACTTGAATGGGATGACCTAATGTTCACAGTGAAAAAAATTGGGAAATGAAATGAAAAATGCAATGAAATCATCGTAATACTAATCATTGTATTATTGTGATTATTAATCATTGTATTACTAAAATGCAATGAAATCATTGTATTACTAATCGAAGAAAACATGGACAAGGGGAAGGAATAGGGAAATAGGTGGCCAGGGTAAGATGAAAAAGAAGAGGTGGCAGGGGAGAAGAACGAGAATAGGTGAGAAAGGGAAGAAGAACATGTGGCTGGGTAGCAAGGGAAGAAGAAGGAGAAGAGATGGCGGGGGAAGAACAAGAAGAGGTGAGGAAGGGAAGAAGAAGAATAGGTTGTGGGGGAAGAAGAATGAGAAGAGGTGAGGAACGGAAGAAGAATAACAGGTGGGGGAGGGGGGAAGAAGAACGAGAAGAGGTGAGGAAGGGAAGAAGAAGAACAGGTGGCGAGGGAAGAAGAATGAGAAGATGTGAGGAAGGTAAGAAGACAGGTGGTGGGGGAAGAAGAATGAGAAGAGGTGAGGAAGGGAAGAAGAAGAACTGGTGGCGGGGGAAGAAGAACGAGAAGAGGTGAGGAAGGGAAGAAGAAGAACAAGTGGCTGGGTAGTGAGGGAAGAAGAAGGAGAAGAGGTGGCGGGGGAAGAATAACGAGAAGAGGTAGTGAGGGAAGAAGAAGGAGAAGAGGTGGGGAGGGGAAGAAGAAGAACAATAGTAGGGGTGGCAGGGAAAGAAGAAGAGGAACATGGGTGGCAAGTGAAGAACATCGACAGGTGGCAGGGTGGCGGGGAAAGAAGAAGAGGAGTAGGGGTGGCGAGTGAAGAAGGAGAATACGGGGTGTCGCTGGTGGAACTGGAGGAGGGATATGAGGCGGAGGAGGAAGCGGGTGGAGGGAGAAGAGGTAGAGGAGGAAGACGAGGCGGAGGAGGAAGCGGGTGGAGGGAGAAGAGGCGGAGGAGGAAGGGGGTGGAGGGAGACGAGGTGGAGGAAGGACGAGCGGCGGAGGATGACTATGCAAGGGGTAAGATGACAACACGAAGGAGGAGGAAGAATCGGTGAAAACTGATTGGCTGCAGGGGTGGCACAAACGGGGAGCTTGGTCTCGGGTAGCTCCGGAGTGGGCGACCGTCGATGCTGTCGAACTAGAGTGCTCAGGAGCTGAGAAGGAGAGGCAAAGCGGAGGAGAGCTTGGGAGCAGTGAGGGAGGAAAAACAAAGGAAGAAGGGGGGGTTCGCGTGGGAGATGATAAAAAGTAAAAAATGCCACCTGACATGGCGTGTTCATGAAAACACCAAGCAGTATGGCGTGTTTAGTAACGTGCATAACAGGAAAGATGCGACATATCAGTCACAGCTTTATGAACTGCGTCCGTGAGTTAAATTGAAACACCAACTAAAGTGGCGTTTTACGCCACGTGGCTAGGCCGATCAAAGGAAATCAATATAAATGTCACATAAGGTGGCACTTTACCTCTGCTTTTCGATCCACATCCATGAATAAAGAAACACGCCAGATGTAGTGGGATTTTTAAGCCACGTTGCACGGTTGTTGAAGGAATATTAATAAAGACGCCAAACGAACTGACGCTTTTCCAGTCCGACACCATAAAACGCCAAACCATATGGCACTTTAAGCGGAAATGCCAACTGATACAACACTTTTGATTCCCCACACCAGATAAACGCCAAGTGAGGTGATGCTTTTGTCTCAAAATGTGCTAGTTCGGGAAATAAGTTAAGAAGAATGCTATCAGGGTAAATATTTTTACAAAAGTGTGCTATTTGAATATTTTTCCAACTTAAATGGTAACACTCACTCGTTATTTACCTACACCTACACAGATGTATCATAGCGGGGCGTTACATAAATAGAATGTTACTAGCAAACAAATTACAATATTTGCTAAATACTTGTTCATCTTTTAGGAGCTAACCCAAATAAGTGCGTGCCTCTTGTCGATTTGAACTTGGAATCCATCATTTTCTAGGTATACGAGAACAAAATGGCGATCCTAGAGCATTCCTGCTCTAATTGGGAGAAATAGAGAAGACGAAAGAGAATATGGGAATGAACAACACAAGAGAAAGGAAAAGAAAAGTTACCAAAATGTATATTGTAGCAACTGAAAACATTGGAGTAGTGACGCAGCATTCGACTATACTACTGAGGGGGGTATTCATGTCATGCTTCCCGCTCACAGAGAATAAAGAAAAGCACCACATAAGAGATTCCTGTACAATAATTTGCATCCCATGTTTATCAAAATACACATGCTGCGAACACATGTAGACAGGCAGTTGCTAGTAACCATCGCCGGCCCTAGGTGACAATGCGGTCCATGATGCCGGCAACAATGTCCTTGGACTCCCTCAGGAGCTGGACGATGTCCTTGAGCCGCTCCCGCTTGCTCGCCGTAGCGGGGTTCTCCTGCAGCATACGCTCCATGCCGTTGGCGTCCACAACGACGAACTCAAGCATCATCTCTGCCTCCAGCTCCTGCTCCACAGTCGGTGCACATCAGCAATGACACGAAGAGCAAGTCCATCGACGCGAGTCGCAGGATCACGCTCTGCCAGTAGGCGTTTAGGCGCATAGTCATGTCAAAGGCCTGCCCCGCCTTGGTTGCGTTGTCCCGGAGATGTCCTACGTCCACGTCTCCAAACGGCTTTAGGCTGATCTTAGTCGATTTCAAGCTACTCAGACGTGAGCCGTACGGCTCCCAGTATATCTCGCTATTTTTTCACAGATGACGCCAGAGCACCACGTCAAGAATGTCTCAAGATAGGTAATGGTACTAACTAGTATGAACAAGTATCGGAACAGAAAATAAATTTATCCAAGACAGAAGTTATCTTTAGCAAAGGAACACCGAGGTAGACAAAGTTGGATCTTATCCAATCGCACCAAGTTTGGGAGGTGGACAAGCACACAAAGTATTTGGATCTGCTAACATCCATAAGGAGATCCATAAAACAAGCTTGCAATTTTATAAAAGAAAGAATATGGAAAAAACTGTAAGGATGGAAAGAATTTTTTTGTCAAAGCCGGGAAAAGAGGTCCCGATAAGAAAATCATTGCACATGCAATCCCAACTTATGTGACGAACATTTTTCAAATCCCAATAGGGATACTACAAGACTTACAAAGTTGCATTGCTAGATTTTGATGAGGAGCAAATGTACATAAAGGAAAATCTCGTGACAATCATGGACAAATCTTTGTAAACCAAAGCATGCAAGAAGACTCGACTTTTGGGACATGGTATCTTTTAACCAAGCAATACTCTCAAAATAACTTTGGAGGCTCCTTAAAAACCACCGTCTCTAGCTTTCAAGGTTCTGAAGGCCAGGTATTTTCCTAAAAGTTCTTTGTTGCAAGCAACTCGGGGATGTAACCCAAGCTTTACGTGGAGAAGCCTATGGGGCACAAAACCAATTCTCATGGAAGGTTTGAAGTGAAGGATCATAGATGTGTCTACAACCATCATGCGGACTGATAGGTGGATATGTTGAATTAAGGACATATTGGAGCAGTTTTTTAACATAAAACTAGGAAGCTATGACCTATGTTAAAGAACTGATCGATTCGAACACCAACAAATGGAACATAGAAAAACTTAAAGACATATTTTGAGAGCACATATGTGATGAATGCATCCTTTCTACTCCAATTAGTAGAGGAAGACCAGAGGACATGCTGTAATGGTGGCCAGATATGAAGGACAATTTCACCACAAAGTCAGCCTAGGGCTGTAAATGGATATGGGTATATCCGCATACCCTCAAACTGATACACTCTAAATCCATCATGAGTATACATTTGTATAATCATATAATCTCTTATCCTTATACCCGCGTACCCGCCTCTCGTAGGAGAAGGTTATGATTATGTATATACTCATACCCTGTATACCCATATACCCATTTAATTATATTTTTATGTAAATAATTTATATTAGAATGTAATGTTGCATATTTTGGAATTCATCTAGCAAGTATAAGTACCTTGCAATAGTAAAAATTTATATTAGAATGCAAATCCATATTATAGAACTCACATCTGATAAATATAAGTACCTTGTAGTGAATAAACAAATACATTGAAACACCCTCATAGTCACACAAGCATATTTCATTATATTAAAAAGGCCATAAAGTCATTCTCTCATTCCTCTCCTCTTTCCTCTCCGCCCCCAATGATATTTTTCCAATAACCTACCCATTTAAGTGTGATAGTTTATGTATTCGGAATTTTGTGGTGTATTATTATAACACTTTTGACCATAACTGTGGGCTCTGATCTGGAAATCACGAAATAAACTCGGCAGAAACGTTCGATTAGCAGCAGAATTATGAAAAATCACTAAAAATTTAAGACTTTTTAAGAAAGGATCTTGGAACAATAAAACTTCTTTATAAGAAATAGGATAAACAGTTTACATCATAATCCAACATCACATTTTTGTGGAATCACCTTTCGAGCGATTATATACATCCATTGCCCTGTTAACTGTACAAGGCAAGATACAACAAAATCTCGAGGCTTAAAGCCAAAAACCTCAGACCTACTGACTCCTAGGATCTGAGAGTACAGAGACGACATAAGACTTTCTATCTACGAGACTAGACAGTCAGTATCTCCACCTGAGATTCATTGCTGCCCTTGATACTATTGCTGCTGTTGTTGCTCATTCTTAGATGGGTTCCTTCGACCTCGACGTCTACCTAAAAAGTAGAATCCCACGGGGGTGAGACAATTGAATAATTGTCCCACCGAGAGTTATAACTCTCTGCCAGAAGCTTTATTATAGCAAGTAAGGAGTAACATAAGCAAAGTAACTTAAATCATTCAACAGCAGGTTTGATAATAAATAAAGCAACTTCATTAAGGAATATGAAGAACATGTATACTAGATACTTGAATAAGATATTAATATAACAATGTAACATCAATCATTGTTTCTCGAAGTTCAACCCTAGCAGATATGCTATGCGGCTGATTATGTTTTACAAACATTATTATGCCCTGCGGAGATGAGGTATACCGCTCATACTCCAACCGACCATTACGAAATCGCGTCGGTACCATACATAGGTCATCAAAAGAGCCAGATTCTTATGACCTTATCTTCCTTAGTCAGTAAGAGGATTTATTTTTAGGACATCTTGTGTCTCTGCTGTAGTAGCTATCCAGGATATTCGGGAGATTGGTGATACATCATCCCGGTATAATATATAATGAAGGATTGATAGGGTAATGGTACATCCTACATCAATTCCTACATTAGGACGTAAGGATATTTGCATCCATGTTCCCCCATATACTCAAAAGTATATGATCCAGGAGTTCCCTTGGGAAAACCTGTTTCACCATCATTTGGTGTCTGACAATGATGGATCTATGGTCAGGGCCCTACATGATATCATTATACTTGATTACTTAAGTACATTTCAGTATTCTTTTAGCATCATGCATGTTTTCAAACATAAACCATCAAAACAACAGCTATAAAGAAAGAATACTAAATGTATCAAGTTTATCTCACATCATTTATCATATGGATATCAATTCTTAACCATTTCATTACTATGATTTAAGAATAGGGGTGTTCAAACCCTTAAATTATCATAAGTCATCTAGTTAGCATGACCTTGATGTTGTTCATGGCTCTTACAACACATTAATCTCATATGTTGCCACTTGAACTTAGGCAACATGGCATATATCATTATTCATAAAGCCTATAGTCTGCTTTCAGTGAATATGATATCATAACCCTTACCTGGCTATGATCATTTCTTTATAAGAACCTTCATGGTCAACTCAATTGATAATAATAAACAATTCATCTCCGAATCAGTAATTTATAAGCAGGAATAACCTTTTAATTCAAAGTTGTACCTTCATGTCTTTACTAAAGCTTGGTTCCCATTATTTAAATCAATTAGGGTTATTGAATCCCTTTTATTATAACAGGGAATAATGATTCCTCATCTCATACTTTAATCATGAAGAATCATGCTTAGAAGCATAACCTAGAGTTAGGGTTTATCCCACTCAATTAAGATTATTAAATTCCTTTTCCTTATAAGGCATAAGAATTCCTTATATTGTAATTTGTTCACAGGGTTTCATGCTTGAATGCATAACCCAGGATTAGGGTTAACATAACCCATCCTTCAATAATTAGGGCTTTCTGTTCATGTTATCAGTCCAACCCTAGCATACAACTCCACCACTCTTGGAAGCATACAAGGACATAATGAATGTTTACTTTCGATTACAATACTCATTGAATATCATTAATGATCATCAATTCTAAGTATTAGCCCATTTCTCATTCATATCATATTATGGTTGCATCATACTCATTGATTTGGGTTACTCCCCTCCCAAGATGTAATACTCTACATTATTGAATACATGAGTTCATTGTGTCTCTATCATAGATAACTACCTATAATATACTATCTGTCTCTCGATTAAATATAATGGTTTAGAGGTTCATTAAGGTATGATTCCTGGGGATGTTGAATGTGATATCCATCATATCTTGATGTATCACTTCCTCCTCATTATTATCTTACTTGAGAGAATTGGTTAATTTAGTATTAAGATATTTCCCTTTTAATACTTCATCTACCAACTTAATTCTCCCCTCATATGGTGCATGTTTTGTATACCAGAATTAACCGATTATCTTTTAATGATAAAGGGTTAAACATTTTTGATGTAGAATAAACCATCATCAACTATTCTAGGTATCTCCATTCTCAGGATGTTATCAACATCATGCTTTGATATACATCATTTCTAAGAGTTTCATGCCCATCCTTATTGTAAGGTGTAAAGCATTTGCTTATTCATAAGGTCATCTGGATCTAGGCATCACTTTACTTCTTAAATCCTCATTTATTGGGATTACTACATTTATCATTCCCAGGGCTCGCTAACCCTATGCTATATGCTTATGACCTAATCATCTTGTATGACTGATTTAGCTACACCAAGATCTTTTCAATTTCTTTATAAAACACCACGACTGTGCTTCCTTGCATGGTCGTGCAAGGGAAAGTTACCATGGCCGTGCTCCTTAGCACGGTCGTGCTGTTATCAACATATCCCGATTGATTTCTAGGGTTTAGAGTTTATTCACTTCAATCAGGGTTATCAAACCCCTTTAGCTTACAAGGCATAAAGGTTCCTCATTTTATAATTCATCCATAGGCTTTCATACTTAAAGATATAATTTAGGATTATTCCTTTCATGACATCACCCTAAATTAGGGTTTACTATTTTCATTACATGATGTTACCCTAGAATTAAGGTTTACAATTCACTTCATGGTGAGTTGAGCTCATAACATCACCATGTATGAAATTATCTTCATTGATGCCTTTAAAATAGGTTAAGACTCATCTTTCATCATAATTAGGGTTTCCAAGATCTCACCTTGATGGATCATACCCTAATCATGTACATTCACATGTATTGAAGGTATTTTGCTTGACTTTCATTCTCATCAGGAGTTTTCTCTCTCCTCTCTTTAATAGGTGATGATTACATCACTCTATATTAGGTTAGGTCAAGTCATCATTGATAAACATAAATTAAATCATCATCATCGTGTTATTAGGGTTTGTTCAATCAAAGGGTGTTATCTACTTGAACCCTTCAAGGGCACATTGGTAATGTTCACCATTAACCATAATATGGGTCAATCTACTAAGAACTTAACCCCTTAATGTCTTTAAGTATCATTAGGGTTTAGGTTAGACAACCATTGAACCATCTAAGTCATCAAGGCATTAGATATTCTTAACCCTAAAAGTCCCCAAACGGTTTCACACTTCAACCTCCAAACGGTTTTGAAACCGCATGGAGGAGTTGACCGTTTGGTAACTTTGACCCTCAAACCGCATGACACTCAAGACCGTTTGATCTTAAACGGTCTTGAAACCGTTTGATCATGTTGACCGTTTGGACATGGTTGACTTTGAAACCGTTTGATCAAACTGCATGACCAAACCGCATGAGCAAAACCGCATGAGATCCAAACGGTTTTGAAATTGTTTGAACCCAAACGGTCTTGAGACCGTTTGGTCCAAATGACTCAAAACCGCATGGACCTAAAAAGCACATCAACACTTGTAATCGATTAGGGTTTTCAATGTTGAACCCCTCAATTGGTCTCATGCATAGTAACCACTTATCAATTGAGTCAATTAGGGTTATCCTTAACCAATTGGAAACTCAATTGAGCCTCAATTGATAGTCAATTAGGGTTGGAACCGATTGAATTAGGGTTTGTAATCAATTACTCATCAACATTGATCAACATGAGTCTAATTTAAGTTGAACCCATCAATTGCCACTCAATTGGGCCCCAACTTGGCCCAAACGGTCTTGAGATCGTTTAGACATCCTCCAAACGGTCTTGAGACCGTTTGCCCAAATATTCATCAAAATCTAAGTCCATTTGTTAAGGGTTGAACCCAAATTAAGTCTAAAATAAGCACTTTTGATTAATTCAACAACCTATTGTGATTGGACCCTCAATTGATCAAATTCCCTTAACCCTAGACCTCAAAACGGTTTTGGGTGGTCACCAAACGGTCTTGAGACCGTTTGGGTGAACCCCAAATGGTTTTGAAACCGTTTGGGCCACTCAACCCAAACTTCAACAAGATTGGTCCATGAAATCAACAATTGAACCCGAATAGGGTTTAGGTGATTAAAGTGCCTTCAACTTGAGATTTACTTGAAATTAGATGGTGATTCTTTGTAGGTAGTTAATTCATGATGTGTCCATCAGACCCTCAAACGGTCAACCCTTGGTCAAACCCCTCAAACGGTTTTGAAACCGTTTGAGTCCAAACGGTTTTGCAAACCGCATGAAATTAAACAGTTTTGAAACTGTTTGGTCCCAAACGGTTTTGCAACCGTTTGAACCATGGGTGAAGGACTGTTTGATAAAGTAGCCTAGGTATTCACGCCCATCATCATCTACCTTGAGACCAAGGTCGGTTCTTCACGGATTGCTTGCAAGATCGCAAGGAAAGATGGGGAAGAAGAAGAACTAACTACTATTTGCAAAAGCAAAGATATGCATAACAAAGCAAGAGGTTTAGAATTATAAAACCCACCTTAAGGTCGTCCCTAGAACTCCAAGCTTCCAAGCTTCCAAGACTTCAATGGAGTCTTGAGTTCCACAGGTCGGCAGAGGGTGTTTCTCCAAGAATAGGTTGGGAAAAGTCGGCTAGAAAGAGATAGCTAAGTAAGAAATCCATAAAACCAACATTGTAAGCCAACTTCCACCATGAATCCAAGCAAGATGATGGTCTCTTCTTACCTTAGAACAAGTTGGTCATCTCCCTCTGCTACAAAGCTCTTCCTTTAGTCGGTTTAGCAAGGGGATAAGTGAAGGAAGTGAAGAAACGATCGTTTGTTTGTAAAGGAAAAGATGACTATATACCTTAGGGGTATTTTCAAGATAAAATCAACTTATTCCTTATTTCTCAACTAGGTCCCTCCTTACCTTCTAAGCACGTTTGTCTACATCATAGCTAAGCAAAGCTCCTTCTAACCCCAAGATCTAAAGGCAAAGAAGGTCAACTTATTGCTAAGGTGCACATATATAAGGATCTTCTTACTTAGAACTTGGTGATTTAATTACAAAGATTATCATTCTTGTTTGATTATCCAATTGAAGTGCCCTCTTCATCATTTTTACTCTAAATGATGTCAAGAGTCATATAAGATAATCTAGAAGGTGTATTTTACAAGTTGCACCCCACATTTTGGGTAAATTGCACTTTACACCAAAATTAGGGTTTTAAGCACAAGGATTGTTCCACAAGCTGCATCTAAGTGCCCAAGCTTGGAGAATCCATCATACCTCATCACATTCACTCATATGATCTCTCATAATCAGAGGAACATCTTAACATGTGTAATTTGCAAGTTAACCCCTCTAATTGGGTAATTTGCACATAGGTCCCTGTATTACAAAACAATACTACAACATTGTTTAAAAAGGACAGAAATGGAAATATATGTTCCTCAGGAGCTTTAATTACATACCAAAAGATAATCACAAGCATATATCTCACATTTAGGCAAAACACCTAGGGTTAGTTCATAACCCAGGTCGGGGATGTTACAATAACCGTATACCCAATCACCCGTCCATATACCCAGCGGTTGTGCGGATATGGGTATGGTACATATATAGCTTTTGACAAAATGGGTATATAACTGTGCCCATACCCGCTTAGATAAATGGTTAAAGTTACGGATATGACAATACCCGTATCATACCCTAGCAATTTACAGCCGTAAGTCAGCCTATTGATGGGTTAAAATCCTCTGTCCCGGGGACAATGTCCCAACAAATACTAGCCGTACATCCAACATGGAACAACATGCATTAGCTCATCTATCTTTGACTGAATGTAAAGGGTACGGTTTTGATATGTCGTGTATAGAGGGAGTGATAGACAAGGGTACAAAAGATTTGGTCACCCTATTGGATGGGTCATCTAGAGAGAGCAGAATTTCTGGAGAATCGAGGAAGGGATAATGAGAGAGTATGAGGGTGGATATGGGATGGAGGTGTTGTTAAAATTTGTTAATGTCGTTACATGCAACAACAACATGTGAAATTTAATTAACAAGTTTAGGCAGATCCAATAAGAAACGAAGATCAAACAAAGCAGGAGAACAGAAATAAAAGGAGTCAGAATTAGCAAACCAGATCGCTCGTTGAGAAATGAACGTGTTACTTAAAGAAATCAGTACCTGGAAATCGTCGCGGATATGCACCATTCTCCCAGAATCGATCTGGCACGAACCTGGAGCAGACATGTCTCGCTTGCACTCGACGTCGTCTCATTACACCACCACTAGTGCAGCACTGCAACCGCAGGAACCATTGCATGACAGGTTACATGTTGAAGGAAAAGGATGAACGACTTTGTCGCTTTCAGGAGAGAGATCTCCAAGCAACAACATGAGCGATGATGACATACTTCAGGAGTAGGGCTCGCTAAACACTCACACGAACGGCTGATGGTTGTGTTCGAAAGAGATGTGTTTAACCCTAATAACATGAGGTCTTTTTATAGCCTTACACACCCCACTAATCCTATTCCCGTTAAGACCACTCGATTGCTCTTGTACATAATCACTCGGTTGCTCTAATACATAATGTGGAAAATTCCGCAAAAGAGACACTTTTCAGTTAGGATTAATAAATTCGAATAGGAAAAACATAATTAATTATATAAGTAATCAATTACTTAGTTGTATCCTAGTGCAGAAAGAATACAGAAGACGGAAGACATTCTCCACAATCCAAAAGCCACAAGCCCGAGCCCGTGCCCGGCCCGGCCAGGCCAGGCCAAGCGAGGCGAGGCGTGGCGTGGCACGCACGTGTGTGTGTGTGTATGTGTTGTGGTAACCCCACCCACCAAGGAGGTGACCATACCTTCCTCCTAGGACCCCTGGGACACTAGTGCCCCATGTGATCCTACATATAAGGACCACAAAAATTTTAGGAGTGAGAAATATGTGGTAAAACGTCTTTGCCATTTGCACAAGAGACAAAACTACTTTTCTCACATGTACTAGCTGCACTACATTGGGCTTAACCCATACTATATACATGGCTGCTACAACTTCGATATATCCAACAATCCCCCACAAAGTCCAATGTGTAGTGTGCTGTACCATTCAGTCCTCCATACTGTGCTTTCAGCAGATACCTTTCATTTTGAATCTACCTGATTTATCCAACTGTGACCCTCACAGGAACTAGGTGAGAAAATTTCTTGAACCTGAACCTTGGGTACAAGAGTATAGGTTGATAACAACACAATAAAGACATGGTAGAAAAGAAAAAAATGCATTAAGGTTGTGCATAAAAAATTCTATATCATGATTGATAATAGAGAACAACCCAATTCTCATGTTGCGGCCTATACAACATCAATCACTTAGTTGGAGTCTACAAGGATGTACTGCTAACATCATATCCTAAGACTTGACACCATTCAGAGACTACTCTCTTACTAATTTGCAGTCATGACACTAATAGGTTTCCAGGAGATAGACAGACAGATGTTAGAAGCATCAAACACGAATACATAGTGTCATCTGATTCACCCGACAGCTTGTTATTACCACATTAAACCCAATTTGTGGGATATCCACTCTTTTGGGTTGGGTTGCTACTGTCTGCAAATCTATAAGGGTTTCAGTCCCATCCCCAACCTGGATTTTTCCACTAAAGTCAAGGTAAGACCTTTAGCCTGCGTTTGGCACAGGACTGGGATTCTGGAATCTGGACTGGGTTAGTCAGGGTTAGTCAGGATTTCGGTGCTGGGGCAGTCAGGATGCAGTCTGATTTTGTTTGGCAACGCAGTCTGATTCTGGTCAGCTGGTCTGATTTCAGTCTGACTGCAGTCTGAATCTGTTTGGCTGAAAGTCTGATTTTTTTTGGCAGCGTAGTCAGTATCAGCTTATTCTGTCATGTTCTTGCATAACTGTTTGAACAAGTACGCAGAATGTGTATTTGTGATGTCGCTTCAACCTAAGTTTAGAATATATTAAAAATATATTTTATTTGTGTTGTGTGGGTGTTATTTTGTATATTTATAATAGTGCAAATAAGATATGATGATTCTAATTTTTTACGTAGTGATTACAAATTAACTGTCATGTTCTTACATCACTATTTGAACAAGTACGCTGAATGTGTATTTGTGATGTCATTTCAACCTAAATTTATAATATATTAAAAATATATTTTTATTGTGTTGTGTGGGTGTTATTTTGTATTTTTATAATAGTGCAAATAAGATATGATAATTCTAATTTTTACGTAGTGATTAACAACTAACTGTCATGTTCTTGCATCACTGTTTGAACAAGTACGCAGAATGTGTGTTTGTGATGTCACTTCAACCTAAGTTTAGAATATATTAAAAATATATTTTATTTGTGTTGTGTGGGTGTTATTTTGTATATTTAAAATAGTGCAAATAAGATATGATAATTCTAATTTTAACGTAGTGATTAACAACTAACTGTCATGTTCTTGCATCACTGTTTGAACAAGTACGGAGAATGTGTGTTTGTGATGTCACTTCAACCTAAGTTTAGAATATATTAAAAATATATTTTATTTGTGTTGTGTGGGTGTTATTTTGTATATTTAAAATAGTGCAACTAAGATATGATAATTCTAATATTAACGTAGTGATGAAAAAGTAATGAAACGTTACTGTCGTCTGGAATGACTTTTGCATGTGGTATATATGTAATGTTGAACCTAGTTAATTGTCGTCATGAGTGTGACGAATTACATGATCGTCAGTAACAGTCAAGCTACATGAAATATGAAATTGGCAGTCAAGCTACATGAAATATGAAATTGGCCTAATATATTTTGTTCATAACATAAACAAAGTACATTATCGTCGGTAAAAGCAACTGATAATAATAATATTGTCGTCATTAGTGAAACATAAACGATCACTGATATTAACATAATTGTTTACGGATAATATTCCTCAGGGGAGAAGGACAAAAAAGGGAAGCAATAAACATGCAAACCAAAGCTAAGATTTTGACAAGGCACATTGGGCCAACGTTATGGCCTCATCGTACTCGTCCCATGACACTGGGCATGGTTCCTGCACCGGCTGCTTGTTTTGTTGTTTGATGTCGTATTTTGGCCAATCAAACAACAATGGCAAATGAGGAACATGCTGACTGACTTTACCCTTGACGACTTTGCCCTTGACTTGATCATCGGTCCCAATTTTGCCCTCCTCGTTTATGTGATTGCAACATGGTTTATTGCATAAAAGGTTATCTTCAACATATTTATGAATTTTTTCTGGTGACTTCAAAAGTTTTTCAAATTTTGTCGTTGCCTTTTCCTTTGCACGCGATGTCGACATCTATAATTAATAAAAACAAATGTATGAACAAATAACATAATTTGTAAAGTAATTGTGGCAATAAGATAATAATGAAGTAGGAAATTTGATCGCATTATGGTAGCAACATATAATAATGCAACACATAAGTAGACAATGTAAATTGTTTCGATGCAAAAACACAACTACATTTAGCACAAATGTTACAAGTTCATTTGTTTATTTCAATTGTCAGTGCTAAAAAAATCCCTGGTGGGTAAGTGCGATGCGTCGTCAAGAAGTTGCGTTCAATGCCTTGTTGCGCGGCCAATGTGGGGGGAGGCAATAAATCTGCCAATATGAACATATTGTCTCTTACAAACTCTCTCTTGATGTATTGCCATCGCATTTGCAACTCAGGCAATGAAATGTAAGGGCTTTCAGTTATGTATACGAACTGGTGCCATGCCTCCATCCA
This sequence comes from Alisma plantago-aquatica, assembly GCA_963693085.1. Taxonomy (NCBI): domain Eukaryota; kingdom Viridiplantae; phylum Streptophyta; class Magnoliopsida; order Alismatales; family Alismataceae; genus Alisma; species Alisma plantago-aquatica. The sequence continues at coordinate 1,301,969,641 of OY856410.1, forward strand.
AGCCTGTGTAGAGTATACTCCATTCACACATCTACCCACGTGATATTGGGTTCTCATCAAACCTCTGAGAACCATATCAAGCTCGTGCGACCAGATAAAAGACGATGTCGGCGGTTGGCCAGCCATATCACAGATTCTGTAAGTAATATATTTTTCAAAAAGTAAGGGTGTATATCACAATTAATTGTATTATTTGGTTAGAGCTAACGTGAAGAAAAAATTCGAATAATAATATACATCATTACTAAAACACTCATCAACATGAAGAAAAATTTCATACCGCTTAAAATGTAATATGACGTTTATAAAAGTGCCTAAATTAAACAAGTGTATGATGTTCATAACATCCATTGATAGTCATTCTAAACAGAGAAGACAATGTAAATGCATTTGCCATTCAACGTCATGGACTCATTTGAGGTGAAGGGATGTCGAGAAGCATACGGAAATCTTCCTCAAGACTGGCAACGTTGCGTTCTAAAACCTCATGCTCATACTTTTTCGTAGCGTATAATTCATCGTAGTTGTAATGAATTTTGACAAAGTCCTTCATGTTCATCGCCTGACCCCACACTGACTTGCACTCAACAGTTAGTAACATAATCTCCGCTTTCAATGAATCAATTGTTGGGGGGAGATCGACTGCCCAATGGAAGTATCTGCATCGGTCTTTTCCCTAAAATGTAGTACGAGTTACAAGTTAATGGCAAAGAATGTGGAGCCTCGACAAGGATAGTATATTATTTATTGATGTACTATCACACCTCACGAGTAGGGCATATGTAATACATTTCGCCCGGCCTTTGACTCAAAATGGCAAATTCATATAACCCTGCATCCTCTGTGTTAAGGCGTAAGGCTGCATTTAGCCCACAATCACACCTCGGAACCTCAGATGGAATCGTCGACATCTAATAAAACAAAATTGACGATTAATAGAAAAATATCGGGTTGATGACATAGTTTTGAAAGATAATATGAAGACAGAGTAGCTAATTGTTGCAACAGAAAAGTGGAGTTCATTTAGACATATCATAATATAGTATATCTATGACGTATTGTATCCATCTTCTTCTGATGAAGAGTCATTATCGCTCGTAATTTGAAGTCGGTGGCGAAGATATCGGCACCTCTCCTGCATACTTGAAATTTCTTCTTGTAACCTATCCGTGTCTGCTCTGGTTGAAGAGACAAAGGCACAATGTTCTGACCAGAACTTACGTTCGCTACGTGCATATGCGAGTTGTGATACCATTGCATCCCTAATTGCAGTCAGCGTAGCCACTGTAGGTGGTACTTGCTGCGCGGGCAACCTCATATGGCATCTGGTTTGTACAAGACCCCTACCACATGTAAAATATGGCTTGTGGGGATTGTTGTCTTCAAACAGTCCATTTGTCGCATCTGTGGCATCCATGTACACTCGTACGGTGCACTGCAGACCACATGGGCACGACGGCATGTCTTTGTCCATTTTTAGACAGAAAACCTAATGAGACATAATTTCACATTGTTTATAAGTAGGCAAATAAAACGGTGAACAATAAAGTTTGAGAACAAAAGTTGGTCGTTAGGTTACACAGATAAGGGAGTAAGTGAAACATGTTGTACAACATGTTTCAATGTATGCAAGTTACAAAAGAAATGTATAAATCACTGATTTGCCCACATAGAATTGGCAACAGTTTTGCGCAAGACATCTCCCTCTCTAGCATCGACCTGGATTGTTTGTTGCAGAGAACTCAATTCGTTCGAGATATCAGTGGTAGTATGAGGGTCATCCAAGTTTTAGTCCATCATAGGATCGCCATCATTTTGGTGTCGGATAAAATTGTGAATGATACAACAAGCCATTACAATCCGAGACTGAGACTGCACGGGAAAAGTTGCTCCTTTACGAAAGTACGAAAACCTCTTCTTCAACACACCAAAGGCTCGCTCGACAACGTTACGTAGTTGAGCATTTCGGTGGTTGAACATTTCCTTTTTGCTTGTGTATGAGCCTTTGTTACCCCGATACTCTGCTATATGGTAAGCAACGTTTCGATATGGTGCAAGAAATTGCTTGGTGTTGGCGTACCCTACATCAACAAGATAGTACTTCCCAGCGGGTACTTTGAACCCGCCTATGGTTGTAGCTGCCTGAAGTACCCTTTGGTCAGCAGCAGATCCCTCCCAACCAGTCATGATATATGTAAACTCCATTGAGAAGTCGACTGTAGCCATGACATTTATGGAAACATTCCCTTTTCTATTTCTATACCGGTTCTGCTTTTCGCGCTTCACCAAAACGGGGATGTGTGTCCCGTCAATTGCCCCAATGGCATCCTAAGACAAGTATATAAGAAAAACGCAAGTAAATACCAAACTCAATGATGACGATAGTGGTTATATTAACAATGGAATGGACAATGGTCAACTAAGTGATGGTCATACCTTGAAGTAAGGGTAAAATCTTGGACTCTCCCCGATGCGGCGGTTCGGAGTTGTGGATGCAGTTGGCATGACAATATATTCACTGCACAAAGCACACACTGCATCCAACACCTCGTTAAACTTTCTACTTATGGTCTCACCACTGTGAATGTAGTCCTCAGTAAGAACACGGTTGGTATGGCCATGGCCAACCATCTGAAGGAAGTAGCAAACTGCCTCCACTGATGACACACCTCTTGTACTTTTCAACAAACCTTGGCCCTCAAGTTTGTCAACAAACGCTAAAACCATGTTGGGTAGCGTACGATACAGATCGTACGCCCTCCTTTCATGGCCAGTTATTATTTCTAAAACCTTTTGATGGCCGCTCCTAATACTAACCGATCTCGGTATTGGTTGGTGTGTGGTTGAGGCGTCTGAATTTCCCATGATATTGTGGGAAATTTGGTCGGCTATTTGGTAGGATATTGTGTTACCAATGTCATAAGCCAGAGCAGACATAACATGCAGTAGTTGTAGAATGTCATCAGTTGTTTCATATTGATGCATACCAGCCATAACGTCTATAATTAAAAGCAATTATCTACATCAGGGAAATATCGAGATATTGCAGATATGAAATTATGGCTTGTTCCATTAAAACTATTACATAGTACTATAGTTCAGAGCTTGTTCCCAACAGAATAAAATAGTACAACAACAACTGAATAAAATAGTACAACAACAACTTCTGATAAAGTTCATCAAATAAAAGGCAGGATACTGATTTACTTATTAAATTAGTCAACCTCAAAAGTACGGTGTAGATTGTGGCGTGAAGGGTGATTGTGATGCAGAAGCTGTGTTCTTCATTTCCCACAAGTCTTGCAACCAAATGGTAATTTTGTGTGGGGTGTCCATAAGGCTTAGGTAAATATTACGGTTAGATGGATCTTTTATGGCATGCACAAGAGTGGTAAAAACTGGGACAGGGGCGTCAGGGTAGGTTGTATGAAAGTGGTGCAAAATGGTTTGGTATTCGTCTTTATCATTACACCTAGCAGCAATTCCGCTGCCCATCTCATGTACCTTGGAAAACACCTTTGTGATTTCAGACACAACATCATTAGACAGGACACAACTATCCTGTGAGCTTGATGCTCGCTTCCTACGTCTGATCGTGGTGGGAGTCGTTGCAGCAGCACCTTGGTTGTGCGATCCGCCATTGGTGTCCTCACTTTGTGTCCCAGAATTAACCACGTCTTCAGTGAAACCGGCTGGACCGGTTGGTTCTGGGCTGACAAATGAATCAGATGCATCTAGGTCAACAGCAACATCATCTTCAGATGTAACATCAGAAGGAGGTTGCCTTTCGGTTGAGGACATTGAATGATGGCCCCTAGCTATGTTCCTCCCCCCCATCAGCTCGACGTCGTGGTAGTGGTAGAATGGTCTGTTGATCAGTATCGCTAGTTCCCTGTTTGCCTAAAATAGGGGACAACTACTGATTAGGTCAAAAGTAACAAGTTTAATTTAATATATAATAGTCAGGGGAGTATATATTATTAGACATACCGCAAGTGCCTCCCTCCACTCCGGGGTGTCAGGCAATATTGTCTTGTGCCTGTTGTCATCCCATCCAACACCACTTTTGTTGGTTACCAGTTTTATCTTTGCATAGTCTCTCCTGAGGTTCTTCTACCGAGTTTTTAACTGATCCAATGTACCCTTGTTCCTCCCCATCCTGATATGCCAATCACGTAGCGTCTCCCTCCACGCGTCCCTAGTAAATATTCCATCGACGCACCTACCCATGTCATATTGTCTCCTCAATGCCGCAACCAGAGCCTCATCCAACTCTTTCGACCATACAATACGGAACCTCGGGTCGGGTGCAGCCATAGTAGCAATGACACTGTGATATATCAATTTAGTGTGGGTGTTTTAAACGAAACCGTCATACGAACCTAGTATGAGACTACGCAGTTGAAAGCAATAACTTGTATTGAAGTAGGCTAAGACAAGATCCATTACCCGGACCAGTCATAAGATCCAAAATGTGTACAACAAATTTTAAATTGTAGTTAAATTTGAAATGGTTGTAGCAAACACATCATCAAATAGGTTCATTACAGGAAAACTACATAAATAGCAAGCATTAAGCATGGCATTCACATTCAACGTGTTTGTATTGCTCATGAGATATACCTGGTAAGCCCAAGTGAAGGTTGAAGAGAGTTGCACGGCCAGCAACAAGGTCAGGGACGGTACATACAAGAAATTCAGAGGGAACACAGATTAGCCGAAATAGTGATATTATTTGCAATATAATCAACAGATGTACATGTGGCATAGACGTAAATGTGGCAATAATGAAAGTTATATACATAATTTTGAAAGTTATATACATAATAGCAGTAGTAGATAATTTTTTATTTCAGTAGATAATTTTCATTAGTTTAGGGTTATATTCAGCTTATATACAGAGCTGTTGCAGCTAATATGGCTGCTTGAAGCTTCCTAAAATAAGCAAGAAGGGAAAAATATAAACATGATGGATAGAGAATAGTTTCAACTGGGAGAAAGAGGGATACAACCACATTTGTCAGCCCATTTAGTTGACCACTTTGACAAGATGACAGTGGAGTGGGAAATGAAAGAGTCAGTAGTAGCAAGTGTGGCATATCCATCATATGTTGGGTAGCTAGAAATGAAAGAGTCAGTAGTAGCAAGTGTGGCATATCCATCTGAAAAGGAAATATGCATAATTTTGAAAGTTATACTTGTATGCATAGATGTAAATGTGGCAATAATGGGTATTTGAGGTTCCACTAATATACAAAACAGATTTATATAAATTCTGTAATCCACTATACAGCAGCAGTTTTGGAGGCTATTTTTGAAATTGTAATACATTGTCTCAATTTTAGGTCCATGTCAACAACTTTTAGAAAAATTTAACAGATTGTCCTTCAATTTTAGGTCCATGTCAACAACCTTTTCAATTTATTCAAGTTTACACTCTTCTCTATATATGAATTCATATTTCTCCTATACATCACTGAACATAAAAATTCAATAAAAACAAGCAATAGGGAGCATAATTCTGCATGTCTACCAAGTGAAGGATGTCCAAATCATGCTTTTAGTATGGTTTAACAATAAATAATAAGATACATACATAGTACTTCAATACCAAGAAATAATGAACTTTTCAAATAACTTGAGGAGCAACAATATCATGTAGTATTTCTAAAAATGTTGAAAGCTAGTCATTTCCCTCATGGGTAGAAGATCATCATTGTAAAGCAAAAATTATGTGTGTAACAATTCTGAAAAGGGAAAAAATGAGTTGAGTAGTTTGATTTTGTTGTATTTTATTTTGAGTAGTTGTTTGGTGGTTCATCAGGTCATAATACTTATTGAGAAAGTTTTAGGGGCTTCTCATTTAGACACATGAACGGATATCTAATAATATTTTACATCTGTCTCTTATTATGGGACATTTCTTCAATAATATGTTATTTAATCTTTCATAACTTTCTTTAGGATTTATCAATTTAGTGTGGGTGTTTAAACGAAACCGTCATACGAACCTAGTATGAGACTACGAAGTTGAAAGCAATAACTTGTATTAAAGTAGGCTAAGACAAGATCCATTAGCCGGACCAGTCATAAGATCCAAAATGTGTACAACAAATTTTAAATTGTAGTTAGATTTGAAATGGTTGTAGAAAACACATCATCAAATATGTTCATTACAGCAAAACTACATAAATAGCAAGCATTCAACATGGCATTCACATTAAACGTGTTTGTATTGCTCATGAGATATACCTGGTAAGCCCAAGTGAAGGTTGAAGAGAGTTGCACGGCCAGCGACAGGGCCAGGGACGGTACATACAAGAAATTCAGAGGGAACACAGATTAGCCGAAATAGTGGTATTATTTGCAATATAATCAGCAGAATTTGTGTGTACAATAGTAACATTGTAAAAATATTGGTATATGTCTGATGTATCACAACCCTAGCACAACAACCACAATTTGCAGTATGTTAAAAGCATGTTTACTAACAATGCAGACACTGATTAAAATCTCTGGTTGATTTAGAAATTTTAGTCCAATCTTGCCCATACTACCTATCCAAATTAGAAGAAGCTCAATAATCGAGTAAGGGTCACATTTTGATCAACAGTTTTTTATTTCAGTCATAATCTAATAACCTTTTACTTACATATTCATATGTAATACAACCGACAATATATATAAGCCTGATATATACAGGGATTCCAGTACAACATTGAGCTGTTCTGCTCATACAGTGAAAAAATATCACAAATTAGCTAATCAGGAGCATGGGTCCTGAAATATAGAAGGTAATATACAGAGAAGCTTTGAGAAAAATTAAAGTTTTGTACAATTTACTTATGTCTATACATGTGTTATGAATTTTATAACATCCCCCTTCATGTATATGCTATTTTTACCTATATCAATACACATCTTATGATCTTTATATCATTTCCCCTTTCATATATATGTTATATTTCAGATACATAAATGTAGGTCAATCCAAAAAATTATGGTTAATCCACTGATATACATGTCTTACAGGAATATAAATATTTTATTGTTTTATACATAGATATATACATTTAAACACAACTAAACCTCAATATATACAGTTGTATTGTTGCATACATAGATATATACGTAATTTTGAAAGTTATACATGTATGCATAGACGTAAATGTGGCAATAATGGGTATTTGAGGTTCCACTAATATACAAAACAGATTTATATAAATTCTGTAATCCACTATACAACAGTTTTGGACTTAAGTAAGGGATTAAGGATAGCAGTGCTTAAATAGCAGCAATAGATAATTTTTTATTTCAGTAGATCATTTTCATTAGTTTAGGGTTATATTCAGCTTATATACAGAGCTGTTGCAGCTAATATGGCTTCTTGAAGCTTCCTAAAATAAGCAAGAAGGGATTTCTTATAAATACCAAGGATCAAATTCAACCAACTACCACAGGGATGCCTCAACATCAAGATCAAGATCAGATTCAAGCAACTAATATGGCTGCAATCTATGTATAGTACAATTGGATAGCTATACAGGAATGCCTCAACATCAAGATCAGATTCAACCAACTACAACAACAAAAATAGTAAAATAAATACCAAGAGTACTATCCAGAAAATAATGACATTGTACAACAAACATAGATATATATACTTCATTTGTATATTAGGACATGTGTATAACAAATAAATAATTAAATACCTATATATAGGCTCAGGACTCCATAAAAAACTTAAGGCGACATTTTGGTTAAGGCGCAGGTCAAGGCTCACCCCCTTGGTGCACCTTGACAAGTATGACATAAAGGCCAACAAGTTTACCCACATAATTGAAGTCTGTAGAAAAATAAAAACATGATGGATAGAGGACCTAAATAACTCTATACCAACTTTTGAAGTCATCCAGAGTTCCAATCCAGCAACTAGCCATAAACAAATTGATGATCAGCAATGTGAGTGCCATGTAGTAATGAAAAACCTCTTATGACCATCACTGCAGGATCAACAGCCAAAAATTGAACTACTATTGTTTGCGAAAATTGAAGTTTTGGAATGCAGGCATAGACAGGATGCAACTACATCGTTACTAAAATCAGTGTTACACAATCATCAGCAACTAACATCGTTACTAAAATCAGTGTTACACAATCATCAGCAACTAACAAGTAGTTAGAAGACACAACTTAATACAATCTATAGATAATGCCCATAGTACAAAACACATTTCAAAAGAGCAACAAGGATGTGGCTAATACATTTCTTTCTCCTACATTCTATCGAGAAAGTACTGGGCATTCCATCCAGCAATAAGATCTAGGAATAAACACGTTGAAGTGATGATTATAACATTGAGAAAATGGGCATCACATGATTACCGCGATCAATAACTTGTTTCCTATCAACCACCAAGCACTCGTGGCTGAAGCTAGCATTGGAAAGGGGCGGCGGATAATAGCAAGATCATACCATTTTTTATACTGAAAACCTTGCAATGTTACTGAAAACCTTGCAATGTTACTGACGAGATCGATGAAAAGGGGCGGCGGATACCTACCTTGCAAGCAGCTCGACGACTTCCCACAATAGCGGCTCGGCAACGGCGGCAGTGGCGGAACAGAAGAGTGTATGGAGGCTTCGAAGGTGAAATGCGACCAGATCGATGATGAAATGCAGAAGTATATAGCAGGAGGGACACTGGTTGCCCTTCGTAGGGTTTACTGCACGACGCTTTGATGCGAGTAGACAACTCGGGAGTAGCTCGGCGTTTGCAGACGAGCTTGCAGATGAGCCACCACAGCTTTGCCGCTTGATTGACCTGCTACTCCGCCTACTCCACTGGGCAGGGCTTAGGGCACGCCAGTCACCTGCCATGGCTTCCGCTGGAACGACCGATGAAACGATGGCTCGGCTTTATTGCTGGAGAGAATAGTAATGGCGAGGACAGACAGCTCATCTCGAGGTCTCGGGAGAGGAGGTATCGGGAGGGAAGACAGGATAGGCACAGAGCAGAAGAGCAGAAGATAGGAGGTAGAGGGGAAAGGAGACGAATGTCGGGATGGGTGTTAGGCGAGGGGAGGTGAGGATCGCGTAAACCGGGTTGTGAACCGGAATCCCGCCCCTCGTGGGACTGGGACAACCCCGATTTGGGGGTTCCGTTATCCCATAATGGAGGAATTTTGGGATTTTGAACCAAACGCAAACCAGCCTTGAACCGGCAGATGTTTGGCAGGGTTGGCACTAAAAGACAGCACGAAACCGGGTTTAGGTCCCGTGCCAAACGCAGGCTTAGTGAAAGGATCAACTGTATTATCTTTGGTACCGACATAGTCCACAACCACGACCCCATTAGACACTAGCTTCCTTACAGATTTCAATCTGACTTCGAGGTGTCTACGATGTTTTTGATTGTACTTGGAACTCTTTATCTTAGAAATAGTTTTAGTGTTATCACAGTGAACTGAAATTGTAGGAAGTGGCTTCATTACCATAGGCAAACTGGACATAAGTCCATGTAGCCATTCGACTTCCAATCCAGTTTCATCTAAAGCACACAACTCCGCTTCAAAAGTGGACCGAGACAATATGGTCTGTTTCTTAGACCTCCAGGAAACAACTCGTCCTCCCAACAGGAATACATATCCTGAGACACCATTACTCCCAAAATTCATGACAATCCAGCTTGCATCACTATATCCTTCGACTAAAAAAGGATGTTTACCATAATGCAGCCCAAGGGAACAAGTTCCCTTGATATACCTTACAACTCTGTCAAGAGCTTCCCGATGGGTCTTGTCGGGACAACTGGTGTATCTACTTAACTTGTTCACAGCAAACACAATGTCTGGACGTGTGCAGTTCATAAGATACATCAAACTTTCAATAATATGAGAGTATTATAATTGAGACACTGGAACCCTATCTCATTCTTGAACAAGGGTTTGGATGAATCATATGGAGTCTTAACAGGTTTACGTGATGTGTACTCAAACCTCACCAGTATCTTCTCAACATTGTGAGATTGTGAGAGAGTTATACTATCAGTAGACCTAATGATTTTAAGCCCTAAAATCACATCAGCGACATCCATATCCTTGATCTCAAACTTGCTACATAAGAATGACTTTGTCTCATTTACTACTTTTATATCAGAACCAAATAGCAAGATATCATCGACGTATAAGCATAACAAAATGAATCCATTATTGACAATTTTATAGTAGAGACACTTATCAAATTCATTAGAAACAAAGCCAAACGATGATATCACAGAATCAAACTTATCATGCCATTGCTTAGGGACTTGTTTCAAGCCATATAATGACTTAACAAGTTTATACACTTTGGATTCATTCCCACGACCCACAAATCCCTCAGGTTGTTCCATATATATATATATATATATCTTCTTGAAGATCACCGTGTAAGAACGCGGTCTTCACATCCATCTGATGGATATAGAGATTATAAATAGAAGTCAATGCTATAAGCACTCAGATTATAGTCATACGAGATACATGTGAATATGTATCAAAATAATCTATTCCTTCCCTTTGTGTGTAACCCTTAGCAACTAACCTAGCCTTATACTTATTGATTGTCCCGTCTGTATTAAGTTTCTTCTTAAAGATCCATTTGCAACCAACTGCTGAACAACCAGGAGGCAAATCCACCAATTCCCAAGTTCCATTCGAGAGAATTGATTGGATTTCATCATTAACGACTTCTTTCCAAAACATAGTCTCTGGAGATTTCATAGCTTGTTTGAAAGTGACAGGATCATCCTCAACATTGTAAGTGAAAAACTCACTTCCAAAGTCCTTGGATGTCCTAGGCCGTTTACTTCTCCTTGGTTCAACTATTCTTCAGAATCATCAGATTCAGAAATAGCTTGTTTTGAGTCGCTCCCCACATTTTTCATCCTTTCCACGTGCTCGGGAATAGAGATCGTGGTAAATGAATCTTCTTGAGATACTTCATTGGGCACACCCATTTTCATAGGAAAGCCATCCTCAAAGAATGTTGCATCACATAATTCCACAATTGTATTGAACTCAATGCCAGAGATATCTGATTTTACAATCAAGAATCTATAAGCATAGCTTGTCTCTACATTCCCCAAGAATATGGCATCAACCGTTTTCGGTTCCAATTTCTTCCTTTTGTGTTCAGGGACAAGTACCTTAGCAAGGCACCCCTACACTCGAAGATATTTGAGACTCATTTTCCTCCCTCTCCACAACTCAAATAGACTACTCTCTGAATGTTTATGGGGAACTCTATTCAGAATATGGCAAACCATATTCAAAGCCCCCCCCCCCCACATAAAGTTGGGTAATCCATATGTTTGGAGTAAGGTATTTACCATATCTATTGAGGTTCGGTTTTTACGTTCAACTATCTCATTTGATTGTGGTGAATAAGAGTAGTGACCTCGTGAACTATACCATGTAATTGGCAAAATTCCAAAAACAAGTTCGAGGTATACTCTCCTCCCCTAGCAGACCTTAATCGCTTAAGTATTTTACTGGTTTGAGTTTCGACTTCTTTCTTATAAATTTTAAATTTATCCAATGCTTCATCTTTACTTTTCAGCAAATAAACATAGCATTATCTACTACAATCGTCAATAAAAGTTATAAAATAATGCTTCTGATCCCTCGTAGCAACACCATTAAATTCACAGATATCCGTATGTACTAAATCCAATTTTTTTGAATTCCTATTCACGGAATGAAAGGACTTCCTAGGTAGTTTATATTGCACATAGATTTCACATTTATTATTGTTAATTTCAAATTTAGGGATTAAATTTAGATTCATCATACGCTTCATTGAGGCAACATTAACATGTCCCAAACGTGAATGCCAAATATCGGAAGAAACAAGATTCATGCAACTAGAACTATAATCATTCAAATTTAAAATAGAGTTTAAAACAGGTTCAACATAAATTTTAAATAAGTTCTCCACATCACATAAATACCCCTTGCCAAAAAATAAAGAATCACAAAGGCGTGTAATAATAGCCTTATTACATTTGCAGTCTACTCTATAACCTTCCCTAACTAAAATTACGCCACTAAGGATATGACGTCGAATGGTTAGAACATGTCTGACCCTATGAAGAGTCAACAGCTTCCCCGAAGGGAACTTCAAGTCCACCCGTCCTTCGCCTTTGACTTATGTAGAGCTGAAATCGTCTAAAGTCACGGACCGACCTCGAGAGGCCTGATAAGACACAAACATGGATTTATCAGCACACACAAGTACATTAGCCTCAGTGTCAATTATCCAATAAAGTGGTTCAAAAATAGAAAGGATTTTAGGTTTAATAGACACATACCCATCATTGAGGTTCAAAAATGTAGTCATCATATTGACCACATCCTCCTCAGTTGCAGATGCGGCAACTTTCTTTGCCTTCTTAGAAAGACAATCCTTGTTCCAGTGACCAACCTGTCCACAAGTCCAATAAATTTTGTTCTTCGGTTTCTTATGGATTTTGGCCTTAGGTTTATGCGCATTCTTAGATTTCTTATCTTTGGTAGTTTTAGCATAAGTAAAATTAACAGTAGGGTTTGCATTAGTAGACACCTTGACCGTTTTCTCCTTTAAGTGTTCTTCTTGTATGTTTATATCCATCATTAGTTCTTCCATTGTATGTGTCCCTTTGCTGTGCTTCAGAGACATACCAAATGATTCCCATGACTTATGGAACTTTTCTACAAACTTTTCTATGATAGACATAACAACGAACTTCTTAGGCAATACCATCTTGACATCAGAGAGTTCATGAACTAGGAGATGAAGATCATGTGTTTGATCAGAAACAGACTTACCCTCTACCATCTGAAACTTAAGAAATTTAGATACACATTATTTTTTAACACATTAATTTTCAATATTAAAATTCTTAATTAACGATTCCCATAAAACTTTGGATGTAGTGACAGGCGACTTTGAGTAAGCGTCATACAGTTTGTTATTTAAACCAAATAGAATCAAACCGCAACACGTTTTGTCACCCTTCTTCTACTTAACAATTATATTTGCATTATTAGGAATAGTATCATCAGATTTAGGTTCAGTGTCTTCTAAGTACCGATCAAAACCCGCAATATTAAGCCAAATTTGTATCCGACTCTGTCAACGGACAAAGTTGGTACCAGTAAATTTTTCAGGCATACTGTTGGTATCAATTTTAGTCCCAGAACCACCCTGACCGACCATTGTTAATTAACGACACAAATTGATTTCTTTAAGACTGTTGTTAAAATTTGTTAATGTCGTTACATGTAACAACAACCAGTGTAATTTAATTAACAAGTTCAGGCAGATCCAATAAGAAACGAAGATCAAACAAAGTAGGAGAACATAAATAAAAGGAGTCAGAATTCACAAACCAGATCGTTCGTTGAGAAACGAACGTGTTACTTAAAGAAATCAGTTCCCTACAATCCTCGCAGATAGGCACCATTCTCCCAGACTCGATCTGGCACGAACCTGGAGCAGACATGTCTCGCTTGGACTCGACGTCATCTCGTTGCACCCCCACCAGTGCAACACAACAACCACATGAACCACCGCCTGACATGTTATGTCTTGAAGGAGGAGGATGAACGACTTTGTCGCTTTCAGGAGAGAGATCTCCAAGCAACAGCAGGAGCGTCAGCGGCAGACTTTGGGATTAGGGCTCGCTAAACACTCGCACGAACGACTAACAGTTGTGTTTGAAAGATGTGTTTAACCCTAATAACCGGAGGTCTATTTATAGTCTTACACGTCCTACTAATTCTATTCCCGTTAAGACGCAACCACTCGATTGCTCTTGTATATATTGCGGAAAATTCCGCAAAAGAGACAATTTCGAGTTAAGATTAATAAATCCAAATAGGAAAGAAATAATTAATCACACAATTAATTAATTACTTAGTTGTATCTTAGTGCAAAAAAAAGACGGAAGACATTCTCCACAATCCACAAGCCCGACCCGACGAGACGTGGCGCGTGCACGCGTGCGCACGTGCGTATGTGTTGTGGTAACCCACCACCAAGGAGGTGAGCATACCTTCCTCCTAGGACCCCTTGGACAGTAGTGCCCCATGTGATCCTACATATAAGGACCACAAAAGTTCTAGGAGCGAGCAATATGGGATAAACTTCTTTGCCATTTGCACTAGAGAAAAAACTAATAGTTCTCACATGTACTAACTGCACTACCTTGGACTTAACCCATGCTATATACATGGCTGCTACAGCTGCCATATATCTAACTGGAGGATGGCCTCCTAAACTCTTACGCTTTCTCTTGAGGATGTGTTCGGGAAGCCTAGCTACTACTCGAAGGCTGAATGATAGACACTGCCATGATTCTGGGAAATGCCCATAGGAAGTCGATCGAGACTATAGGGCACATGCTCTTTGGGTGTAAGCAAGCTAGAGAAGCGTCAGGGACGACGATAGCTAGTCCGATGGCGGTTTCATTGTCGAACTTGCAGCCCAGTGCAGCGCTGACCAAGCTTAAAAAGACCGGGATACGGAGCAGATGGACCTCACCATAGCCACCATGTGGGTGGTGTGGATGTTTAGAAACTCTATAATCTTCAACAAACAACAGAACAATATACATTTCATCACTCAAAACTACTACTGCATGATTGCAGACTATTATAGGAAAGCTCAAGCAAGGTGATCCGTTGTCAACACATTAAGCGTGAGCAGCGAGGGGCATAGCTAGAGAAGCCGGAAAACTTTGTGTAAATCAACACAGACGTGACTATGGGATCAGAAGGGCACATGGGACTAGCGGGAGCACTCAGGAACGAGGATGGAGTACTTGTAACTATATATGGTTGGAGAAGTTCACCCCACCGCAGCATCAGTAGACCTGGGCGAAGCCATGGCGGCTTGGAGGAGCATTGTGATGGCAAAAGACTAGGGTTTCGAGAGGGTGCAGATGGAGACGGACTCATTGAACCTGATCATAGCGTTTGAGAAACCGAAAGGAAGGAGAGACAACGTGGGTCTTATAGCTGAAGATATTCGAAAATTTAGTAGTTCATCCTTCTCTGTTTTTCTGTTCTCGCATGTTAGTAGATCTGTTAATGAGGTTGCCCATTCGCTGGCTCAACTAACTTTAGCCAGAGGTATGATGACCAATTGTGATCCAGAGGCTAACTCTAAGATCACAAATCTTTTACATGTAAACTCTTTGAAGGTAAGTTAATATCCTCGAGTGGGGCTTTCAAAAAGAATGATCAGTCACAAATTTGATTTCGCGGCCACAGTCCAAGTGGTCAACCTTGGTTGGCCCACCACAATGTCAGGTTCCACTGCCTCATATTTTGATTTTGAGATTTATGGATTTCTCGTCTTCGATTGGTTTAGATAACTGAAAATTCTTAGTATAATTATTACACTACAGATAAATATGTGTTAATAAGGAATATTCAATAGTAACTCAAGTACTCAACCACATGATTTTACAACGCTAATCCAATCTAATAAAGCTATGCTTTTCTAAGGATCCAGGATTAAGGTTTGAAGTTATGATTGGAGTATATATTGGTATTTGCAATGCTAATTACAGACGATTTAGGACTCAACTATATACAAGAAGGCTGCCTAACCTATGATTTTTTCTGTTGTAGGTAAGCGGATCTGGCCAGTTTACACAATTTTATGTTTAAATTTGAATGTTATGTATACTATACGTTATGATTTTGATTCCAAATTTATGCAAGATGAATAATATAAAGCCACCATATATGGATTCAATGATGATTTTTATGCTTCTAAAATCTTATATTTAGTTCCCGTTTTCGATAAGATAACAATATTACCATGTATATGATGAACTTCCATATAAAGGTTGTTTGTATCTTTCAAATTTTAGAAAGAAGTTATCTCACTGTATAAGATAATGGTCAATCATGTGTATTGTTCCTCATTAATTTGTAGTCTTTTTGATATGATGTCGCACTTTGGTGCATGATGTTGTCCTTAACTGGCTATAAGGAGCACTTTGATGAAATTGTCAGATAGACGATAATCTACATCGATAATGATATAAAAAAGACGTTATTGTTAAAAGAAAGAGATTATAGTAAAATTTCTTATATTTTTCTCACAATGATGTTCCCTTGTGGATGTTATATGCTATTCTGAAAATAACGGGCTTCCCAAGGATAGTGTGCCCCATGGGGCTATATAGAGAAGCTACACAATACGTCTTCTGAATTCGTTTTTGTAATGCAGACTAGACTGTTTAAGAACTCTTAAATCTTACCTTATATCTATAATTAAAAGTATCCATGTATATGATGATTGTATTTGCTGTCTTCTATTTTAATTTATCCATTTATTGGATTATTGTATTTGCGTCTATGTTTCACATCGCTCTGAAACAAGAAGAGATTTTGATTTAAAGAAAAGGTTGAAAATTGAAATTTTAAGTATTATCGTCAAGAGTACACATTTGAGATAATTGGCCTAATTGGGCGTCATCTACAATTCAAAATATCTATTATCTAGATCTATTACATTAAAATTTGTGTATAACTCATGTATTTGGTGACTCTCTTTTTTAATACGTTCATCTTATGATACTATGACCAACAAGCAATAACCCATGTTAAAACCAACATATATATAAATCAGGTGGGTTTTACAATTATAAAAATAGCTAAAAACTTACTTGGGAACACGAAATTTGCCAAAAGCTCATCCATCACACAGGGTCTGCCTTGCATGGGTAGTAGTAGTTTGAAAGTGACTGGAGTATAATTACAAAACCCGGTAAACACCCAATAATAACCTGAATGTATGTCTCTTAGTGTGAAAGTCCTATATAGGACTCTCTTAGCAGGTTGTTACAATTGTAGACGTCGCTAGAAAATTTGTCAACACCCACTCATCATTTAGGGGCAAATTCATCATCTAGGGGCTAACCTACACCTATATAGGTGTATCATAGTGGGGTGTTACAACTGTAGAAGTAGCCAGGAACTTAAATAGTAACACTCAGCTCATTATTTACCTACACCTACATAGGTTTATCATGGTGGGGCGTTTTATAAGTAGAATGTTACTAGCAAACAAATTACGAAATTTGCTAAATACTCGTTCATCCTTTAGGAGCTAACCCAAATAAGCGTGTGCCTCCTGTCGATTTGAACTTGGAATCCATCACTTTCTAGCTAGGTGTACGAGAACAAAACGGCGATCCTAGAGCATTCCTGCTCTAATTGGGAGAAATAGAGAAGACGAAAGAGAACACGGGACTGAACAACACAAGAGAAGGGAAAAGTAAAGTTACCAAAATGTATATTGTAGCAACTGATCAACATTGGAGTACTGACGCAGCATTCAACTATACTACTGAGGGGGGTCTTCATATCATGCTTGTTGCTTCCCGCTCAGAGAGAAGAAAGAAAAGCACCATATAAGAGATTCCTGTACGATAATTTGCATCCCAGATTCGTCAAAATACACATGCTGCGAACACATGTAGAAACGCAGTTGCTTCTAGTAACCATCCCCGGCCCTAGGTGACAATGCGGTCCATGATGCCGGCAACAATGTCCTTGGACTCCCTCAGGAGCTGGACGATGTCCTTGAGCCGCTCCCGCTTGCTCGCCGTAGCGGGGTTCTCCTGGAGCATACGCTCCATGCCATTGGCACCCGCACCGACGAGCTCAGTCATCATCTCCACCTCCAGCTCCTGCTCCACGAGTCGGTGCACATCAGCAACAACATGGAGAGCAAGTCCATCGACGAGTCGCAGGATCACGCTCTGCCAGTAGGCGTTTAGGCGCATGGTCATGTCAAAGGCCTGCCCCGCCATGGCTGTGTTGCCGCGGAGATGTCCGACGTCCACTTCTCCAAACGGCTTTAAGTTCATCTTAGCCGGTTTCGAGCAACTCTGCACGGCGGCCATGAATGTACCTTGCTGCTCCATAAGCGAATTCAACGTTTTGACGTAATCCGGGTTGGAGGTGTAACTCACCAGGAGCTCCATCCGAACGAGCTCTTTGATGTGCTCCGCGGATCGCCTCCTCATCCTCTCCATGATTGCGTGCACGGCTCGCCTGGAGGAGACTTGCAACTGAGGGTAGGCATCGGAGTACCTGGACGTGATCCGTGTCGCGACGCCCTCGACGTAACCCCACACCTTGTCGACAAACTCGTGCGGGATGTGAGCGATGGTACGGATCTTGGATCTGAGAAGGTCCATGAATACAGCAAGAGGGAGGAAGCCGGCGAGCCCGATCATTTTGTACTCCTCCAAGATTTCGATCTCGGTGAGTAGGAACTTGTTGGAGGAGGAAGTCACCGGCAGCAGAGAAAGCTCCTTGGCATAATCATGCAGCATCTCAGCAAGGCGAGCAGTGCCGTGCATGTCGTCGTCGTCATCGTCGTGGAATTCCTCGAATTCTCCTCGAATGAGGATCTTCTTGAGGATGTCCTTGGACACCCCTAGGAAATGCATGAAAGCCTTGATGGCGTCGGCTGCCGTTGTGAGGTCCTTAGGCAGCTTGTCAAGCTCGCCAAGATTCTGGTTAAGCTTGTCGTCTATCTTACGGACGATGTCAGGGAGGCACCGAGCTATGCTCGCTGCTTGGATCTGCATTAGCCTCTGAGCTAGGACTGGGACAGTCGCTATCGACTTGTCAATTCGACGGAGTAAAGGGTGGGTGAGGAACAACGCCGCCTCGGCGGCGCGGGCTTCTTCGTACGTCTCGTCCCCAATCCTGTTTCGGACGCACACGTAGCCGAGGCCGATGTTGACGTCGTCTGCGTTTACCTTCTCGAGAAGCCCCTCCGGATGCTTGTCCGCCTTGGTGACGACGGCCAAGGTGCGTTGCCCGGTCTTATCAACGCGCTGCGACATCCGGATGGACTCGCAAGTTGGGAAGTCGACAGTAGCAGAGAGGACGTTGAGGATGATACTCTCCTTGGGAGAGATGTACTCCATAATGATGCCGGATATCTGCTCGTAGATGTCTTCCGGCTGCCCGTGGACTGGAACACGGGTGATTCCGGGGAGGTCCACCATTGTAAGGTCAGGGACGTCGGGCTTCCTCACGACGAGCGTCAGAGGAATGTTCGAGATACCCTTACCGTAGCCGGCGATCTCGTCAGTGGCCGCCCGGATGGCGTCGGTGATGTCGTACTCGGTTGTCGGCTTGCGCTTGTCGAGGTACTCGAGGATAAGCTCTTCTGGGGGCTGGTCGCCTTCCTTTGCCACCGTTTGATTCTGGAGGCGCATGATAAGCGGAACCCTCGTGCAAATTCCCTGTCCCCTCGGGAGGGCAATACCGGCCAGCGACTCAAGAACGCTGGACTTACCACTGGATTGGTCGCCTACCACGACTATCGTCGGTAGCTCGATACCCTCCTTCATCACCTTCAGCTGCCGGAGCCGATCCACGGCGTCAAGCAGGGGACGGATGTGATCGTCGAACGAGGACGTCAGTGGAGTCGCAGCGGCCATGATGGCCGGCTTCTCTTCGTTTAGCTTGTTTGCCAGGACGATGGCGGAGGACGAAGTGGTGCCACCGACTTCAGCCATTATAGTGTTTCAAGAGTGAATTTGGGGCTCCTGATCGTTGTTACATGTATGCATCTTGGCGTGCATGTCTAAGTTTATATAACTGGGAGGAGATGAGAGTCGGAGGACATGCATGCATACAAGTGTTACTCCATGCATGGATGCGTATCTTCAAGTATCACCGACAGATTTGGTTCAAAGGTAGACTGACAGCGGTTGTGCCAGCCTTGATCTCTGTTGGCAGCTGCTCAAGTGCACATTAGAGGGATGGGCAGAAACGAACCCAAACTTGATAATAACACTAACAAAGTGTACGTGCTAAGCAGCGTGTGTTGCTATTAATATATTTCTGAAATAACATCTAATAAAAATATAAATTTATTATTATTGACATCAATTTTATCTAAAAGAAATATAAAATTTTGTTGCAAAAAATACTCACCATGAGTTATCAATATATGTCTAATTATCGTGATGTACAATCACATTTTTTTATCCCGATATTACTCTATTTGAAAGTGTCAAACACTAACCATGTGAAAAAATAGTTTTTAAAAATAAATCAAAATAAGCTCTTAAAATCACCTTAAATAAGAAAAAGGTACATATCACGCGAATCAAGGTGCTTAAACATCCTCTACTACTAACCACTATCATTGTTTTAATAAAAAAGTGAACATGAATTTTTTTTGCTAATGCAAGCTATTCGAATAGAAGTGGTCAAAGCATTTATAAATACTTTTTAGAAAATAGTAGAATCAAGTTGTTCAAATGCGCATTGACAAAAAGTAGAAGCCGATTTTACTAACCAATATGTTTGAATAACACCAGCAACAACATCTAACATCTCTTTTATGTAAAGAGAATGGGAAAGTCAGTCGAACCATGTTGTTGGAGTATCAATGGTCACTATCGTTGTACTCTTTTGCGCGGGTCGCAATTGGCAACAAATAAAAGACAAAAGTGCAGTGTAAACTCACATGGACCAATTCATAATTACAAAAAGTAATAAAAGAATTGCAGCCAACTCCCTCTATGGGCTTTCTTATACATTGTGGATGAGTCTCCTCACATAAAATATCATTGAAAAATAAAAGACAAAAGTGCAGCGCGCACTCACAGGGACCAAATCGTAATTACAAAAAATAATGGAGAAAATTGCAACCATCACCTCTATGGGCTTTCTTATATAGTATCGATTGAGTCTCCTCACATAATATATGATTTAAAAAAAGACAAATGTGCAGTGTGCACTCGTAGGGACCAATTTGTAATTATAAAAATAAAGGAGAAAGTTTCAACCAACCCCTTTGCGGGCTTTCTTATATATAGTATAGATGAATCTCCTCGCATAATATATCCTTTGAGAAATAAAAGACAAAAGTGTAGTGTGCACTCACATGGTCTAATTCATAATTACAAAAAATAATGGAGAAAATTGCAGCCAACTTCCTCTCCCGACATTCTGATATAATATTGATGAGTCTCCTCACCTAATATATCTGTAAGACACCGTTTGAACAAACAATATTAACTAAGCGGAAGCAAACATTAACAACGGATTACTAAAAATCACTAAAAAGTAAAACCATTTACAAATAGATCCAACCACAAGGAAAACTCTTTGAACAAGAACCAATGCATTTTATGTAACAAACCTGACCTGGGTTATGTTCTAACCCCAGGAGTTTTGCTTAACAAAGTTGATTATATACTTGTACGTATCTTGTGAAAGGTAATTCAGGCACTTGAGGAACTTATATTTCAATTTCAGTCCTTTTTGAATAATGTTGAAACATTGTTTTGTTAATTTTGGACTAAAGTACAAATTACCCAAGTGGAGGGGTTAAATTGCAAATTGTGCATGATAATAAGTTCCTCATGTGTTGAAGCATCATGAGAATGAAGATGATGCAGAGTTATGTCTTGTGATAGTCTGAATACCAAGAAAGAGCTGATAAAGCAATGTTTGTGCATTAAAACCTAATTTTGGTGTAATGTACAATTTACCCAAAACCTAGGGTTCAATATGCAAATTACCACTTCAATAAGATCCCTAATAATACTTGGCATCAAGTAGAGCAAAGAAAATGAGAAGGGAACCTCATTTGAATTATCTTGGAGGAGAGAGAATCTTGACATTAAAATAATCAAGATTTAAGCATATATGGAACTTTCATTTAATTTAATGCAAAAAGAAATAAATTAATTGAGGATCCCTCCAATCAAAAGTTGAGGGATGATTTTGTAAGGTGTTGGACGAGCTTGTGCCTTGCTATGGCACAAAAAGATCTTGGTTGAGTGGAAGCCACTCACATTTTTATAATCAAAAGTATTATCCACTAAAAGTTAGATATTAATATAAAACTCTTTAAGGTGCTTAATTTCTTTTCCATTAATTCTTGGATAATGAAGAGATTTTGCAATACTTTGAAGGTGGTTTCGTGGCCAAGAAATGGAGGAGGATTTGGGGAAAATTATTATGAAATTTAAAGAAAATAATTCCATTTTCTCTTTCGTTGAAAACCCATATACATATCCTTTATGTATATCTTACTCCAATAACACATAAGGGTCGTTCCCTTAGTCTTTTCCCTATCATTTTGCTTTGGACAACCAAGGAAGAGCTCAGGAGCAGGATAAGGATGAACACAACCTATCGGTAAGGTTTTGATCATCTTCTACCTCAGATTCATGGTGAAAACCCTAAATCAATGCTTGATTCTTAGTTTTCTTCACCCGATTTCCAATTCTAGCCATCTATTTCATCCAATAGCTCAAGAACGGAGCTTGGGCAGTTGCTGGAACTCCATCCACCATTAGAGACATGGAGCTTGGAGCTTGGAGATCAGATTTGAGGCGGGTTTTATAACTTTAACCCTTAAACATTGATATTGCATCAAGTTCTCTATGATTTGTTGGTTATTTTCTTCAAACTTTGAACTCTTAGATGTATTGCTGCAATTTCCATGAGAAACGATTTCTGTTCTTGGATGTATGAAGGAATATGATGATGACATCATATTGACACGTTTCCCAAGAATATTATTAGGCCAAACGGTTTGCATAAGTTGCTCATGCGGTTTTCCCAAACCGTTTGAGGGAAAACGGTTTGAAACCGTTTGGGAGCAAACGGTTTCAAAACCGTTTGGTGAAGTTGACCAAGGGTTGACCGTTTGGGATTCTTGTTCATAATTATGTGGGTTAATGACCCTCCAAATTTGAGGGGTTAACTCCAAAGAAATCATAGTTTGAAGGCTAATCAATTAGGCAAATCGAATTGAATTAAGTGCTGATTTTCAACCTGATTAACTTGACCTTTTTGGGAAAACGGTTTCAAAATCGTTTGGTGAAGTTGACCAAGGGTTGATCGTTTGGGATTACTGTTACTAATGATGTTGGTTAATGACCCTCCAAATTTGAGGGGTTAATTCCCAAGGAATCATGAGTTGAAGGCTAATCAATTAGGCAAACCCTAATTGAAATTAGTGCTGAAATTCCAATGAGTTAATTTGAGATTTTGGGTTGATTAGCCCAAACGGTTTCAAAACCGTTTGGGGATCACCCAAACAGTTTCAAAACCGTTTTGGGGTCACCCAAGACCGTTTGGAGGTCTAGGGTTTGATATTATTAAGTGTTTTAAGGTTCAAAGATATGGTACTAACCCTAATCAGCTAAGTGCTGATTTTGCAATTGATTGAGTTGATTGTTTTGGGTGGATTGATCCAAACGGTTTCAAAACCGTTTGGGGATCACCAAAACGGTTTCAAAACTGTTTGGGGATCACCCAAGACCGTTTGGAGGTCTGGTGTTAAGTATGGTTTCCTATTTGAAGGTCCAAAGTTACCAAGTTACAAAGCAATCAATTGCAGATTTGTCGATCGACTCAATAGACCAAACCTTGATGAATTTTCACTAGAATCCAAAGATTGGATGAGCCAAACGGTTTCAAGACCGTTTGGATCTCATCCAAAAGGTCTCAAGACCGTTTGGTGGTCACCCAAGACCGTTTGGAGGTCTAGGGTTGAGTATGGTTAGGTGTTTGAAGGTCTAAAGTTACCATGTTGATATGTAATAAATTGCTGAATTGGTGATCATTTCAATGATCCAAACCCTAATTGGATGGCTTGGATTTGAGTGATATGATGGGAAAATGGTCTCAAGACCATTTTTAGGTCATGAAAACGACCTGAAGACCATTTGGGGTCAGGTCATATCCAATTTGGAAGGTGGTTCAATAGTTTTAAAATAACTAGTTACACATTGATGAATATTGAAGGTTCATCGATTCTAAACCCTAATTCAATTGATTCAAACCCTAATTGATGATCAATTGAGGGTCAATTGAGGGTTAAATTAGTTGAAGGTTAACCTATTTATATCAATTGAAGTATGGTGATAGTCCAATTGAAGACTGGTTACAAGAATTCAATGATTGAAGGAATCAACATTGAAAACCCTAATTCAATATGATTGGTGGAGACCATATTTGGTCCATTCGGTTTTGAGGAGGTTTGGGTCAAACAGTCTTAATACCGTTTGAGCCCAAACGGTCTCAAGACCGTTTTGGACCAAACGATCCCAAACCGGTTGAGGCTTAAACGGTTTCAAAGTTCAATTTTTTCAAGTGGTTTCAATTGCTATTTTTTTTACTAAATGGATTCACTTATTCCAAGATCACTTGGAAGGTAATCAACCAAATAGTATGAATTCTCAAAGTGGGTGAAGGTCAATGGTTTAAGTAATCAATCACATGATGTAATCCAAGGGAAATTAAGCTCTAATGATCTTGGTATAATGACATATCTTATGATGTCAATTCTTCTTTCAAGTGGAGTTGACTTAGCTTATTCAAGGTTGAAGTAAACTTCATCTTATAGAAGATGAGAGAGAAGATGTCCTTCATGAATGAATGTCTATCTAGGGCATGATTTTTAATAGTGAGATCATGAAACCTTGATTATGAAGGTTAATGAATCATAACTCTAATTGAGGGCATTGATATATGAGATTCTAATATATGATGATGATATAAACCTAATTCATATTGATGATAAGGCAACCTTATATTAAAGGTACTTTGTTGATCATTCCTACTTAGGGTTAATAGTGAACCCTAATCGGTTGAAGTATCAATTTTATAAATGTAAAACAATTGTGGTGATCTGCTGTAGCACGACCGTGCTAGGCAACACGGCCGTGGTGGCTGACCGGCCTAAATCGTGCGTCCTAAAATTGGAGGCGTATTTGAGGTAGTCGAGCTTTTACATTTATAACCTGAATCCTTCTAGGCCCCCGCAACTTTGTTTATGAGGTCGAAGTAGTCATACGGGGTCGAACACAGGGACAAGGGTGATAGTGTTGAGAACTCTGAATCGACACTCTACACTCCGGCGGGTAAAAAGAGATAGTAAATTCCCCAACGGGAACAACAAGCTGTCACAAACAAAACAAAGAAAACTATCTCCAACTGGAGTTACAAGAAGGATTTAAGGTTTTGGTCATTTCGCAGTTTTTAGGGGTTTTCATGCAACAGAAACAGAAAGATAAAACTAGAGCTTAAAGCAAGGTGCGAAGGATAAGACTTTAGTAAGACAAGCGACAACAGTAACATCCTGCACCCCTCCTCTCAAAGCGGGTGCCTCTAACCAAGCATCAACACCCCTCCCGAGGTTGCTGGACTTAAGTTAGAGTGGAATGATACTAAAACAACTCCATTCCAGGCACTCTCGTACTCCAGAATCGGACCAAACACTAGAGTCACAACCCAACTCTCGAAGTGGTTGTGACGGGAAAACATGATTCGGTAGCTAAGCGAAACGTGATCCAAACATGCAAGCTAGAGTTCAGATATCCAACATAGCAGTCACCCAACATATTGCACCAAACATTAAACAACAAGTAGTTAAGCTTCTCTATTTCCATAAGCAATAAAGGTCTTAATACAGTGCATAAGTAAAGAATTAAATAACAGAATTAAAGATAGATGCCGCCTCCTTGATGTAGAAGAATGACAGACTACTGTAGCTCCCCAGCCCGATATCGGTCAGGAGCCGAGCCCAATACAGCAGTGTCGGGCGGCACCCCCTCTCGGGCAGCACCGACTGACGAGTGATTGTATCGCTCAAGGACACTGGCCGATACGCTCATGTCGGGTGGCGCACCCTCTCAGGCGGCACGCATGACGGCGAAGCGTATCAGGTTCGATATCCTGTCGGGCAAAGAGCTACGCGTCTACTGTCGGGCACTTGTGTCGCTCATCATCGTCGGCCGATATCGGCCCGCAGTGTCGCCCAGGACAACCCTAAGTGAACAATCCCCTCCCTCTCGGGATGAGGAAAAGCTCACCTAGTGTCGCCCGGCACAAGCACTGGGGTGTGATACTCTTGCTCTCGCAGTCTCCTCCGAAGGTGGCTCCAAATGCCCTAACTGTAACTCCCGGTTTTCGAACTGTCTTTTCGGCTTCCTGTAGCTGCTATTTATAGGTAGTGGTTGGAGAAGTTATGGTGCTGGAAGTGCCACGTGTCCTCCTATTTGCAAGTCAGTAGACGGCTGATACTTGTGTCGCGTGAAGCCAGGATATCGACTGTTGGTCACGTGACGGGCGGCGCCTGCCGGTGGGTGGCCTGTGTCGGGCGATAAGCTTGGATTGTCGCGGCGTGCTCGGCTCCCTATCGGGTAAAAGACGTATCGTCCGTCAGGTTACTTCTTGCGCGGCGTCCCTTGTCGTGCGTTGCTGCATTCCTCTACCCTGTCGGGCAGAGGTCGTATCGGTCGATGGGAAGGCCGATATAGGCTGAGTTAAGCTTTTTGGGCCGGGAGGGCCTTATTGATGATAAATGGGCTAAAATAGGAGGAAAACTCTGCAAAAGATGGAAATATTAAATTAAGAGCGTTGTTGGCCAATTATTGCGAAAGTACATATAAAAGAGAGGAAAATAGCAGAAAAGGGCAGTTTTGATAACGGAATAAAGGGCAAAAACGTCACAAAATTTGGTGTTATCAACTCCCCCAAACTTAGCCTTTTGATTGTCCTCAATCAATATTTAAACTTTATTTTGTGATGCTTCTTCTTGCGCAGTAAAGCTTTCGGGCTAAAGGGTAAAACAAGAATTGTGATGTCTTAGAGGTAATGTTGTCTTAATACGAACAAAAGACCTTGCTCTTCCTGCCTTATTATTTCAGCAAAATATTTCTCTACAGCTTCAGCGAGACTTTAGTGCATGATTCTGAAGTTAGCTTCCACACCAAACAACTTTATTTTAGGGGCAGAAAGTTGTGTATAGGGTAGGCTAAGGCTTTTTGGGTTTTTCTTCTTGTTTCCCATCAGTCCATCCAGGTACGGGTCCGTTAACGGGCAAGTGGTCCCTGCAGTCCAAGCCAGTTGGCTTTAGAGCAGTGATTTCACATCCTACGTACCACTGCCCCGGATCTACCATGCCTAAAGATGGGTACTTTTGGAAAACAAGTGTGTATATATATTTTTTTTCTTTTCTTTTATTGGGCACAACTCTCATGCTTTTATTCACACTCATAAGGCTTCTTTCTCTTTTTGGGGTTTTTGTTGGGTAAGGGAAGACAAAAGAGATTTCTGCTGTTTGGGAAGCTTTTTCCTTCTCCATACTCGTCTCTTTGCTGTTTGTGAGATTATTATTTTTTTTGAAATTTTTTTGCATGGCAAAGCATAGTCTTTCGTTTGTTTGAGGCAGCATTATCAGAAAGATATGACAGAACTTGTAACTCGTTAAGCATACAGAAAGCAAACATTGCAAGAAGTAGCAACACGTTTTTATTATAACAGCAACTTTGTACATATGTAAGTAACAAAATAAGAGGAGTTTTCAAAGTTTTCAAAATTTTTAGCAAAAATGTTATATTGTACACGCAAAAATTTTATATGTACACTTATTGAATTGAAGAAAAAGAAAAGAACTAAGGAGATCAAAGAAGAAAATTTTTGTACCTCCCTCACTGGTACATGGTACCCCCCCCAAACTTACTCCACACTCTGTCCTAGAGTTGTGAAGTAGATGAGGTAAGGAAATGTTAAATAGTGAGGGTTAGATGATAAGCATGCCTGGGCTAGATAAGAGCTCCCACACATATTCTCCTCTTTTGCTGTGATAGTAGATGTGGTGGAGCTGATCAGGCGTCGCTTCGTTTGCCATCCATTCTAGGATGAAGATGCCGCAGTCGTTGGATAGTTGAATTTGCTGTGGACTGCGGTGGCAGAACTGGAGTTCATGGCATCTACTTGTTTGCGTTCCCAGGAATGGTTGTATCATCGCTGCTATATCGATATAGTATTTTCGTACTAATCGTTCGAGAGATGTCAGCGCTGTCGATGTACACTGCACTGGATGATCTTTGTTGTTGTCTGAGCTGTTGTAGAAAATCCCTGCTCGTTGTTGAGTGTACACCGTTAGGAGCGTCTAGTGGTTGTTGTGCAGGATGGGAAGGAGAATGATATTTGGGACTCTGCACTCCAACTCTGCTAGAAAAGCTTGCTTCGCTCCTTGCTCGTCGGCTAGGCATATGTCGTTGAACAACATTGGATCAGCTATGTATGTGTGTTCAGACTTGTTCCGTTGTATCTGGATGTAGGCGGACGCCACAGATAATGCCAGACATCCTCCATCTTTTACCATGTCCCTTAAGTCGTCAATCGGGACTATGACATCGCCTGCCGCATAGGCTATGTCTGTAGGGGTAGAGTCAGCCAACTTCATGAGAATTTTGTCGACCTGTTCCTGCGTGAGAGTAGAGCATGAGAAATGGTCGAAGTTGCGGATTGACTCGTCAGGGTTCTCAAGCGAGTCTCGTTCTTCGTGACCGAAAACTTGCCGCAGGATATTTATCTGTTTTCCTGCCCCCACAGACGTTCGTCTCTGCTTCTGCTTCTCTCTCAGGAGATCTGCTGGATCGTGAAAATTCCTCTTCTAGGTCGCTGTCCAGCAGCCTATCAGGTATTCCCGCGTCTCGGAAGTAGTGCTTGTCCTTTATCAGCAGCATGTCGTATGTGCTCCTGCGGTGATAGAAGCACGTGTTCCTGAGGGCCCCCAAGTTTCCAAATGTATTTAGCACCTCTATCGCACTTAAGATGACGAAGGTGCTATTTCCGCTTCCCTCTTCAGCCTGGACGGGGAAGTCGCGGATAGAAAAGAAGTTCCAAATGCCGCCGTGATATTTGGATCCTCGCTTGATAGCTCGCAGAAGACGCAGCGGTAGAAGCCTCAGATTTTTGTCCTTCGGGCGGCTGAAAACATTCCCGGAGCGTGGCACCTCATTATTGCTGCAGTTTAGCAGCCGGACGTCGTGGTTCCTCAGGTTTGCCACGCAGAGGAACCATATGCTGCGGTGCTTGTATGGCGCCAACACGAGGTTTGGATTATTCTCGTCGATGTGTTGCAGCATGTTGGCCACCGCAGCGGAGTCTATTTCTCCCCGCATCAGCCTCCTTGCCAAGGTCGGGGTGGCGTTGTATATTGTGCTTCGACCAGCACCGGTGCCAATATTTTCTATTATTGGACCTTCTAGGACCCTGAATAATCCTTTGCCGACGACGGAAGGTGAACGGAACATGCTGCGGAGTGCTCCTCGCCGTACGGAGAAGTAGTCGTCGCTCCAGACGACGTCTTCTTCATCTGCCTGCGATCTTAGGACCTTGTTTAGCAGTTTCTGGTCTCTGATCGTCAGGTAGCCGATGGCTCTTCTATCGAAGTCGGCCATCTCAAAGGAAGGTATCTCTGATGGCTCAGTGAACTTGTCTGCCATCGATCATCTTCTTTGGGGAAGACGGGGAAGATGTCTTTCATTGGCGGCATAAACGTTCCCCTTTTCTCCCTCAGACTCATCAGAAGAGCCCTCCCCGATGCTGATGTCTTCGTTGTTATCCTCAGCTTCGTCTAAGGGGGCTGAGGGAGCGGCTTCATTCAAGTCAAAAGGGCTCTCTTGTCTGGCTGGAGTTTCGTTGCTTCACCCTCGTGGTGAGTTTTCTTCAGATACCGGGGAAGATCTGCCGGAGGAGGAGGCGGATGATGATGATCCTGACGACGCTCTTGACAAAGAGGGTTGAGAGCCTGAACCAGGAGGTGACGGAGACCTTCTCGGATGCCTTGGGCGCAGATGGTCGTCCTCTCTGTTCAGCCTCCCCTCGATCTTGCCAAGGCGCTGCAGAATTTGTTGGAGCGTGGCATTGACTGCCTCTAGTCGGCCAGGTAGGCTGGGCAAAGTCAGCAGCTCTCGTTCTTGGCTATCCAGCCTCTGCTCGAAAAATGAGAACTTGCGGGTTAGAGAAAGAAATGTAAAAGAGTGGCTTTCAGTTACCTCCCGCAAGAAATCGAGTTCTTGCCCCATCATTTTCCTGAGCGAAGGAGGAGTTCCGACTTGTCTCCCCCTTGACCTCGAGATACTCTTCTCGCGCGATGGTCTACCTGACGAGGCAGAACCTATCTCTATCGTCCGCGCGGCTGATGCTTCCGGGCGAGGTGTCGGTGCTGCTTTGCCCTCTTGTTGTAGTGGAGGAGACCGTGTTGTGGGCGGACTCTGCTCCACCTCAACATTGTCGACGATCTCCTCAGCAGCTGCAACGGGGGACTTTGGCGGTGGTGTCGGCGTCACCCGTGCCCCTTCGAGCTCCATTTGTAGGATCTCGGCGAACAGCTCATTGCTGGCATCCGGTTGTACATCTTCAGTTGCCCCTAAGGGCGTAACAGAAACTACTGGGACTGCAGCTGTCTCTCCCGCTGCAGTTCCCGTTCTTGTCTCGGTGACCTCCACGATCGCCGATTCTTTTTCAGCCACGACTGGCCTAGTTGTTGTGGTCGGTGTTGGTGGCTCCGGGGCAGTGAGCCGCTCGGCAGGAGCTGTTGAGGATACGTCCTGCCGAGTGCTCATAGGGATAGGCCCTCTGGTTATTCCCCCTTCTTGAGTTCTTGGGGGCGGGGCGCAAGCTGTGCCCACTGCCACAGCTTCGATCTCTGCTGTGGTGAAGACCAGCTTTTCTGCGTCGTAGGCGGCGCAGTGAGGGAGCGGGAGAATAATTTTCATCCTTGCGAACTTGTAGAAGTAACTCCGCCCCTCTTTCTTTATTATACCTGACCTCATGAGTTACTTGAGGTCGATCAAATCGTCCCCTCTTGTCCTCGAGAGGCTGCGCGGCTCGCGTGGATATTCCAACCCGACCACAATCAGGTTGACGATGCCACCCATGCAATATTCCTTGGTGGCATCCTTTATTGGGTGCAGCCTGTTCAGCAAGAAACGCCCCAAGTTGATAGCTCGGCCTTCCATCATGTGCCACATGACGTGGAGCTCCTCAGAATAGATGTTGCTGGACTCGTTCTTGCTGAAAAGAAGGTATGCCACCAGCTTGTGCATGATCCTCCAGAAACAGGAGTGCACTGCCGCCACCTTGCTTCCCGGTTTGAATGATGACTCCCCGGTTAGCTTCTCCCAGATATCTACGGGGTTGAACCCGTCTCCTTCAGTGATCCTCACACCGTTATCTAGCCGTTACCTCTCCTCTTCGCTGGAGGAGAATATCTGGTTGAGCAGCCATTCTGAAATGACGTGCTCCGCATTGTAAAGCCGCCCCTGGAGTCTGTCTGCTCCGCCATACTCCTTGGCTTCTGCTGGTGTATTCTTCACTCGGTGAAGAGACGCCATGAACTCCCTTGTGAGCTCTGTATAGGAGGCGGATAGGCTGAGGCAGATTTGCCTCAGACGTGCTACGGCAAGTACGTTCTCCAGTCTCTCAAAGATGCCCAACTGCATGAAGGATGACTGGTGGCAGAACCTGCTCGGCCTGTAGAGCTTGGCCCCTAGCTCAGCATATCTGCGTCCATGCTCCTCATCCCTTGGCACGAACCTTCCTGGTGTGTGATCCAGGGGTTCTGCTATTGGGGCGGGTACTGTAGTTGGAGTGTCCGCTTCTTTAGTTCTCACCCTCTTTTCAGCCGTTGAGGGCCCAGCTACCTCGGGATTTGGGTGCTTCTGCCCGACTGTCGCTACTTTAGCTTCGGGCTCGGTGAAGATTCTCCTGCCTTGCTCGTTGATGAGTATAACGGTTTGCCTTGTGCGTGCCATCCCTATCATCAATTGAATAGATGTCCTTTTGTTATTAGTAGGTAAAACAATAAGGGAAAGACACCCCGACACTGCTGTATCGTGCTTCAAAACAAAACCAGACAAAACTTGCCCGATACACCCGTGTCGTGCAATACGACCGCGGGAAACGCAGTGCCCGACAGGGTCTTGAAAAAGAGTTTCCCGATACAAGAACAGATAGGCATTACGGTCACTGCCCGATATAGGGATCGGGCAGGTGCGAAAAAAGTGTGTTGCTCGATAACAGTGTCGGGCGACAAGAAAATCAACTTAAAATCTTCGCCCGATACACCGTACGCGATAAAGGTTTGTATCGGGAAAGCGAGGGTGATAGGGTTGTCGCGCGATACCTTTGTTTTCCTTAAGATCTCTACGTCTCACGGGAGCAGGAAAGGTGGTAGTGCGACACGGGAGCGGAGAGCAAGAAATGTACTGCGCGATACGGGTAGCTGGAAAAGTAAAAGCCGGGAGCACGATACGGTAAAGTCTTCGCCTTATATATAGCGGCCCGTGTTGAGGTAAATCCATTCCCTCCCGAGACGGGTGCGTTCTGTATGTCGGTTGGCATGCCGCCCGATCCGGTCTGGCAACACGGCCGCTCGATACAAGGCTTATGTAGGGCAAAACTTCGAGATAAAACTGGGGAAAGAAAAGGGCGGCAGACGGGTAAAACATCATCGGCCTAAGGCTAAGATCCCGGCCTCAGATGGTATTACCCATCCCGGTGCTAAGACGGTGGCCCATAAAACAAAAAGAGTCAGCACACGTGCGCATGCACTGACTCGGGCCTTATTACAGTCCATAATGTGTGTAATGTTTGTTTTGCAATAAAGTAAATAACATCCTATTCTAGGAAAAATAAAAGCACGGGCTGCCTCCCAAGGAGCGCTGCGTTTTCCGTCTTCAGCTAGACGTCTTTGGATTCTTCTTCATACTTTATCATTTTGCTGGTTCTGTGTTTGACGGGATCTTCCCTGAAGGATTCTTCACAATCTCGGCGAGCTGTGCTAGCTGCTGGTCGATTTGGCATTGATGCGTATGCATATCTACCAACTGGACCTGCAACGAGCTTAGGACGCCAGAATTGGACAGCGCGCTTTGCGCTAGTTGATTGTTAATGGTATCCTACTTCTTAACAAAATCAAACAACTGGCCGATCACTTCATATTGGCTTACCCCTTTCTCCTGTTCACGGGTTGGGCCTTGGTACTTTCTTGGCACTTGGAAATTGCCTTTTGCAGGTTGGAACTGGTTATTCTTGGTATACTGGCCGGATCCCCCTCTCTTCTCAAAAGGTTGCGCTGTCCTGGACGAGGTGTGCAGCTGATGCGAATTTTCGGCTGCATCCTTGTTACCATAATTAAAACCAGGGTGGTCTGACCTCTTGAAGTTCATATAGGAGACATTCTCAGTCCTTTCGTCTTCCGAGTCGAAGTCGTTGTCTGCGTCCGGTCTGGTGTAGACGCAGTTGTCTACCCCATGTCCTCCTTCACCGCAGGTGACACATTTCATGACCTTTTCAACCTGCTTCTTTCCTTTTCCGCCATGATCTTTTAGTTGTTTCACATCTGTTGCTATCCTCTGAATCTGGGAAGTAATATTCTCCAGAGCCTTGGACTCAAGAGAGGTTCCTTCCCCAACCTTCTTTGCCTACCCTCTATCGGATCTATCATAGTCAACATCGGATTTCAACTCAGCCATGTTCCTGATGATCCTTTCAGACTTGCTTGGCTTTTTCCCTAAGAAGTCACTTCCTGTTGCCGCATTCAGTGACACCCTTTCATCGGGGGTCATCCCATTGTAGAAGGTGGAGATCAGGAAACCTTTCTTGTAATTGTGGTGAGGGCAGTCCCTCTAATATTCTAGGTATCGTTCCCAGGCGTCATGGAGGTTTTCATTTGGCTTTTGCGCGAAAGACGTGATTTTTAACTTGTTCCTCATCGTCTTCTCAGTGGGATAAAACTTGTTCACAAATGCGTCAGCCAGTTCTCCCCATCCATTCAGCGCTTGGTGGGGTAGCCCAAGGTACCATGATAGAGCCTTATCCTCCAAAGAGAAGATGAAACCCTTGCAGTAGATGACCTCTTGGGGAACCCCCCGCATCTTTATAGTGTCGCAGATATTTTTGAAAGCATCAAGGTGGTGGTAAGGGTTGTCGTTCTTAGAACTCCCCCTGAAGCTTTTATTTTGAATCATGGAGATCACATATGGCTTGAGCTCAAAGTTTGTCGCATTAAACCTTGGGATGATAACGGGACACCTCGATCTATTGGCCTTGGTAGAAGCCAATTCTCTCAGAGTCTTCTCTTCTTCCTCTGAGTCGTCGCTGTTGCTGGCGTCTCTGTGTCGTTCCCGGTTGTCATGATTTCTTCTATGTCTCCGGCGACGTCTATGCTGATGATGCTCTTCCTCATGTCCTGGTGATTCTGGATCTTCTTGCCGATCATTATCGCTGTATCGGTCGTTGTCTTCCGGTGGGGGCAAAACTGGCCTTCCCCCTGGCTTTCGTTTCCAGAAAGTGGCTCTACGTGAGGCGGCATGATGGACGATTTTAGTGTTCAGTCGATCAGAGCACCTGGAAACTGCATAAAAATCAAGTTAGAAAATAAAGTTTGGGCAAAGAATAGTAAATAATAGAAAAGAAAAAGAAAAAGAAGTGCTGTCAAGATCGTTTCTAAGCTTGAGGCACGGGAGTGTAGTTAGTGGATTCAGGTTCGTCAACAGTGCCATTTGCCTTGTCCCCGGCAGCGGCGCCAAAAAGTTGACCGGCCTAAATCGTGCGTCCTAAAATTGGAGGCGTATTTGAGGTAGTCGAGCTTTTACATTTATAACCCGAATCCTTCTAGGCCCCTGCAACTTTGTTTACGGGGTCGAAGTAGTCATACGGGGTCGAGCACAGGGACAAGGTTGGTAGTGTTGAGAACTCTGAATCGACACTCTACACTCAGGCGGGTAAAAAGAGATAGTAAATTCCCCAACGGGAACAACAAGCTGTCACAAACAAAACAAAGAAAACTATCTCCAACTGGAGTTACAAGAAGGATTTAAGGTTTTGGTCATTTAGCAGTTTTTAGGGGTTTTCATGCAACAGAAACAGAAATATAAAACTAGAGCTTAAAGCAAGGTGCGAAGGATAAGACTTTAGTAAGACAAGCGGCATCAGTAACATCCTGCACCCCTCCTCTCAGAGCGGGTGCCTCTAACTGTAACATCCCTGACCTGGGTTATACTCTAACCCTAGGTGTTTTGATTAAGAAAGGTGATTAAATGTTTAATATCATCTTGTGAAAAGTAATTAGGCCTCAAGAGGAACCTATGTTGCAATTCTAGTCCTTTTTGAACATTGTTGAAATCAATGTTTTGTTTGTTTTGGACTAAAGTGCAAATTACCCAAGTTGAGGGGTTAACTTGCAAATTGCACAGTATAAGATGTTCCTCTGATGTTGAGACATCATAAGGATGAATATGATGTAGTAGTATGGTTTCTACAAGCCTGGACACCAAGATAGAGCTTGTTGGACAATGTTGTGCATTAAAACCTAGTTTTGGAGTAAAGTGCAATTTACCCAAAATATAGGGTTCAATATGCAAATTACCACTTCAATAAGGTCCTTAATATTTCTTGGCATCATTTATAGCAAAGAAAATGAGAGGTACTTCTCATTTGAATTAAGATGGAGGAGAGAGAATCTTGATATTAAAATAATCAAGATTTAATCCTAATTGAAACCCTAATTCAATTTAGGGCAAAAATGAATAAAACTAAAGGAAGGGCTTTCAACCAAAATGTTTTGGGTTGATTTTGAATAAGGATGGACGTTCCTTTGCCAAGATAAGGAACGAAAATATCTTAAGTAGGTGAAATTCCACTCACCTTATTATAAAGAAAAGTAATTTCCACTCACATATGGGATATTAATATAATAAGCATTAAGGTGCTTAATTTGCTTTTCTTTAAATTGAGGATAATGAAGGATAATTAAAGGCAAAGGGATATGCCTCGTATCCATGGAGTTGAGTGGGGAAGAGGCGGTCAT
Source organism: Alisma plantago-aquatica (assembly GCA_963693085.1). Taxonomy (NCBI): domain Eukaryota; kingdom Viridiplantae; phylum Streptophyta; class Magnoliopsida; order Alismatales; family Alismataceae; genus Alisma; species Alisma plantago-aquatica. The sequence goes on from OY856410.1 coordinate 1,302,005,348, forward strand.
AAATTTTGGATTAATTGGATTTTTATAAGGCATATTCTCTCTCATCAATTTCTTTATAAAAGTGCCATTTCCAAGCCCAAACCAAGGCCTTTTTCGGATTTTCTTCTTCCCCTTGCTTGAAAAACCGACTACGGAGCTAGGGAGGAGCAGGGAGCACGTCCCCAACCTGTGGGTAAGCCCTTGACCTTCGTTCTCCTTGATTTCATGGTGGAAATCGAAAATAAATTATGGATTCCTTCTTATTTCGATCTCCTCTTCAACCCTAGCCAACTTTTGCAATCAAAAGCTTGAGGACGAGCCTAGGGGGAGTCGCTAGAGCTTCATCCACCATTAATGGCGTGAGCTTGGAGCTTTGGAGCTCAATTGGAGGCAGGTTTTATAACTCAAACCCTTAAACATTGCTATTGCATCAATTCTCTATGCTTTGTTGATTGATTTCTTCAATTTGATACACACTTGTTTCTTTGCTGCAATTTCCATCAAGAACGGTTGCTGTTCTTGGTTGTTCGAAGGAAGTGGATGATGACATCATCCTATATGCTTATCCAAAGAAAATTACCAAGCAAAACCGTTTTTATAGCTACTCTAAATCGTTTTAATTTGATTGGCTATGCGGTTTCAGCAAACCGTTTAAGGGAAAACAGTTTGAAACCGTTTGGGAGAAAACGGTTTCAAGACCGTTTGATATGGTTGACCAAGCATTGACCGTTTGGGAATTTTGTTCCTAATTATGTAGTCTGATAACCCTCCAAATTTGAGGGATTAACTCCAAAGGAATCGAGAGTTGAAGGCCAATCCATTAGGAAATCGAATTGAATTATGTGCTGATTTTCAACCTGATTAACTTGACCTGGTTGAGAAAACGGTTTCAAGACCGTTTGAGATGGTTGACCAAGCGTTTACCGTTTGGGAATTTTGTTCCTAATTATGTAGTATGATAACCCTCCAAATTTGAGGGATTAACTCTAAAGGAATCGAGAGTGGAAGGCCAATCAATTAGGAAATCGAATTGAATTATGTGCTGATTTTCAACCTGATTAACTTGACCTGGTTGAGCAAACGGTTTCAAGACCGTTTGATATGGTTGACCAAGCATTGACCGTTTGGGATTCATGTTCATAATTATGTTTAGTCATAACCCTCAAAATTTTAGGGATTAACTCCAAAGGAATCGTGAGTTGAAGTCTAATCAATTAGGGAAACCTAATTGGATTAAGTGGTGATTTTCAATCTGATTTAATTGAACTTTTTGGGCAAACGGTCTCAAGACCGTTTGAGTGTGTTGACCAAGCGTTTACCGTTTGGAATTACTGTTCCTAATGATGTGGTCTAATGAATCACCGAATTTGAGGGATTAACTCCCACGGAATCATGAGTTGAAGGCTATTCAATTAGGCAAACCCTAATTGAAAACAGTGCTGAAATTCCAATGAGTTAAGTTGAGATTTTGGGTTGATTAGCCCAAACGGTTTCAAGACCGTTTGGGGATCACCCAAACGGTCTCAAGACCGTTTGGTGGTCACCCCAAGACCGTTTGGAGGTCTGGGGTCAAGTATAGTTGACCAATTGAAGGTCCAAAGGTACTAATCATATTGCAATGTAGTGCTGATTTGTTGATCAACTCGATAGACCAATCCATGATGATTTTTCACTAGAATCCAAAGGTTGGATGGGCCAAACGGTCTCAAGACCATTTGGAGCTCATCCAAACGGTCTCAAGACCGTTTGGTGGTCACCCAAGACCGTTTGGAGGTCTAGGGTTGAGTATGGTTAGGTGTTTGAAGGTCTAAAGGTACTAAGCTGATATACAATGCAATGTTGATTTGGTGATCAATCCAATGAACCAAACCCCAATTGGATTGCTTAGATTTGAGTGATATGATGGGAAAACGGTCTCAAGACCATTTGGAGGTCATACAAACGACCTCAAGACCGTTTGGGGTCAGGTCATACCCAATTTGGATGATGGTTCAATGGTTTCAAAGCAACTAGTCTTACATTGATTAGTGTTGTTGAATCATCGATTCCAAACCCTAATTCAATTGAATCAAACCCTAATTTATGATCAATTGAGGGTCAATTGAGGGTCAAGTCAGTTTAAGTTTGACCTATTAAACTCAATTGAAGTATGAGTATAGGTCCAATTGATGATTGGTTCCATGAATTCAATGATTGAAGGAATCAACATTGAAAACCCCAATTCAATTGGATACCTCATGTCATTGAAGGTCCAATTGATAAAACCTTTTTGGAAACCTAATGTAATTAGGTGAGAGATACCCTTAATGGTACTAATCAATAATGCATAACAAATGCATGGATCCAATATATGATTAGTAAACCCTAGTTGAGGGTGTATCCTTATGAACCCTAGTTGAGGGTGTATCCTTGTGAACACCTGGTTGAGGGTGTATCCTTATGAACCCTGGTTGAGGGTGTATCCTTGTGAAACCCTAGTTGAGGGTGTATCCTTATAAACCCTGGTTGAGGGTGTATCCTTGTGAAACCCTAGTGGAGGGTGTATCATTGTGAACCCTGGTTGAGGGTGTATCCTTGTGAAACCCTAGTTGAGGGTGTATCCTTATAAACCCTGGTTGAGGGTGTATCCTTGTGAAACCCTGGTTGAGGGTGTATCCTTATGAACCATGGTTGAGGGTGTATCCTTGTGAAACCCTAGTTGAGGGTGTATCCTTATAAACCCTGGTTGAGGATGTATCCTTGTGAAACCCTAGTGGAGGGTGTATCATTGTGAACCCTGGTTGAGGGTGTAACCTTGTGAAACCCTAGTGGAGGGTGTATCATTGTGAACCCTGGTTGAGGGTGTATCCTTGTGAAACCATAGTTGAGGGTGTATCATTGCGATTGTTTATAGGCAACTTTATAATAAAGTTATGCCTTAAACTAAGATGAGTCCATATCACGTGAGATAGTTGGACAATTCTAATGTGTGGCCTATGCATTATATGCTAAGGGTGAGTATTGTCGTGCCCCAATCTCACATTAACCACAAACCACGAAATTAGGGCACGACGGGTGGGATTAACACATAACCAACCACTTGTCACTTTTTAAAATGATTAAAAACATTTAAAGGATAACCAAGTTTAAACTGTAAACAGAAAACTGAGCAAACTGCAGGAACTTTTCTATTTAACTGATTAAAGATACAAGCAAGGTTTACAGCATAATACATTGATTAACATAAAGAAATCACAACATTAATTTACATCTGTGTACACATTCTCTCTCTCACTCACACCTTGTCCCGAGGATCAAGGGGAATGGACTAAGAGACCTCTAACTAGACTAACCACAAACCTTCTATCGACTAAGCGTTAGGGTGAAACGATCCTTCTGATTCCTGATGCTGATGCTGACCTAAAAATGTTTGAGTAGAGGGATGAGCCTACTCGCTCAGTGAATAACATTTCACTTAGCTATCACTAAACAACTCGTCAGGTTTATAAACTGAAATAAAAACAAATATACAGTTCAAGCAGGGCAGTTCCATTAGCATAGCAGATATATAGATAATAACCACACTTCTAAGCATCAACAGGTGTTTCAGGTAAATAAACAGTTATATAAATTTACTGTGAACCTACTTGATTATTTATTCATTTTATTATTATGCCCTAAATATATGCAGTGTACTCTGCATATAAAGATCCGCAGCAAGTTCATGCTACGGTCCCACCGTACAAGACTTAGCGACACACCCGGGAAGTGCTAAGTCTGACTACTCGTCCTGGTCTGCACAGGACCCTAGGCTCCACGGCCTCAACGCACAACCACGTGTGTTGTACAACCACGTGTGCTCCCGACTTCTCCTTTAACCTGAGTACACCGGCAGAGAGTCACAGGGTTACCTTCGTGACACAAGCACGAATGGTGTTAGATAACCAAGTTTTCTTTTGTTATCGCAGTGCCATCGTGACACAAGCACGATTGTTGTTGGACACTGCCTCTCTTTCCATCCTCGTGCCACCAGAATTACTCAACCGGTTGATGTTGGACACGAGTTTCACCCCTAAGTTGCAGATTCCCTCTTAGGGGTTCTACGGTGTTAGGGCACCTAAGTCTAATAATTAAATAGCAGATAAATAATTAGACAGAAATATCACATAACAACTGTAAGACATAGAATTTCCTCTTTTTCATCATTTACATCACACAATTCAAGTTCCAATGAACTTATCATACTAAAAAGTACATGCTACACTGTTTAAAGGTTATATCAACTGATACTGAAGCAAATAAGCATTTAAAATGAGTTAAATAATGATTTCTAAATGAACTGCCACTCACCACTTGAAACTCGGCCGATCACTATGGAACTCGGCCGAACACTTCCCAGAATCTGAAACTCGGCCGACCAACCTCGGCCGACCAGCAGGAAACTCGGCCGATCCTCTGAGGAACTCGGCCGATCGAGACACTGCTTTAAACACCTACAAGGAAACTCGGCCGATCAGGACCAAATTCGGCCGACAAAAATGTTGTTCGCTTATCTAAATAAGAAACTCAGCCGATCCAAGACCCCAAACTCGGCCGACCAAAACTCTATACGATTGCCCTAATAGGAAACTCGGACGACCGAATAGGAACTCGGCCGAACCGCGCACAGGCAGAAAACAAAAACGACCTGCAAGAGTCGATTTCTCTCGAATCGACGGGAAAAACTCAACAAACACCGCCAAACGTTCGCAATCGATGCATACCACCAAAACGGACCTGAAGGGGGAAGAGAAACGAGCTAGGGCTGCTCCTTGCGCCCCAATCCTCAAGCCGTTTCCCTGCAACCGTAGCTTCAGCTGCGAATCCAAATTGAATTGACAGAGAAGGTGATCAACGGAGGGAAGAGGACGAGCTACAGTAGCTGATCGGAGCAAAACGGAGCTCCGACGTCTCTCCCTACTCAGCTCCCTCTCTCTCTCTCTCTCTCTCTCTTTCTCACGCAAGGAAGAAGAACGCAGAATCGTTCTCTCGTTTCTGTGAAAGTGAAACGAGATAAGTGAGAAGGAGAGAATAAGGAAGAAAACCTAGGGGCCGAATCGTAAAGTTCGAAACTTTAAAAAATTACAAACGGGTCCCTAAAAGCCCAAAAACATGCAACTTTTGACTCGAAAGTCGGATTCGAACGATTTCTCTGGCAACGCTTCAAGCGTAAGATCCTACATGCTTTAGAAGCTAGAAAACACACTAAGCACATATCATAACCATTTTAAACATTATTAACAAAAACAGGCTTATAACTCAACACATCAGCTAAACACATGCTTAACAGCATACTTACGGGATAAGCTCGACGCGGGTCGTAACAATATTCTGTGATGGAATGTATTAAGAGGGCAAATACCTTAATACAAGATAAAGTTGGTTAACTCAAGAGGGTCTGAATTAATGAGAAATGGGGAACCCTAATGCTAATTTGGGGAAAAGGGAATGATAAGCCATGTTTGATAGTGAACCCTAATTCCTGGTTAAGGAATGATGGTGTTACTATTGTATCACATGATGTGATGAATATCTTGTATGACTGTTATCATGCCTAATAACCATGCAGGTATGATGAGATGATGAATATAGCCAAGTTTGGGCTGTGACATTTATATAATAAATGTTGATTGGCTTTTTGTGCGTTAATGTTGTTGTTGCTTAATAAAAGTAACAATGTGTACGGATTTTATGAACCATGTGAATAAGTTGTTGCCTAGTGAGAGGTGACAAGATGTGAATGGTCTTATGAACCATGTGAATAAGTTGTTGCCTAGTGAGAGGTGACAAGATGTGAATGGCCTTGTGAGCCATGTGAATAAGTTGTTGCCTAGTGAGAGGTGACAAGATGTGAATGGCCTTACGAACCATGTGAATAAGTTGTTGCCTAGTGAGAGGTGACAAGATGTGAATGGCCTTGTGAGCCATGTGAATAAGTTGTTGCCTAGTGAGAGGTGACAAGATGTGAATGGCCTTATGAACCATGTGAATAAGTTGTTGCCTAGTGAGAGGTGACAAGATGTGAATGGCCTTGTGAGCCATGTGAATAAGTTGTTGCCTAGTGAGAGGTGACAAGATATGAATGGCCTTGTGAGCCATGTGTGATGTGGGTAACAAGTATCATGTTTCTTTGTAGCATTTGTGTTAATAAGTTATGCTAGAGAACTTGGCTGATGTTACATTTCTGTTATATATCTATAGTTCATTGATGATTATTCATATCTGTTGTATTCATTACAAGTAGATGGATGAACTATGAGTCTACCATGGGTAGATGCAATGCTCTTATTGAAAATAGAGATTTTCTTATTCTGTTCTATGAAGAATAATTCTGCCTATTAATGTAAAAGTAACCCCTGCTCAGTTTAATTTCATAATCTGCTATAACAATGTTTCTGGCGGAGAGTTATATCTCTCACTGGGGCAATTTACAATTGTCTCACCCCCGTGGGAAACATTTTTAGGTATGCATGAAAGGCAGAGCAGAAACCCTAGAACAGGGAAAGAGCAGCAGCAACAGCAACAGCAACAGCAGGGACAGCAATAAGATCTCAGGTGGAGATATTGTCTGTCTAGTCATATAGATAGTAGTCCTATGTGTCGTCTCTGTACTCTCAGGTCCTCGGAGTTTTTAGTCAGTGTTTTTGAATATCAGTCTAAGGTTTTGGCTTGATGCCTCGAGATTTGTATGCTGCCTGCATATATGTTTATAAGGCAGCTAATGATGTGGTCTCTGGAAAGAGATGGTACAGGATATGTACGTTTGAAATAGAATGTATATGATATACAATGGCATTTTTTGGAAAAGATTTCCTATGTGTGGATCTCTTTGCAAAAAGTTTTAATTTTTAGTGATTTTTGCTAATCTGCTGCTTGATGAACGCTTCCGCATTAGTTAATCATGTTTTCACGAGACGGTCATGACACTAACCAAGCATCAACACCCCCTCTCGAGGTTGCTGGACTTAAGTTAGAGTGGAATGATACTAAAACACCTCCGTTCCAGGCACTCTCGTACTCCAGAATCGGACCAAACACTAGAGCCACAACCCAACTCTTGAAGTGGTTGCGACGGGAAAACACGATTCGGTAGCTAAGCGAAACGCGATCAAAACATGCAAGGTAGAGTTCAGATATCCAACATAGCAGTCACCCAACATATTGTACCAAACATTAAACAGCAAGTATTTAAGATTCTCTATTTCCATAAGCAATAAAGGTCTTAATACAGTGCATAAGTAAAGAATTAAATAACATAATTAAAGATAGATGTTGCCTCCTTGATGTAGAAGAACGACAGACTACTGTAGCTCCCCAGCCCGATATCGGTCAGGAGCCGAGCCCGATACAGCAGTGTCGGGTGGCACCCCCTCTTGGGCAGCACCGACTGACGACTGACTGTATCGCTCAAGGACCCTGGCCGATACGCTCATGTCGAGCGGCCCACCCTCTCGGGCGACACGCATGACGGTGAAGCGTATCGGGTTCGATATCGTGTCGGGCAAAGAGCTACGCGTCTACTGTCGAGCACTTGTGTCGCTCATCATCGTCGGCCGATATCGGCCCGCAGTGTCACCCGGGACAACCCTAAGTGAACCATCCCCTCCCTCTCGGGATGAGGAAAAGCTCACCTAGTGTCGCCCGGCACAAGCACTGGGGCGCGATACTCTTGCTCTCGCAGTCTCCTCCGAAGGTGGCTCCAAATGCCCTAACTGTAACTCCCAGTTTCCAAACTGTCTTTTCGGCTTCCTGTAGCTGCTATTTATAGGCAGCGGTTGGAGAAGTTATGGAGCTGGAAGCGCCATGTGTCCTCCTATTTGCAAGTCAGTAGACGGCTGATACTTGCGTCGCGCGATGCCAGGATATCGACTCTTGATCACGTGACGGGCGGCGCCTGCCGGTGGGTGGCCTGTGTCGGGCGACAAGCTTGGATTGTCGCGGCACGCTCGGCTCCCTATCGGGTAAAAGACATGTCGTCCGTCAGGTTACTTCTTGCGCGGCGTCCCTTGTTGTGCGTTGCTGCATTCCTCTACCCTGTCGGTAAGAGGTCGTATCGGTCGCTGGGAAGGCCGATATAGGCTGAGTTAAGCTTTTTGGGCCGGGAGGGCCTTATTGATGATAAATGGGCTAAAATAGGAGGAAAACTCTGCAAAAGATGGAAATATTAAATTAAGAGAGTTGTTGGCCAATTATTGCGAAAGTACATATAAAAGAGAGGAAAATAGCAGAAAAGGGCAGTTTTGATAACGGAATAAAGGGCAAAAACGTCACAAAATGTGGTGTTATTAGTGGCTTCCTCTTGCATGACTGTGCAAGGTAGCACAGTTGTGGTGGTTCCCCTTTGCACGATCATTTTTGGCAGCACGGCCGTGGTGCACTATATTTGACTTGGAAGTTGATTGTATAGTAAACCCTAATTCCAAATAAGGTGAAACTATGTGGGAAATCCTAATTTTGGGTTATTCTTTATAATGTAGAGCTCTAAGGTTGAATAATGAAATGATAAGTCATTAATCCTAATTGAGCTAAGGGAATGGTTACCCTAATTGAATTAAAAAGGAAACCCTAACCCTAACAAGTGCATGGTGGGGTAATCCTTGAATAGTGATGTTATCATTATTTTGCATTATACTGATATGAAATTGATGTGTTTGTTATCATCTGTACTATTCATGCAGGTTTATGAGATATTGAACATAGCCAGGTATGAGCTATGACGCCTTGTGTATTGAAAACACTTTATGAGTTTTATAAGAAATGATATGCTATGTTGCCTAGTGAAAGGTAATGAAAGAGATTGATAGGCTTTAAGAGCCATGTGAAATACCTGCATTACAATACATGTTTACATTGTCAGATGACTTGATGGCATTAAGTTACCTATTAAAGTGGTAACATGTGTTTTGTTAATTTAAGGGTTTGAACACCCATATTCTTGAATCATGATGATGAGATGATAAGGGATTGAGATCCCAATGTTAGCAAAGCTGTGAAATGAACTTGATAGAAACAGTACTCATTCTTTATAACAAATGTTATAATTTTTTATGATTGACAACATGCCTGATGCTAAAAGAATGTTGTAATGTACTTAAATAATCAAGTAAAATGATATCATGTAGATCCCTGACCATAGATCCATCATCGTCAGTAGTTAGGTGATGGTGAAACAGATTTTCCTAAGGGAACTCCTGGAGGGCATACTTTTGAGTATGTGGGGGTTATGGGCGCGAATATCCTTACGCCCTAATGAAGGAATTGAAGTGAGATAAACACTAAATCTCTCAATTCTTCATTATATGTATATGCTGGGATGATGTATCACTAATCTCCCGATAATGATGTTAATGTCGGGTCGATGAAGATAAACATGAAATCTTTCGACTGTGAAGAGAGTACAGAATGCCACTGTAACTCTAATAGCGAAGTTGCCAGAATACCCTGGAAAGCTATTATAGCAGAGACACAAGATGTCCTGTATGTTATTCCTCACACTGACTGAGGAGGTTGAGGTCATAGAAATCTGGCTCTTCTGATGACCTATGTATGGTACCGATTTTGACTTCGCAGTGGTCAGTTGGAGTATGAGCGGTATACCTCATCTCCTCAGGGCATAAGTATGTTTGTAAAATGTAATCAGCCTTGTAGCATATTTGCTTAGGGTTGAACTACGAGAATCAATGGTTGAGGATACATTGATTAATATATCCTAGTTGGATAAATAATATACATGTTCTTCATATTCCTTATTAAATAAATGACATACTGCCTTGTCAAGTTATAACTGGAATGAACTGTATAGAGATTACTTCTCTACATTGTTTAGATACTGATCTACTTGCTAATGAATGTTTATATTTCTACTTCTCAGTATTATTCTATTATCTGCAATACCAATGTTTATGGCGGAGAGTTATATCTCTCGCTGGGGAAAATTTTCAATTGTCTCACCCCCGTGGGATTAAATTTTTAGGTAATCACCGAGGAAAAGGAAGAAACCCTACAAAGGGTGAACAATGGCAGCAGCAACAACAAGGACATCAGTGATCCTCAGGTGGAGACACTGTCTATTAAGTCCTATATATAGAGAGTCCTATGTGTCGTCTCTGTACTCTCAGGTCCTAGGAGTCAGTAGATGGTTTGATATAGATATGAGATTTTTGGTTTGATGCCTTGAGATTTTGTCTACTGCTTATGTATAGTTTAACTAGGCAGTCAGTGTTATAACTCTCGAGATGAGATGATACAGAGATGTACTGATGAATCAACATGTAAATAACTTACTCCGAGGACCTGAGAGTACAGAGACGACACATAGGACTTCTATCTACAAGACACGGGAGACAGTACACTCAACCCGAGCTGTCATTACTATCCTTGTTGCTGCTGATGTTCTTCCTCTGCAAGATGTTCCCAATCTCCTTCGTGCTCGTCCACCTAAAAATGTTGGATCCCACAGGGGTGAGACAATTGAATATTACCCCAGCGAGATATATAACTCTCTACCGAAAACATTATTATTGCAGTTTAATACTATAAAATTGAGCAAAGGATAAGCAGTTTAGATCATTCTCATCTTTAAAGTATTGCGACTATCTATGATAGAGCAGTAAATCATCTATTCTCTTTATAAGGAATAGGAAGAACATATATAACATTATCTATCATACTATTTCAACATCTCATGCTTTTCTCATGACACTCATTATCCTGATATGTCACCCATGATTCATTCTTGTTTCTATCTGTTGGCCTTATTCAGGATAATGAGTATACATCATCATGTCTTATTCAGGCATTGGACTATGCCAATCCTTTGGTTATAAGCTTCATGTCTCTGATAGGTATTGGACTTAACCAATCCTGATTACACAACCAGGTATTGGACTTTAACCAATCCTGATTACACAGCCATGCATTGGACTCTAACCAATCCTGATTACACAGCCATGCATTGGACTCTAACCAATCATGATTACACAGCCATGCATTGGACTTTAACAAATCCTGATTACACCGCCAGGAATTGGACTCTACTAATCTTGATACACATCCAGACATTGGACTCTAACCAATCCTGATTACACAGCCAGGCATTGGACTTTAACCAATCGTAATTACACATCCAGGCATTGGACTTTAACCAATCCTGATTACACCGCCAGGCATTAGACTCTACCAATCCTGATTACACAGCCAGACATTGGACTCTAACCAATCCTGATTACACAGCCAGGTATTGGACTTTAACCAATCCTGATTACACATCCTGGTATTGGAATCTACCAATCCTGATTACACAGCCAGACATTGGACTTTAACCAATCTTGATTACATAGCCAGGCATTGGACTCTAACCAATCTTGATTACACAGCCAGGCATTGGACTCTACCAATCCTGATTACACAGCCAGGCATTGGACTTTAACCAATCCTGATTACACAGCCAGGCATTGGACTCTAACCAATCCCGATTACACATCCAGTCATTGGACTCTACCAATCCTGATTACACAGCCAGGCATTGCACTTTAACCAATCCTGATTACACCGCCAGGCATTGGACTCTACCAATCCTAATTATATAGCAAGGCATTGGACTCTAACCAATCCTGATTACAGGCTTCATGCCTCTTACACAGCACTAGGTACCCCATCCTTTTACTGGCATTAAACTTTGGCCATACCATTATACTTAGTCACATTCTTTATGTAATACAAGTATTCCTCTTTTCTCCTTTAAGCATATTCAAAACATGTATGATCAGGATTTCATTATCATTATTGTATCCTTTTGTTATTATTATTATGTTACTATGTTTCCATTTCTTGGTTTAATATGAACATTATCATCTCTTACAAGAGACCTTTATAATCATCTTGGTACATCGCATTAGGCAACAACTTACTCATATGGCTCACAAGGCCCATTAAAAATGTAAGGAACCTGACCTCCGTTTAGGGCTTACCCTGTTTGTTTTGCTTAACCCCGATGCTTAGTTACTTGCTAATCACCTTTAGTGGTGATTAGGGGTTTGGTTGTGCTTAGCTGAGAGTTGGAGGTGCTACTTGCAAATAACCCAAGTCTAGGGTTTGTGGGCAAGTTTGTCACCTTGTGAGGTGTTCCTCTCTCTCTTTGCTTCTTCTAATATAGAGAGGAAGGCTTGGGCTCGTTGCTTGGAGTCCTATTGGGCTTGGTTGAGCTTATTGGGCCGTGAGGTGCCTTGCTTTGGTTTGGTTGGCCCTTGTATCGGCCAGGAGGTGGCAGTGTCACCCAGGGCAGTGTCGCCTAGGGGTGTGTCGCCCAATTGTGTCGCCCATGACCTTTGACCAAGCTTTGACCTCATTTGTGTCACCACTAGTGGACACTTGGTGTTTGACGCTTGCATGCAGCAATGACCTTGGACATGTGTTTAGGGCTTGCTAGAGTGGTGGCTCGTATGCTAGGACAAGTGTCCCTAGGTGGGAGACACCTTGCTTGGCTTTTCTTTGTTTTCTCCATCGACCCCATCTATATATGTGTTCTTTTCCTCTTGCTAGGGATCCTTTAGTCTCTTGGTTCCTTCTCCACCTTGGTGCATGATAACCTTCCCCTTGGCAGCTTGGTGGATGACACCCTTGGAGGAGCTTTCTTGGTGGCCGATATCCTTGGAGTCTTCTTCTTCCTTGGTGCTAGGAGCTTGGAGCTTTCTTAAGGCGGGTTGCATAACTCCTAACCCTAACTATACTACCTCCTTTCATGTTCTTATATTTGCTAGCTTTATTTCTTTCTTAGTTGCTTCATGTTGGCCGAACCTAAGATCTAGGATTCCTTGGTGAGAAATACTCTCTTCTCTCCTAGGTCTTGAGGAGTGAGCTTGAGTTCTAGGATCATGAGCAACACTCCTCTCTCGTTTAAGTTGAGAGGTGAACTCGTGGTCTAGTAGCTTGAGCAACACCCTCCTCTCACCTTGGACTTGAAGAGTGAGCTTGGTGATAGTTGTGGACATCATTTAGGGTTGTTCTTTGTGTGGCCCGTTTGGTGATAGACGATGTGCAAGACCCCTCTCTCATTCAAGTTAACAGGTGAGCCATTATCTTGATCCTTTAGGGTTTTGACACCCTTGAGCTTGAGGTTAGTGATGAACCTATCGGGGTGCATCTTGCTCGATATGGTGTTGGTGGTGTTGTTGCCCGACACCCTTTTCCATGGTCTGATCTTGGACGACACATGTATGCTGGTGATGGACGATACCCTTGTCTTTGTGATGGGCATCACACCACTCTGCCTTGTGACAGCTGTTAGGTCATGGTTTAGCTAGTTGCACGATAGGTCCCTTGATAGCAGTTTGGGTTGTACCTCTGGACGATACCTCTTGTGGAGTACCTGGTCCGATACGCACTTGTCTTAAGATGTAGTTTGGGGCTGTTGTGCTTTGAGGTAGGTGTTGCTAGTAGTTGTGACGGGCGTCACACTAACCCCTTGTGAGTGCACGACATGGTGCGTGTCACACCAGCTCGACACCATGTTGCCCGATACGCCTTGTTGCATGATATACCACTGGTGCTGCACAACACAGTGTTGCACGTCACCTAGTATGCTTGGTCGTCACATGTTGACCGATATGGTTGAATGATAGAGGGAGCCCTACCCGATACCACTTATGGTGAGGGTGGTGGGGGCAATAGTGAGGGCCTTGTTCCTCGTTTGAAACCCAATATGTTGGATTCTATCATGTTTGGTTTATTATGGAAGCTATTGATATGCTTGAGATAGTAGATCACCTTCATGTATTCTAATACAACATTTCATGTGCATATGATCATGTATAATGATAAGGAAATGATAAGCATGTAGAATGCCTTGCTTAATGATGTAACCTATGCTTAAGATCACCAGTGGAGGCACGATTGATAAAGTATATAATCATTAATGTCACCCTGTATTGATAGCATGGTCTTTCTGTTAAGATGATTATTGTGTACACTAACTGTAGCGACCGACTCGTGAAAACAAGATTAACTAATGTGGAAGCGAATCATTAGCAGCGAAATTACTGAAAATCAATAAAAATTAAAAACGTTTTGCAAAGAGATCCACAAACTGTGAAATTCTAACATAAAGAACCAAAGTAAGTTATTTACAAACTGATTCATCAGTACATCTCTGTATCATCTCATCTCGAGAGTCATAACATTGTCTGCCCTGTTAAACTATACATGAGCAGTATACAAAATCTCGAGGCTTCAAGCCAAAATCTCAGATCAACATCAAACTCTCTACTGACTCCTAGGGCCTGAGAGTACAGAGACGACACATAGGACTCTCTATATACAGAACTTCACAGATAGTGACTCCACCTGAGGATCACTGCTGTCCTTACTGTTGCTGCTGCTGCTGTTCACCCTTTGTAGGGTTTTTGCCTTTTCCTCGGCGATTACCTAAAAATTTAATCCCACAGGGGTGAGAAAATTGAAAAATTGCCCTAGCGAGAGATATAACTCTCCGCCAGAAACATTATTATTGCAGATATTGAGCACAGTAGAAATATAAACATTTATCAGTAGATAGAACAATATCTAAGCAATGTAGAGCAGTAAATCTCTATGCAGTTCATTCCAGTTATAACTTGACAAAGCAGTATGTCATTTACTTAATAAGGAATATGAAGAACATGTATATTATTTATCCAGCTAGGACATATTAATCAATGTATCTTCAATCATTGATTCTCGTAGTTCAACCCTAAGCAAATATGCTACACGGCTGATTACATTTTACAAACATACTTATGCCCTGAGGAGATGAGGTATACCACTCATACTCCAACCGACCAGTACGAAGTCGAAATCGGTACCATACATAGGTCATCAGAAGATCCGGATTTCTATGACCTCATCCTCCTCAGTCAGTGTGAGGAATAACATGCATGACATCTTGTGTCTCTGCTATAATAGCTTTCCAGGGTATTCTGGCAACTTTGCTATTAGAGTTACAGTGGCATGCTGTACTCTCTTTACCATCGAGGAATTTCTTGTTTATCTCTCATCGATGCGGCATTAGCAACATCATCGAGAGATTAGTGATACATCATCCCGGCATATACATTTAATGAAGAATTGAGAGATTTATGTTTATCTCACTTCAATTCCTTCATTAGGGCGTAAAGATATTCGCGCCCATAACCCCCACATACTCAAAAGTATGCCCTCCAAGAGTTCCCTTAGGAAAACCTATTTCACCATCACCTAACTTCTGACGATGATGGATCTATGGTCAGGGCTCTACATGATATCATTTCACTTGATTATTTAAGTACATTACAACATTCTTTTAACATCAGGCATGTTGACAATCATAAAACATTATGACAGTTGCTATAAAGAATGAGTACTGTTTCTATCAAGTTCATTTCATAGCTTTGCTAACATTGGGATCTCAATCCCTTATCATCTCATCATCATGATTCAAGAATATGGGTGTTCAAACCCTTAAATTGTCAAAACACATGTTACCACTTTAACAGGTAACTTAATGCCATCAAGTCATCTGACAGTGAAAACATGATTATTGTAATGCATGTATTTCACATGGCTCTTAAAGCTTATCAATCTCTTTTGTTACCTTTCACTAGGAAACATAACATATCATTGCTTATAAAATTCATAAAGTGCTTTTAATATACAAATCATCATAGCTCATACCTAGATATGCTCAATATCTCATGAAACCTGCATGATTAGTACAGATGATAACAAACACATCAATTTCATATCAGTGTAATGCAAAATAATGATAACATCACTAATCAAGGATTACCCCACCATGCCCTTGCTAGGGTTAGGGTTTTCTTTTTAATTCAATTAGGGTAACCATTCCCTTAGCTCAATTAGGATTATTGACTTATCACTTCATTATCCAACCTTAGAGCTCTACATTATAAAGAATAATCCAAAATTAGGGTTTCACTCATAGTTTCACCTTAATTGGAATTAAGGTTTACTATAAAATCAACTTCCAAGTCAAATACAGTGCACCACGGCCGTGCTACCAAAAACGGAAGTGCAAAGGGGAACCACCACGGCCGTGCTTCCTTGCACGGTCGTGCAAAGGGAAGTCACCACGGCCGTGCTATCTTGCACGGTCGTGCTGCCTAGCACAGTCGTGCTACAGCAGACCTCAATTATTTTATACTTGTGAACTCAATACATCCAATTGATTAAGGTTTTACTATTAACCCTAAGTGGGAATAATCAACAAAGTACCTTTAATTTAAGGTTGCCTTATGATCATTATGAATTAGGTTTATATCATCATCATATAATAGAATTTCATCTATCAATGCCCTCAATTAGGGTTATGATTCATTAACCTTCATAACTAGGGTTTCATGATCTCACTATTAAGAATTATGCCCTAACTAGCAATTCATAGATGAAGGATATCTTCTCTCTCATCTTCTATAAGATGAAGTTTACTTCAACCTTGATTAGGCTAAGTCAACTCAACTTGAGAGAAGAATTGACATCATAAGACATGTCATTATACCAAGGTCATTAGAGATTAAATTCCCTTGGATTACATCATGTGATTGATTACTTAAACCATTGACCCTCACCCACTTTGAAAGTTCATATCATTTGGGTGATTTACCTTCCAAGTGATCTTGGAATAAGCGAATCCATTTAGCAAAATAACAATTGAAACCACCTGACAAAATTGAACTTTGAAACCGTTTAAATCTCAACCAGTTTGGGATCATTTGGTCCCAAACGGTCTTGAGACCGTTTGGACTCAAACGGTCTTGAGACCGTTTGTTCCAAACCACCTCAAAACTGAATGGACCAAATATGGTCTCCATCAATCACATTGAATTAGGGTTTTCAATGTTGATCCCTTCAATCGATCTTGCACATGTTAGCCACTAATCAATTGAGTTAATAAGATCAACCATCAACTGACTTGACACTCAATTGACCCTCAATTGATCATCAATTAGGGTTTGAATCAATTGGATTAGGGTTTGGAATCGATGAACCTTCAATATTAATCAATGTGTGACTAGTTACTTTATAACTATTGAACTACCATCCAAATGGGGTATGACCTGACCCCAAACGGTCTTGAGGTCGTTTGGATGACCTCCAAACGGTCTTGAGACCGTTTGCCCATCATATCACTCAAATCCAAGCCATCCAATTAGGGTTTGGATCATTGAAGTGCTCACCAATTCAGCAATTTATTGCAGATCAACTTGGTACCTTTAGACTTTCAAACACCTTACCATACTCAACCCTAGACCTCCAAACGGTCTTGGGTGACCACCAAACGGTCTTGAGACCATTTGGATGAGCTCCAAATGGTCTTGAGACCGTTTGGCCCATCCAACCTTTGGATTCTAGTGAAAAATCATCAAGGTTTGGTCTATTGAGTTGATCAACCAATCAGCACTTACTTGCAATATGATTTGGTAACTTTGGACCTTCAATTGGTCAACTATACTTAACCCCAAACCTCCAAAAGGTCTTGGGGTGATCCCCAAACGGTCTTGAAACCGTTTGGGTGATCCCCAAACGGTCTTGAAACCGTTTGGGCTAATCAACCCAAAATCTCAACTTAACTCATTGGAATTTCAGCACTGTTTTCAATTAGGGTTTGCCTAATTGATTAGCCTTCAACTCATGATTCCTTTGGAGTTAACCCATAAAATTTGTAGGATCATTAACCAAGATCATTAGGAACAGTAATACGAAACGGTAAATGCTTGGTCAACCATCTCATGCGGTTTTGAAACCGTTTTCCCAAAAAGTCGAATTATTCAAATTGAAAATCAGCATTTAATCCAATTAGGTTTCCCTAATTGATTAGACTTCAACCCTCGATTACTTGGGATTTAATCCCTCAAATTTGGTGGGTCATTAACCTACATAATTAGGAACAATATTACCAAATGGTAAACACTTGGTCAACTCCTCCAAATGGTTTTGAAACCGTTTGCCCAAAAAGATCAAGTTAATCTGGTTGAAAATCAGCACTTAATTCAATTCGATTTGTCTAATTGATTGGCCTTTAACCTATGATTCCTTTGGGGTTAACCCATCAAATTTGGTGGGTCATTAGCCTAGAAAACCAAGAATCAATCATTATTTTAGGGTTTTCACCATGAATCCAAGCTAGAAGATGATCAAACCATACCTACAGGTTGTGTTCGTCCTTCTCCTGCTCCTGGACTCCTCCTTGGTCGGCCAAAGCAAGAATGACAAGAGAAAATCTAAGGAAATGTTCCTTATGTGTTATTGAAATAAGGTATATATATATATAAAGGGTATGTATATGGGTTTTTAATGAAAGTGAAAATGAAATCATTTTCTTTAAATTCCATACTAATTTCCCCCTAATCCTCCTCCATTTCTTGGACACAAAACCACCTTCAAAGTCTTGCTAAAGCTCTTCATTATCCAAGAATTAATGGAAAAGAAATTAAGCACCTTAATCCATTATAATAATAATATATCTTTTTGAGTGGAAATTCTTTTCCTTATAATAAGGTGAGTGGAATTTTCACCTCCTTAGGATATTTTTGATCCCTGCAAGTTCAAGGACGTCCACACACACATCTGAATTCCACCATTTAAGTTTTGATTGAAAACCCTTCAATTATTTTTATTTATTTTTGCATTAATTTGAATTAAAGTTCCATATATGCTTAAATCTTGATTATTTTAATGTCAAGATTCTCTCTCCTCCAAGATACTTCAAATGAGATGTCATATATTATTAGGGACCTTATTGAAGTGGTAATTTGTATATTGAATCCTAGGTTTTGGGTAAATTACACTTTACACCAAAACTAGGTTTTAATGCACAGACATCGGTTTATCAGCTCTTTCTTGGTATTCAGGCTATCACAAGCCACACCTCTACATCATCTTTATTCTCATGATGCTTCAACACATGAGGAACGTTTTATCATGCACAATTTGCAATTTAACCCCTCCACTTGGGTAATTTGCACTTTAGTCCAAAATTAACAAAATAATGTTTCAACATCATTAAAAAAGGACTGAAATTGAAATATAAGTTCCTCAAGAGCCTTAATTACATTTCAAAAGTTAACCAAAAGCATCTAATCACATATTTAAGCAAAACACCTAGGGTTAGTTCATAACCCAGGTCAGGGATGTTACAAATTATCCACCCCTTACAAGGATTTCGTCCCCGAAATCATTACAAAACATATTAAGAGAAAAGAGCAGGGTATTTCCTTCTCATCTCTTCCTCTAGTTCCCACGTAGCTTCTTCAATGTCACAATGATTCCAGAGGACTTTTACAAGACTAATATCTTTCTTTTTCAGCTTTTTGATTCTTCTATCAAGAATCAACACAAGTCCTTCCACATATGATATATCATCATTAAGCTCAACCTCCATAGGCTGCAGAACTGTTTCTGTGTTAGGATGACATTTCCTTAGCATGGAAATGTGGAACACTGGGTGTAACTTTTGTAACTCAGGTGGTAACTCTAGTTTATAAGCTACCTTTCCAATCCGTTCAATGATTGGATAAGGCCCCATAAATCGAGGAGCTAACTTTCCTTTCCTTCCAAATCTAAGAACTCCTTTCCAAGGTGAGACCTTGAGGTACACTCTGTCTCCAACCTGGAATTATAAAGGTCTACGACGCTTGTCAACATAGGATTTTTTCCTATCATGTGCAGTCTTTAACTGTTGTTGTATTATTTTAATCTTCTCAGTGGTTTGTTGCACAAGATCAGGACCCAAAAGTTGATATTCATTAGTTTCATACCAACATAGGGGAGATCTACAACGTCTACCATACAAAGCTTCATAAGGTGCCATGTCAATGCTGTGCTGATAGCTATTGTTGTAGGCAAACTCTATCAAGCTTAGATGTAGATCCCAACTTCCTATAAACTGAAGGACACATGCCCTAAGCAAGTCCTCCAAGGTTTCTATTGTCCTCTCAGACTGTCCATCTGTCTGAGGGTGAAAGGCTGTACTAAACCTTAATTGTGTGCCTAAGGCTTTATGAAGTCGCTCCCAAAAATGACAAAAATTTGTCATAAAGTCCTACCTTGGTAGGCACTTTATCTATATTTAAATCAAACTCTATAGAGGTAGATATAGTTTCAAGTCCTACTGAGGTAGGCAATATATACATTTTTCCTTCATATTTGTGTTTAACTGCTTGTAGTCTGTTCACATGTTTTATGGCTCTCGGTTATGAGTTTTCTCAATCAATGAGTCTACTTCATATCATTCTAGTCAACAAAAAATTATCCATAGTGACAATGCGATGTAACCAAAAATCAATGTCAATCAGTAGCCATCAACATGGGTGGATAGTGGACTCACCAACCATGTCTTGAACCTCATCTTGAGAGGGACAAACTACTGACACCTCATTTTTTGAATCTTCATTAATCTTACAAATTGTTGCTATATGGATGCTTTACGTAAATTGAGTCGTGTCAAACTACAATGAGTGAAAACTCAATTTCCCCAGAAGGGATCATAAATAGGCTCACTAGACATATTCTGGTCAGTTCTAGGCACAAAACAGATTTGCATCCAATTTAGGCAAGATATGTACCTACATCAGACTTAGTAAAACTTTAAATTTAAATCCTAACTTGTTTGGAATCCTCTTTAGAAAAATTTACACTTTATCTAGGCTATAGGTGAGACATGTTCAATTTAGAATTTGACTCTACTAATTATGGGTGCAAATTCAGTTTAGACCTAGATTAGACAACACATGAGTCCCATCACTTTTGAAATATACTGAGAAAGTCATCTCACATTTGTGCGCCAAAAGGTTTTACACCTATGTGTGTCAAACTAGACCGCAAACATTTTGAGATCCCTTTCTGGAGACCATACTACTAGTTAAAGGATCACACACTTAGATTTGTCAAACTCAGTTGCAAACATTTTAGATTTTTCAGAAAAGGACACTTGAACGCAAATCATTTTGTGCCTTTAAGTGCTAATCAAAAACATGATAGAGGGCCACCTGCTGCCCCAAGATTGTCCATTGAAAAAGTGGGGCACCAGTTTTGAGAAGGAAAACCCACCTCAACAACTCTCTACACTATAGAAAAGGAGAGAGGAGAAAAACATTAGGGATCCTAGCTGAGAAGAGTACAGAAAGGGAGAGGATGGGAGACCAAAGGAAAATAGTGAGAGAGATACGTCCATTGCTATGTATGAAACTATTTGGCATTGAGAAGTGCCAAACCAGTTGGTGTTGAGAATGGGAGACAGCAATCGACATTGGACCTCGTCTTCTCCTGGCCCTACTTGAAGTACAAATCCACTTGGCTCCCAAAGTGCAAAATCTTTTCAGACGTAAAATACAGAATAAGTGAGAGCAACATCAGATTGTTTTCTTCCTTTTTATTTACAAACATAGTGTTTATAAGATTTTGTTTCAATAGGCAAATGAGGGTATTGATTTTAAGCCATTTCTCGATCTGTGAATGAGTATGCCAAATTCAGATTTGCGTACGCCGTACTTCCTTATCCAAACATAAGTCACTTCTTTTTTATTTTCAGGGTTTTTTTACTAAAACTCAGACTCCAAATCACTCTTCTCATGTTTTATTTCCAACGAAAACACAAGTCTTGAAAGTTTCCTAGATGATCCACTATGTAAAATAACTAACATCATGATGGGATCGTACAAGTTTTTTATTGGGGTATGTCACATATTTCTCTCGACTCCACACGTTGGTGATGACTTTTTTTGGCAGTATCTCTTTTCTTTGTTTATTATTTTCCTAATGGCTAAGAAGACACTATGAATAAGAGAATTTCACACCTCGGAGGAGACCTAAATCACACACAAACTTCCCACTTACAACCTACAGTAACGATGTTTTGTTTGTTTAGGCTAATTCGTATATGTATAACGAAAAAAGGTAAGATTGTTTGTTTAGGCTAATTCGTATAGGTATAACGAAAAAAAGTAAGTAAAAGTAAGTAATATATATACAACCAAAATGGATGGAGAATTCTACAAAGGCCTACTACTTCTTCTTGATATTATTTAACCCCCAACAAAAGAGACATAACATGTACCTTTTGAAGCAAAAAAAGGGAGACAAGACACAGACTGACGCCCACCGCACCGATCGGCCGATCCATTTGACAATCGCCTAACCCCCTAAGGTTGGTCCCCATTAGTGACGATTCGGTCCATGATGTTGGCGACCACGTCCTTGGACTCTCGCAGCAGCTGGATGCTCTCCTTGAGCCGCTGCCGCTTCCTTGCACTGGTGGGAGGCTCCTGCAGCATCCGCTCGATCCCATTCGCGCCGACGAGCGCCTCAACGGTCTCCGCTTCGAGCTCATTCTCGACGAGACTGTGCATGGCTGCTACAACATGGAGGGCAAGTCCATCGACGAGCCGCAAGATCACGCTCCGCCAGTATGCGTTGAGGCGCAGCGTCATGTCAAAGGCTTGTTCCGCCATGGCGGGGTTGCAACGGAGGTGCCCGACGTCCACATCACCGAACAGCTTCAGGTTGATCTTGGACGGCAGCGTGTGATCCTGAACAGCGAGCATGAATGCCTCCTGCTGTTCCATCAGAGCAGTCCACGTATTCACATAATCTGGGTTGGAGGTGTAATCCGCCAGGGCTTCCATCCTCAACAGCTCCTTGACGTGCTCCATGGATCGCTTCCTCATCTTCTCCATCAGAGTGTGGACTGCTCGACGAGAGGATACCTGCAACTGTGGGTAAATTTCGGAGTTCTCGGACATGATCCGGGATACGACGCCTTCAATGTAGCGCCAGACCTTGTCGACGAACTCACAGGGGATGTTGACGATTGTGCCGATCTTGGATTTGAGAAGAACCAGGAAGGCGGTGCGGGGTAAGAAATTGGGGAGCCCAATCGCTTTGCATTCCTCAAGGACTTCGATCTCGGCGACCAGGAACTTCCCGTCGGTGGAATCAGAGCACCGCGTAGGGAACTTCTTGGAGTAAGCGTTCAGCATGTCGGCAAGGCGGGCGGTGCCGTGCATCTCGAATTCTTCCGGAAACTCATCGAACTCGCCTCGAATTAGGAGCTTCCTGAGGCTGTCCTTGGACACACCGACGAAGTGCATGAAAGCCTGCATGGCGTCGGCGATAGTAGTAAGGTTCTGCGGAAGCTTGTCAAGCTCGGCGAGATTGTGGTTCAGCTTATTGTTGATTTTCTGGACGATGTCAGGGAGGCAGCGGGCTATGCTGGCCGCCTGGATCTGCACGAGCCTCTGAGCTAGAACAGGGACGGTGACGATATTCTTGTCAAAGCGATTAAGTAAAGGGTGGGAGCGGAACAGCTCCGCCTCGGCAGCACGGGCTTCTTCATACGTCTCGTCCCCGATCCTGTTCCGGACACAGACATATCCCAGGCCGATGTTGACGTCGTCGGCGGTAACCTTCTCGAGGAGTCCCTCGGGATTCTTGTCCGGCTTCGTGACGACAGCCAGGGTGCGTTCTCCGGTCCTGTCGACGCGCTGCGACATCCGGATGGACTCGCAAGTAGGGAAGTCAACGGTCGCCGAGAGGACATTGAGGATGATGCTCTCCCTGGGAGAGATGTACTCCATGATGATCGTGGAGATCTGCTCGTAGATATCTTCCGGCTGGCCGTGGACTGGAACACGGGTGATTCCGGGGAGGTCAACCATAGTAAGGTCCGGGACGCCGGGCTTCCTGACGACGAGTGTGAGAGGGGTATTGGAGATCCCTTTGCCGTCTCCGGCGATCTCGTCTGTGGCAGCACGGATTGCGTCAGTGATGCTGTCCTCGGTGGTGAGGACACGCTTGTTGAGGTACTCCAGGACAAGCTGCTCCCCGGAATCGTCATCGTCCTGGGATACCAGTTGGTTCTGCAGGCGCATGATGAGCGGGACCCTTGTGCAGATTCCCTGGCCCCTAGGGAGGCTGATGCCTGCCAGAGATTCCAGCACGCTGGACTTCCCACTCGACTGATCACCGACCACGACGATGGTGGGAAGCTCGATCCCTTCCTTCGTCACCTTCAGCTGCCGGAGACGATCCACAGCATCAAGCAGGGGACGGATTTGCTCGTCAAAGGACGACATCAGAGGAGTGGCTGTAGCAGAGGGCACTATGGCCATGTTGCCGTTGGTGGCGTCGTGATACCTCTCTTCCTCCTTCTTTGCTGGCTTGTTCGCTCGCAATTGCTGCTGCTTGGAGGACGACGGAGCGGCGAGAATCAAAGAAGAAGTGATGGGGGTAGTGTGGACTTTAAAGGGAAATGGTGGCTATATCATATGGACGGGATATCCATCGCTCCGTGCACCTAAAGGGTTTATATAAGTAACCGGATAACTCAGCATGCATCTACGCCGACCAGCCAATGAATTGCTACAAGCGTCACGTTATGTCTCGATCGTATGCATGCAAGCATAATTGCGTATCTTGGTAAAGGGACTACATGCAGATTTCTCAGTCGGAAGAGAAGCCGAGGCGTTGCGAACTAGTGTGCGCGCAAGGCGCAACTCCATTTCTCTCGACGCAAGTGCGTATCAGATGGCACACAATGACCGTGTTGCAACGTTTCGTCATGTCTCGGGCCTTCGTTCGACGCGCACTTGTTTTCATCCTATTTACCCGACTCAAAAGGTATTATCTTCTATACCTAAAATCTCAAGATAAATATGACAAATCCGTGGAATCGGATTGAGATTTTTTTTTCATTTTGAAAATAGGGGCCTCACATAAGTAGACCGAGTTGGTTGAATGCATTGTCCTTTTTGTTTTCAAGAAATTGTCCACACAAATACCATTGTTGATTTTTTGTACGAGAGATCCTTATGCTCTAGGGCCGCTCATGAATTCATTCCGGCAAGGTAGACTCTAAAGACCTAATATGTTACCAAGTCAATGTGGTTCAACAACTTGAAATTTGCTTCGGGCCACAAGAATGGTTGAATTGATTGTTGTCAATTTGCTTCAACAACTTGAACCACCTTCCAACATGCTTCGACTCGCTAAATTGGTCGAAGGGGACCTCAATGCAGTGTTTTTGTAGCCAATGTGAAATGCTATACTTCAAACAATGTTCGATGAAGCTTAAAGAAGTGTCATTTGTGTAGCCAACCATAACAATGCAAATTTTTTGAAAATTACTTTATGAAATTCGATGATTTTTTAAACATAATTTTGTAATACAAGTACTGTCACAGAACCATTTATTACCTAAATATGATATCCAAATGACTACATAATCAAAGACGAAAGGACTCAGGTGTCCGTCCCTAAAATGGTAATATAAAACTGTGAGTGCAAAAACATATAACTTAGCATATATGAACAATTAACTAAATGCATACACCAACAATTCTCAACGTTCAACAAGATATATTAAGCAACATGTATTCATTCAAATGATTCAATTGCATATTCAAGAGTCAATTTTATAGGTCATACCATGTATACTAGCTAGGATCTTACAAAAAAGTACACTGGTAAAGGGACTACATGCATATTTCTCAGTCGGAAGAGAAGCCGAGGCGTTGCGAACAAGTGTGCGCGCAAGTGCGCAACTCCATCTCGCTCGACGCAAGTGCGTATCAGATGGCACACAATGACTGTGCTGCAACGTTTAGGGCTTGTCTGGTTGCTTGTATTTGCAACGCAACAGTGAGTTTGATAACAGGAAATGCAATTCAGGAAATTGAAGTACAACTGTAATCGTTTGGTTAGATACAGCTGCTACTCAGCTGTTTGACTTGTTTTCATTTGGTTCGACGTACCTGTTACCTGATCAGTAGCTTACTCGGCCAATAGCTGTAGTCGTCACATGGTTTTTGGGCATGGGATGTATGTGGCAAACATAACCATCATAGGCATTCAGCTGTACGAGTGATCGTGGAAAAGTAACCGCGCCCTGTTTTGGCGCAGGTGATTCCCCTAATTTTGTATGCCGTCCAGCGGATGGTGTAAATATGGAATGTCTCTCCATAGAGATAATGTCTCCAGATCTTCAAGGCATGAACTACAGCAACTAGCTCTAGATTGTGTGTTGGATAATTCTCTTCGTGTTTCTTAAGCTATCGAGAAGTAAAAGAAATTACTTGTTTATCCTGCATTAACACACATCCTAGTCCATTCTTAGAGGCATCACAGAAAACTATATACCCTTTCCCTTGCTCAGGTAACACCAATACAGGTGCACTAGTCAACCTTTCCTTCAACAATTGGAATGATTGTTGATCTTGTCATTCCACACAAAAGAAACATCCTTTCTGGTTAACTTGGTTAAGGGTAAGGCTATAGAACTGAAGTTCTTAATGAACCTCCGGTAATAGCCTGCCAACCCTAAGAAACTGTGAATCTTCATTGGTGTCTTCGGTTGCTCCCACTATAGAACAAATTCTACCTTTTTAGGGTCAACACGAATACCTGAAGCAGATATTACGTGTCCAAGGAAAGAAACTTCTGGTAACCAGAACTCACACTTGCTAAACTTAGCATATAACTTATGCTTTCTTATCAAAGTTAGAGCTTGACAAAGATGGTGCTCATGCTGCTGAGCATCTCTACTGTAGATCAGGATGTCATCTATAAAGACAACTACACATTGATCAAGAAAAGTTCGAAAGATTCTATTCATGAGTTCCATAAATGTAGATGGTGCATTAGTTAGTCCAAATGACATAACTGTGAACTCATAGTGACCATACCTTGTTCTAAAAGCAGACTTAGGTATGTCACCCTCCTTAATACACAGTTGATGATATCCCGACCTCAAGTCTATCTTTGAGAAGATAGTTGCACCACACAACTGGTCAAACAAATCATCAATCCTTGGTAGAGGATACTTATTCTTTATAGTCACTTTATTAAGTTGTCTGTAATCAATGCATAACCGCATTGACCCATCCTTCTTCTTAACAAAGATGACCAGAGCACCCCAGGGTGAAGTACTTGGTCAGATAAAACCCTTCTCAAGCAACTCTTGAAGTTGTTTCTTGAGTTCTACCATCTCAGCAGGCGCCATTCTATACAGTGTTTGTGCTATTGGCTGTGTGCCCGGGATTAGATTAATCTCAAAATCAATCTCTCGGGGTGGAGGTACACCTGGAAGTTCTTCAGGAAATACATCTTCAAATTCCCTGACTACAAGAACTTCAGCATGATTAGAACTCTCCATGGTGGTATCTACCACATGGGCCAAGAATGCATAACATCCTTTCCTCATCAGCTTCTCAGCTACCATGGCTGACACAAGATAGGTTGGAAGGATCTTTCTATCTCCTTGAAAGATCCATGTGTCACTTTTATCTGTGAACACATCTTGCTTGGACTCACAATCCAAAACAACTTTATACCTTTCTAGGGTGTCCATCCCAATAATTATATCAAACACATGCATCTCAAGTGGTATAAGATCCACTTGGATGTAATGTTCAGAAAAGGAAAGAATGCAGGGAGAACATACTTCCCACAACATAGCAGATCCCATCAAAGGAGTTTCTAACAACAAACTATCTGCTCTATGACTTGTAGTCATGTTGCAGTCAAGAATCACTCTTCAAGTGATAAAGGAATGCGTAGCACCTGGATCAATTAAAACAGATACGATGTGAAATGTAGACATATCAGAATAAAATAGTTTCATCTGACCTGTCACAACCTGAGGGTTGATCACTACATCAGGTGGATTCATCACATAGAATCTCACCGTTGCATGTGGTTGATTTGGTGCTCGATGACTGGGTGCCGATGATCCATCTTGGGACGCTTGTCCACGTCCTCTAGCTCCACTTGGAAACTGTCTCCTTTGAGAACCTTGATGATTCTGCCTTTGAGGTTGAGTCACACTTGCCTCTCGGGCTCTGCAATCCTTCATCAGATGTCCCACCTTTCCACATATAAAGCAGCTTCTAATCCCCTGCTGTGGTCTGGATGGTCCTGTAACCGATACAGATGTTGAGCTGTGAGCTCTTTTTGGTGGTAAACTTCGTCCTCTACCCCTATTTGACGTCCATTGCGTCTGGGTATTGAATCTAGGTGGTGCCATTGGTGCAGAAAACCTCGGTTTCTTGAAACCTTTGGATGAAGATCCTTGGAACTGGGGGTACACCTTTTTGTTCTTGTTCTGTCTCTTCTCAGTCATAGACCTCTCTATCCTTCTGACAGAATCTACAAACATAGAAAATCTTTCCCTGTTCTCCAGAGCAGACACAGGGGTGGTCAACTCAGCATTTAATCCCTTCTCAAAACGCCGTATCCTTTCTTCATCAGTGGTTTCCATATGCGGACAAAACCACAAAAGCTCCATGAACTTAGCCTCGTACTCGCTAATGTTCATTGGTCCTTGTCTTAATCTCTCAAACTGAGAGATTTTCTCATCCAAAAAGGTCTTAGGAAAGTATCTATTAACAAATTCTCGTCAAAATACTTCCCATTCAATCTCCACACCTGGCCTTTTTCCCTCCTCTATGGTCCACCAGTGACTAGCACTCCCCTTAAGAAGGTACACAGCATGCCTAACCTTCTCAGCTTCTGGGATGTTAAGGATTCTAAAGGCCTTCTCTAACTCAGTTAGCCACATGTCAGCATCTGCTGGGTCAACTATTCTAGCATATTCTGTGGCTCCAACTCGGCGAAGTCATTCAAACGTCTTGCCGACTCCTTGTCCTTCTTGATGAGTAGGTGCTCTGGGTGCAGGTATGGGCATTCTATCAGTCATGTGTGTCATGGCAGTCATGAACTGCCCAAACATAGCTTGGAAAGCTGGATTCCCCATGTCAGCTGGGTTGAACTGGGGTGGTTCAGGCACAGGCTCCTCCCTATGATGGTCGATTGCACCTCATCCGTGTGCAGTGACACTACTTTTAGCAACATGTTCCTCGTGTGATCCAGACATCTTTAGTTTTCTCTTCTTCTCCTATATGAGCAAAAGACACTATCAGATATACTGGAAGACACTAGAACAGACTCAACAACCTTAATCCTATGTCTCTATAGACTCAGCGAACCTAGAGCTCTGATACCACTAAATTGTGGCGACCGACTCGTGAAAACAAGATTACCTAATGCAGAAGCGAATCATTAGCAGCGAAATTACTAAAAATCACTAAAAATTAAAAATGTTTTGCAAAGAGATCCACAAACTATGAAATTCTAACATAAAGAACCAAAGTAAGTTATTTACAAACTGATTCATTAGTACATCTCTGTATCATCTCATCTCAAGAGTCATAACATTGTCTGCCCTGTTAAACTATACATGAGCAGTATACAAAATCTCAAGGCTTCAAGCCCAAATCTCATATCAACATCAAACTCTCTACTGACTCCTAGGACCTGAGAGTACAGAGACGACACATAGGACTCTCTATATATAGAACTTTACAGACAGTGACTCCACCTGAGGATCACTGCTATCCTTGCTGTTGCTACTACTGTTGTTCACCCTTTGTAGGGTTTTTGCCTTTTCCTCGACGATTACCTAAAAATTTAATCCCAGGGGGGTGAGACAATTGAAAAATTTCCCCAGCGAGAGATATAACTCTCTGCCAGAAACATTGTTATTATAGATACTGAGCAGTAGAAATATAAACATTTATCAGCAGATAGAACAATATCTAACCAATGTAGAGTAGTAAATCTCTATACAGTTCATTCCAGTTATAACTTGACAAGGCAGTATGTCATTTACTTAATAAGGAACATGAAGAACATGTATATTATTTATCCAGCTAGGACATATTAATCAATGTATCTTCAATCATTGATTCTCATAGTTCAACCCTAAGCAAATACGCTACATGGCTGGTTACATTTTACAAACATACTTATGCCATGAGGAGATGAGGTATACCGCTCATACTCCAACCGACCACTGCGAAGTCGAAATCAGTACCATACATAGGTCATCAGAAGACCCGGATTTCTATGACCTCATCCTCCTCAGTCAGTGTGAGGAATAACATGCAGGACATCTTGTGTCTCTGCTATAATAGCTTTCCAGGGTATTCTGGAAACTTCGCTATTAGAGTTACAGTGGCATGCTGTACTCTCTTTTCCATCGAGGAATTTCTTGTTTATCTCTCATCGATGCGGCATTAGCAACATCATCGGGAGATTAGTGATACATCATCCCGGCATATACATATAATGAAGAATTGAGAGATTTAGTGTTTATCTCACTTCAATTCCTTCATTAGGGCGTAAGGATATTCGCGCCCATAACCCCCACAAACTCAAAAGTATGCCCTCCAGGAGTTCCCTTAGGAAAACCTGTTTCACCATAACCTAACTTCTGACGATGATGGATCTATGGTCAGGGCTATACATGATATCATTTCAATTGATTATTTAAGTACATTACAACATTCTTTTAACATCAGGCATGTTGTCAATCATAAAACATTATGAAAGTTGCTATAAAGAATGAGTACTATTTCTATCAAGTTCATTTCATAGCTTTTCTAACATTGGGATCTCAATCCCTTATCATCTCATCATCATGATTCAAGAATATGGGTGTTCAAACCCTTAAATTGTCAAAACACATGTTACCACTTTAACAAGTAAATTAATGCCATCAAGTCATCTGACAGTGAAAACATGATTATTGTAATGCAGGTATTTCACATGGCTCTTAAAGCTTATCAATCTCTTTTGTTACCTTTCACTAGGAAACATAACATATCATTGCTTATAAAATTCATAAAGTGCTTTTAATATACAAAGCATCATAGCTCATACCTGACTATGCTCAATATCTCATGAAACCTACATGATTAGTACAGATGATAACAAACACATCAATTTCATATCAATGTAATGCAAAATAATGATAACATCACTAATCAAGGATTACCCCACCATGCCATTGCTAGGGTTAGGGTTTCCTTTTTAATTCAATTAGGGTAACCATTCCCTTAGCTCAATTAGGATTAATGACTTATCACTTCATTATCCAACCTTAGAGCTCTACATTATAAAGAATAATCCAAAATTAGGGTTTCACTCATAGTTTCACCTTAATTAGAATTAAGGTTTACTATACAATCAACTTCCAAGTCAAATACAGTGCACCACGGCCGTGCTACCAAAAACGGCCGTGCAAAGGGGAACCACCACGGCCGTGCTTCCTTGCACAGTCATGCAAAGAGAAGTCACCACGGCTGTTCTATCTTGCACGGTCGTGCAAGAGGAAATCGCCACGATCCTGCTTCCTAGCACGGTCGTGCTACAACATACCTCAATTGTTTTATTCTTTTGAACTCAATACATCCAATTGATTAGGGTTTTACTATTAACCCTAAGTGGGAATAATCAACAAAGTACCTTTAATTTAAGGTTGCCTTATCATCATTATGAATTAGGTTTATATCATCATCATATAATAGAATTTCATCTATCAATGCCCTCAATTAGGGTTATGATTCATTAACCTTCATAACTAGGGTTTCATGATCACACTATTAAGAATCATGCCCTAACTAGCAATTCATAGATGAAGGATATCTTCTCTCTCATCTTCTATAAGATGAAGTTTACTTCAACCTTGATTAGGCTAAGTCAACTCAACTTGAGAGAAGAATTGACATCATAAGATATGTCATTATACCAAGGTCATTAGGGCTTAAATTCCCTTGGATTACATCATGTGATTGATTACTTAAACCATTGAACCTCACCCACTTTGAAAGTTCATATCATTTGGGTGATTTACCTTCCATGTGATCTTGGAATAAGTGAATCCATTTAGTAAAATAACAATTGAAACGACCTGACAAAATTGAACTTTGAAACCATTTAAGTCTCAACCAGTTTGGGATCGTTTGGTCCCAAATAGTCTTGAGACCGTTTGGACTCAAACGGTCTTGAGACCGTTTGGTCCAAACCACCTCAAAACCGAATGGGCCAAATATGGTCTCCATCAATCACATTGAATTAGGGTTTTCAATGTTGATCCCTTCAATCGATCTTGCACATGTTAGCCAATAATCAATTGAGTTAATTAGATCAACCCTCAACTGATTTGACACTCAATTGACCCTCAATTGATTATCAATTAGGGTTTGAATCAATTGGATTAGGGTTTGGAATCGATGAACCTTCAATATTAATCAATGTGTGACTAGTTACTTTATAACTATTGAACTACCATCCAAATGGGGTATGACCTGACCCCAAACGGTCTTGAGGTCGTTTGTATGACCTCCAAACGGTCTTGAGAATGTTTTCCCATCATATCACTCAAATCCAAGCCATCCAATTAGGGTATGGATCATTGAAGTGCTCACCAATTCAACAATTTATTGCAGATCAACTTGGTAGCTTTAGACCTTCAAACACCTAACCATACTCAACCCTAGACCTCCAAACGGTCTCGGGTGACCACCAAACGGTCTTGAGACCATTTGGATGAGCTCCAAACGGTCTTGAGACCGTTTGGGCCATCCAACCTTTGGATTATAGTGAAAAATCATCAAGGTTTGGTCTATTGAGTTGATCAACCAATCATCACTTACTTACAATATGATTTGGTAACTTTGGACCTTCAATTGGTCAACTATACTTAACCCCAGACCTCCAAGCGGTCTTGGGGTGATCCCCAAACGGTCTTGAAACCATTTGGGTGATCCCCAAACAGTCTTGAAACCGTTTGGGCTAATCAACCCAAAATCTCAACTTAACTCATTGGAATTTCAGCACTGTTGTCAATTAGGGTTTGCCTAATTGATTAGCCTTCAACTCATGATTCCTTTGGAGTTAAGCCCTCAAATTTGTAGGATCATTAACCAACATCATTAGGAACAGTAATCCAAAACTTTCAATGCTTTCTCAACCGTCTCATGTGGTTTTGAAACCGTTTGCCCAAAAAGTCGAATTATTCAAATTGAAAATCAGCATTTAATCCAATTAGGTTTTTCTAATTGATTAGCCTTCAACCCTCTATTCCTTGGGAGTTAATCCCTCAAATTTGGTGGGTCATTAACCTATATAAGTAGGAACAAGATTCCAAAACGGTAAATGCTTGGTCAACTCCTCCAAATGGTTTTGAAACCGTTAGCCCCCAAACGGTTTGCAAACCGTTTGGTCCCAACCTTTGAAACCGTTTGCTCCCAAGATATTTGGTGAGGTGCTTGCTTATGATGATGTCATCATCATCTTCCTTCGTGCAACCAAGAACAACAACAGTTCTTGATGGAAATTGCAGAAAAGAAACAAAAGTGTATCAAATTGAAGAAATCAACCAACAAAGCATAGAGGATTGATGCAATAGCAATGTTTAAGGGTTTAAGTTATAAAACCCGCCTCAAATCTGATCTCCAAGATCCAAGATCCATGGATGTAATGGTTGATGGAGCTCCATAAACTATACAAGGTTCTTTCTTGAGCTTTTGGATGAAATGGATGGCTAGAATTGGAAATCGGGTGAAGAAAACCAAGAATCAATCATTGTTTTAGGGTTTTCACCATGAATCCAAGGTAGAAGATAATCAAATCTTACCTACAGGTTGTGTTCGTCCTTGTCCTGCTCCTGGACTCCTCCTTGGTCGTCCAAAGCAAGAATGACAAGAGAAAAGCTAAGGAAACGTTCCTTATGTGTTATTGAAATAAGGTATATATATATAAAGGGTATGTATATGGGTTTTTAATGAAAGAGAAAATGAAATCATTTTTTTTAAATTCCATACTAATTCCCCCCTAATCCTCCTCCATTTCTTGGCCACGAAACCACCTTTAAATTCTTGCTAAAGCTCTTCATTATCCAAGAATTAATGGAAAAGAAATTAAGCACCTTAAACCATTATAATAATAATATATCTTTTTGAGTGGAAATACTTTTCCTTATAATAAGGTGAGTGGAATTTTCACCTCCTTAGGATATTTTTGATCCTTGCAAGCTCAAGGACGTCCAAACACACATATGAATTCCACCATTTAAGTTTTGATTGAAAACCCTTCAATTATTTTTACTCATTTTTGCATTAATTTGAATTAAATTTCCATATATGCTTAAATCTTGATTATTTTAATGTCAAGATTCTCTCCTCCAAGATACTTCAAATGAGATGTCCTTCTCATTTTTTTGCTCTACATGATGCCAAATATTATTAGGGACATTATTGAAGTGGTAATTTGCATATTGAATCCTAGGTTTTGGGTAAATTGCACTTTACACCAAAACTAGGTTTTAATGCACATACATTGCTTTATCAGCTCTTTCTTGGTATTCAGGCTATCACAAGACATACCTCTGCATCATCTTTATTATCATGATGCTTCAACACATGAGGAACTTATTATCATGCACAATTTGCAATTTAACCCCTCCACTTGGGTAATTTGCACTTTAGTCCAAAAGTAACAAAACAATGTTTCAGCATCATTCAAAAAGGACTGAAATTGAAATATAAGTTCCTTAAGAGCCTTAATTACATTTCAAAAGTTAACCAAAAGCATCTAATCACATATTTAAGCAAAACACCTAGGGTTATTTCATAACCCAGGTCAGGGATGTTACAAATTATCCACCCCTTACAAGGATTTCGTCCCCGAAATCATTACAAAACATATTAAGAGAAAAGAGCAGGGTATTTCCTTCGCATCTCTTCCTCTAGTTCCCACGTAGCTTCTTCAATGCCGCGATGATTCCAGAGGACTTTTAAAAGACTAATATCTTTCTTTTTCATCTTTTTGATTCTTCTATCAAGAATCAACACATGTCCATGCACATATGATATATCATCATTAAGCTCAACCTCCATAGGCTGCAGAACAATTTCTGTGTCAGGATGACATTTCCTTAGCATGGAAATGTGGAACACTGGGTGTAACTTTTGCAACTCAAGTGGTAACTCTAGTTTATAAGCTACCTATCCAACCCATTCAATGATTGGATAAGGCCCCATAAATCTAGGAGCTAACTTTCCTTTCCTTCCAAATCTAAGAACTCCTTTCCAAGGTGAGACCTTGAGGTACACTCTGTCTCCAACCTGGAATTCTAAAGGTCTACGATGCTTGTCAGCATAGGATTTTTTCCTATCCTGTGCAGTCTTTAACTGTTGTTGTATTTTTTTAATCTTCTCAGTGGTTTGTTGCACAAGATCAGGACCCAAAAGTTGATATTCACCAGTTTCATACCAACATAGGGGAGATCTACAACATCTACCATACAAAGCTTCATAAGGTGCCATGTCAGTGCTGTGCTGATAGCTATAGTTGTAGGAAAACTCTATCAAGCTTAGATGTAGATCCCAACTTCCTCCCAAGATATTTGTTGAGGTGCTTTCTTATGATGATGTCATCATCATCTTCCTTCATGCAACCAAGAACAGCAACCGTTCTTGATGGAAATTGCAGCAAAGAAACAAAAGTATATCAAATTGAAGAAATCAATCATCAAAGCATAGAGGATTGTCTAACAGAAGACACCAAGATGGTTAGACATTTGGTTTGTTAGCGAGAGGTCCCAGGATCGAGCCCAGGCCACGGGATGAATAGAATGGCCAATTTTTTAAAAAAAAAAAAAAAAAAAAAAGCATAGAGGATTGATGCAATAGCAATGTTTAAGGGTTTAAGTTATAAAACCCGCCTCAAATCTGATCACCAAGCTCCAAGCTCCGTGGCTCTAATGGTGGATGGAGCTCCAGCAACTATCCAAGGTTCGTTCTTGAGCTTTTGGATGAAATGGATGGCTAGAATTGGAAATTGGGTGAAGAAAACCAAGAATCAATCATTGTTTTAGGGTTTTCACCATGAATCCAAGGTAGAAGATGATCAAACCTTACCTACAGGTTGTGTTCGTCCTTCTCCTGCTCCTGGAGTCCTCCTTGGTCGGCCAAAGCAAGAATGACAAGAGAAAATCTAAGGAAAAGTTCCTTATGTGTTATTGAAATAAGGTATATATATATATATATATAAAGGGTATGTATATGGGTTTTTAATGAAAGAGAAAATGAAATCAATTTCTTTAAATTCCATACTAATTTCCCCCTAATCCTCCATTTCTTGGCCACTAAACCACCTTCAAAGTCTTGCTAAAGCTCTTCATTATCCAAGAATTAATGGAAAAGAAATTAAGCACCTTAATCCATTATAATAATAATATATCTTTTTGAGTGGAAATTCTTTTCCTTATAATAAGGTGAGTGGAATTTTCACCTCCTTAGGATATTTTTGATCCTTGCAAGCTCAAGGACGTCCACACACACATATG
Source organism: Alisma plantago-aquatica (assembly GCA_963693085.1). Lineage (NCBI taxonomy): Eukaryota > Viridiplantae > Streptophyta > Magnoliopsida > Alismatales > Alismataceae > Alisma > Alisma plantago-aquatica. The sequence goes on from OY856410.1 coordinate 1,302,041,559, forward strand.
AATTCCACCATTTAAGTTTTGATTGAAAACCCTTCAATTATTTTTATTTATTTATGCATTAATTTGAATTAAAGTTCCATATATGCTTAAATCTTGATTATTTTAATGTCAAGATTCTCTCTCCTCCAAGATACTTCAAATGAGATGTCCTTCTCATTTTCTTTGCTCTATATGATGTAAAATATTATTAGGGACCTTATTGAAGTGGAAATTTGCATATTGAATTCTAGGTTTTGGGTAAATTGCACTTTACACCAAAACTAGGTTCTAATGCACATACATTGCTTTATCAGCTCTTTCTTGGTATTCAGGCTATCACAAGCCATACCTCTGCATCATCTTTATTCTCATGATGCTTCAACACATGAGGAACTTATTATCATGCACAATTTGCAATTTAACCCCTCCACTTGCGTAATTTGCACTTTAGTCCAAAATTAACAAAACAATGTTTCAACATCATTCAAAAAGGACTGAAATTGAAATATAAGTTCCTCAAGAGCCTTAATTACATTTCAAAAGTTAACCACAAGCATATAATCACATATTTAAGCAAAACACCTAGGGTTAGTTCATAACCCAGGCCAGGGATGTTACACTAACCATGCAGGTGATGCATAGCCAAGTAAAAGGCTATGAGGTATATATATAATGAGTAACATTATTTTGGGTAGTTACTCTTGATGGTAAGATACCTTGTATGATATAATTGACTAAAGTGTTGGGGATTGCTATCTCATGATGATGATGTAAGCCTTGAGAGGCAATGGCACTATGTGGTGATGGATTGAGATCCCATGGCACGTGATGATCCTCGATATGGATCTGGATGATTGGCAAGAGGCCAAGTGATAACATGTGATATTGGATCCTTTGATGGGTCAGGATGATGTTGATTATCATAAAATCATAACATTGAGTTTTATGTTGTTTATTTCCTGTTATAGCTTGCATGTTATACAACTTGGTTGAATCTTGCAATCCATATAAAAGACACTAATTAGTCACAGTGAAATATATCATGTAGTTGCCCTGGCCATAGATCCATCATCGTCAGGATCTGGTGATGGTGAAACGGGTTCTCCTGTGGGTTAACCCGGAGCGCATATTTTTTAATATGCGAGGTTTCTCCTAGCCTCAAATAGAGAGGGAAACGAGTGCAGCTGCGGTTGCAGACTCAGAATATGTGATGAGCATGGTGAATAGGCCCATAGCTCCAGATATGTGATATGAAGAGCATGAATGTGTTCATGGCTCAGAGCACGGTGAACAGGCTCGTGGCTTAGGTTTACTAGTACCGAGACCTATACCAAGGCGGGCTAGAGGATGGGTGGCCTATGGAGCTGACCCTGTGGCTGAGGCCACTTAAGCATGAGACTGCGGTCCTACTTTGGTTCTCGTGCACTGACCACGAGGTGGGAGGTCGTGGAGTTCGGCTCTTCCATTGACCTTGTATGGCACCGGCTTTGGGTTTCGCAGCCGTCAGTTGGATTTGAACGGTACGATTCACTTCCTCAGGGCATAATAACACGTAATCCAGCTGAATAGTATTTACTACTTAAGGCAAAACATGAAACCTTGGTTGAGGCCTTGCTTGAGTAGTTAATCTTGTTTTACTTGCAGTTGATTATACGTTCCTTATGTTATGTGGTATGATCATGTAAATCTTATCTTGACAATCATGTTCCATGAAGAGATAATTGGTTATGCCTTCTGTACAGCCTGGTAAGTTCGATGATACGAACAGTTGTTATTATTTCAACATTTTACTGTTTATCTACTGTTGTTGCTTTATCCCTCTTGGTTTTATAGTTTTGGTGGGGAGTTATGTTTCTCGCTGGGACAATGTTCGATTGTCTCACCCCGCTAGTTTTCAGGTGTTCGAGCGAGACGTGGTGGTGGTCACGGAGTTGCGGCCGAGCAGCTAGACGAGCGGTAGAAGGCAAGCAATGGATATGCTGCTATTTTGATTGTTTCGTAGTAGAGTCTTAGAGTCATCCCTGTACTCTCAGGTCCTTGGGGGTGTTTTGACATTGTTTCACGATGTATAGTTGTTGATGTTTTGTATATCCTGCTGTTGGCCGAATGTGGGCCTTTATGTATGTATAAACAGGTGACGAACTCATGTGGTGGCTAGAAAACTATTCCTCTAAGCCGTGGACACGTATCAAGGCTTGTAAATGTTTATATAATCTGTTTCTTTACAGGATGAGGATCGAAATGTAAAAGTTTCTTAGTTTATCTGTTTTCCGCAATCGGTTTTAATTAACCCGTGTTTTTAGTAAATCCGTGGTTTATGGTGATATCCGCACGTTTTAGCATAACACCTCGCTATCGGTATGATAGTGGGATGTGTTGCCACAAGCTTGGTATTAGAGCTCTAGGTTCACTGATTCTACAGGGATCTAGGACTAGGTTCGTGTCTGTTCTTGTGAGTTTTCCAGATTTTCTTACGTTCATCTTCTGCTCTCAGCAGAAGAAATGTCAAGATGTCTGGAAACCATGAAGAACATGCTACTGAGAATAGCGATGCTGCATCAGTTGATGGAGCTGAAGGGCAGGCACATGAAGATCGGGTGCCTGAGGTCCCCCAACCTGACCCAGCCATTCTTGAACACCCTGCCTATCAACAGCTTATGGGGCAGATGATGGCTACAATGAATCTCATGGTGGAAAGGTTGCCAGTGCCTCTGCCAAGAGCATAGGCTCCCCATGATGAAACATCAGGTATTGGGAAGACCTTTGAGCGGCTTCACCGAGTCAGAGCTTCAGATTATGCTGGAACGACTAATCCAGCGGATGCAGATCTATGGTTGACAGGTCTTGAGAAGGCCTTCCAGATCCTCGACATTCCCGAAGCAGACAAAGTAAAGCACGCTGTCTACCTTCTAAAAGGTAGTGCTGGTCACTGGTGGACCATCGAGGAAGAGAAGGGACCTGGTGAGGTGATCGGTTGGGAGGTTTTCCATCGCGAGTTCGTCAGCAAGTACTTTCCGAAGACGTATCTGGATGAGAAGATCAGTCAGTTTGAGCATTTGTGTCAAGGAGCGATGAACGTCACCGAGTACGAAGCCAAGTTCATGGACCTGTTGAGGTTTTGTCCTCACATGGCAGCGACAGATGAAGAGCGGATCAGACATTTTGAGAAAGGCTTGAGTGCTGAGCTGACAACACCTACTTCTGCGTTGGAGAATCAAGAGTGGTTTGCCACGTTTGTGGAATCTGTCCGGAGGATTGAACGATCAGTAAGGGAGAAAAGAGAATCTATGTCTAAGAAGAGGCCTGCTCAGTTCCAGGGACAAAGTTTTGGTGGCTTCAAGAAGCCAAGGTTTTCAGCACCTTCCGTGATGAGAGGTTCCAGTGTACCGTCGCAGTGGTCTCCAAGAAAAGGAAGAGGATATGCTTCTTCACCATCAAAGGAAAATAGCACAACTTCAGTGGCAGTAATAGGGCCATCTAGGCCACGGTTTGAAGATAGGGTATGCTATCTTTGTGGTTAGATCGGGCATCTCAAGTTACATTGCCCGAATAGAGATGTTGAAGTGACGCAGCAGCCAAGACAAAATCAACAAGGATCAGATAGACCGTAGCCCAGTAGTAGTAGAGGGTGAGGACGCGGTCAAGCGTCGCAAGTAGGATCGTCTGCTCAAGGAAGCAGAGGATGTGGATAGCAAGCAACAGCTCGATTCTATGCTATGAGTCAGCCGAAGGCGATAGTCAACCCGCGAGTAGTGGTAGGTCAGATGGAGTTATTTCATTCTGATATGTCTTCTTCTTGCTTTATATCTGTTCTGGTTGACCCGGGTGCTACACACTCTTTTATCGCCTATAGTATGCTTGAAAATTGTCGTTTACCTGTTAGATGTAAGAAGGATAGTTTGTTGTTAGAAACCCCTCTTGATGGTTCCTCGTTGCTTCGAGAAGAGTGTCCATCTTGTGTCTTGTCTTTCTCAGGACACAACATTCAAGTGGAACTTATACCACTTGATATGCATGGTTTCGATGTTATCCTTGGGATGGATACCTTAGAAAAGTATAAGGTTGTTTTGGACTGTGGTTCCAAGCAAGCAGTGTTTGATGATGAGGGAGAGAAGTGGATCTTCCAAGGGGATAGGAAGATTCTTCCGACGTGTCTAGTATCGGATATGGTGGCAGAGAAGTTGTTACAACAAGGATGCGAGGCGTTCTTAGCTCACGTGGTGGATACTAAGGCGAAAGGTCCTAGCCTTGAAGAGGTGTCGGTTGTTCGAGAGTTCGTGGACGTGTTTCCTGATGAGTTCCCCGGTGTTCCTCCACCCCGAGAGATTGATTTTGAGATCAATCTAGTCCCAGGAGCACAACCAGTTGCATAGACATTGTATAGGATGACTCCAGTAGAGATGGTAGAGCTTAAGAAGCAGTTGCAAGAGTTGTTGGACAAAGATTTCATCCGACTGAGCATGTAGCCTTGGGGTGCTCCAGTGTTGTTCGTGAAGAAGAAGGACGGTTCGATGCGGTTGTGTATAGACTACCGGCAGTTGAATAAAGTCACGATTAAGAACAAGTACCCGTTACCGAGGATAGATGATCTATTTGATCAGTTGCGTGGTGCTACAATGTTTTCAAAGATCGATATACGGTCTGGATATCATTAGTTGAGGATTAAGGCGGATGACATACCAAAGTCTGCTTTCAGGACGAGGTATGGGCACTTCGAGTTCGTGGTTATTCTATTTAGGCTAACCAATGCACCTGCTGCTTTCATGGACCTAATGAACAGAGTGTTCCGTCTGTTTTTAGATCAGTTTTGTTGTAGTATTTATAGATGACATCTTGATCTATAGTCGAGACAAGCTAGAGCATGAGTGACATCTTCGTCTAGCATTGACTCTTCTTCTCCAACATCAGTTGTATGCCAAGTTCAGTAAGTGTGAGTTCTGGTTTAAAGAAGTGACTTTCTTGGGTCATGTGATATCTGCTGAAGGAGTCAAAGTAGATCTGAAAAAGGTAGAGTCCATTGCGAATTGGGAGCGACTGAAGACGCCGACAGAAGTTCGTAGTTTTCTGGGTTTAGTAGGATACTACCGGAGGTTTATCAAGGACTTCAGTGCGATTGCGTTGCTAATGATGAAGTTGACCAGAAAGGATGTACCTTTTGTTTGGGATGATCGATGACAGCAAGCTTTTCGGAGTCTGAAGGAAAAGCTGACCAGTGCTCCGGTGTTAATCCTGCCAGAGCCTGGGAAAGACTATGTTGTTTTCTGTGATGCTTCCAAGAAAGGTTTGGGTTGTGTGCTGATGCAGGAGGATCATGTGGTTTCTTTTGCTTCGCGACAGCTTAAGAAACACGAGGAGAACTATCCGACTCATGATTTGGAGTTGGCAGCAGTGGTTCATGCGTTAAAGATTTGGAGACACTATCTTTACGGGGAAGTGTGTCAGATCTTTATGGATCATAAGAATCTAAAGTACATCTTTTCACAGCATGAGTTGAACATGCGACAATGTCGATGGATGGAGTTAATCAACGATTATGACTGCACCATCGAGTATCATCCTGGTAAGGCGAATGTGGTAGCGGATGCGCTTAGTCAAAAGTCTTCTTCTCTTTCTGCAAAGAAGGCACAGTTGAGTTCTCTGGTATGCTATAGACGGGATATGCTTATTTCTTTGCGACAGCTGAATGTGTAGATGGAAGTTTCCTTGCTAGCTGGACTATTAGCACAGATGCAAGTCAAGCCTACATTGAGACAGCAGATCAAAGATGCACGACAAACGGATGATGTCGTACAGTTGATCAGATCAGAGTTTGGTAGCGAGAAGCGTGATGGGTTCCATGAGTCCGAGGATGGGTTGGTTTGCTATCATGATAGGATGGTGGTCCCCGATGCTGATGAGTTGAGAAAGCTAGTGCTCGAGGAATCACACACATCGATGTATGCTATGCATCCAAGAGTCACCAAGATGTATCATAATCTGAAGGAATTGTATTGGTGGCCCGGTTTGAAGAAAGATGTAGCCGAGTTCATGGCTAGATGTGCGGTATGTCAGCAAGTGAAGGCTGAGCATCAGAAGCTGACAGGTACGTTGCAACCCCTGCCAATACCACAGTGGAAATGGGATCATATAAACATAGATTTCGTAGTTGGTCTGCCCAGGACAACTAAGAATCATGATTCCATTTGGGTGATAGTGGACAGATTGACGAAGTCTGCCCATTTCATACTTGTAAAGACAACATATACAGCTGAGAAGCTCACTCGGGTATATGTGGATGAGATAGTATGTCTGCACGGTGTGCCAACAACGATAGTTTCTGACAGAGGTCCTCAGTTTACGAGTCGTTTCTGGGAACAGTTGCACAAAGCGTTGGGAACGCAGTTAAGGTTCAGTACAGCTTTCCACCCACAGACAGATGGACAATCTGAAAGGACTATTCAGACTTTGGAAGATCTCCTTCGTTCTTGTGTTTTATAGTTCCTAGGTAGTTGGGACATACATCTTAGTTTGATAGAGCTTGCCTACAACAACAGTTTTCAGCGGAGCATTGACATGGCTCCTTATGAGGCCTTATATGGCAGGAAGTGTAGATGTCCGTTATGTTGGTATGAGTCTGGTGAATATCAACTTTTGGGTCCTGAGTTAGTACATCAGATGACAGAAAAGGTTAAGGTGATACAGCAACAGTTGAAAGCGGCACAGGATAGGCAGAAGTCTTATGCAGACAATCGTCGATGACCTTTAGAGTTTCAGGAAGGAGACAAAGTGTACCTTAAAGTCTTGTCGTGAAAAGGTGTGCTGAGGTTTGGCTGGAAGGGTAAGTTAGCACCCAGATATATGGGGCCTTACTCAGTCATAGAACGTGTTGGTAAGGTGGCTTACGAGTTGGAGCTACCGCCAGAATTGCACAGGTTACAACCAGTGTTCCATGTCAGTATGCTGAAGAAAAGTCATCCGGATACAGGGACAGTGATACATCCAGTTGAGGTTGAGCTTGACGAAGATGTGACTTATGAGGAAGGTCCTATGATGATCCTTGACAGAAGAGTTAAGAAGCTGAAGAGGAAGGACCTGGTTCTTGTAAAGGTCCTTTGGCATCACCGTGGTGTTGAGGAAGCCACGTGGGAGCTTGAGGAAGAGATGAGGAGGAAATATCTGTAACATCCCTGACCTGGGTTATGAATTAACCCTAGATTTTTTTTTTGCTTAATAAGGTTGAGTAGATTCTTAATCTTATCTTGGGAAAAGCAATTAGGGCTTATGAGAAACATATGTTTCAATTTTGGTCTTGTTTGAACAATGTTGAAACAATGTTTGCTTATTTTGGACCAAAGTGCAAATTACCCAAGTTGAAGGGTTAAATTGCAAATGTTTCATGGTAAGATGTTCCTCTGATGTTGAGACATCATAAGAATGAATATGATGTAGTGGTATGGTTTTCACAAGCTTGGGCACCAAGATTAAGCTTGTAAAGCAGTGTTGTGCATTAAAACCTAGTTTTGGTGAATAGTGCAATTTACCCAAAACCTAGGGTTCAATATGCAAATTACCACTTCAATAAGGTCCCTAATGTTTCTTGGAATCATGTAGAGCAAATAAAATGAGATGGGTGCCTCATTTGAATTAAGTTGGAGGAGAGCGAATCTTGATATTAAAATAATCAAGATTAATGCCTAATTGAAACCCTAATTTGATTTAGGGAAAAAATGAATAAAAATAATTGAAGGGCTTTCAACCAAAATGTTTTGGGTTGATTTTGAATAAGGATGAACGTTCCTTTGCCAAGATAAGGAACGAAAATATCCTAAGTAGGTGAAATTCCACTCACCTTATTATAAGAAAAAGAAAACCCACTCACATATGGATATTAATATAATAAGCATTGAGGTGCTTAATTTGATTTTCTTTAAATCAAGGATAATGAAGGATAATTAAAGGCAAAGGAAGGTGTCTCGTCCTTAAGGGATTTGAGGGGGAAGAGGCGGCCATATTTTTGGAATTTAATGCATTTTAATAATGCATTTTCTCTCTCTCATCAATTTCCTTATAAAAGTGCCTTTTTTAAGCCAAATGAAAGGCTATTTCGGATTTTCTTCTTTCCCTTGCTTGCAAAACCGACCAAGGAGCTAGGGAGGAGCAGGAGGACGCCTCCCAACCTGTTGGTAAGCTCTTGACCTTCGTTTTCCTTGATTTCATGGTGGAAATCAAAAATAAATTATGGATTCCTTCTTATTTCGATCTCCTCTTCAACCCTAGCCAACTTTTGCAATCAAAAGCTTGAGGACGAGTCTAGGGGGAGTTGCTATAGTTTCATCCACCATTAATGGCGTGATCTTGGAGCTTTGGAGCTCAATTGGAGGCGGGTTTTATAACTCAAACCCTTAAACATTACTATTGCATCAATTCTCTATGCTTTGTTGATTGATTTCTTCAATTTGATACACTCTTGTTTCTTTGCTGCAATTTCCATCAAGAACGGTTGCTGTTCTTGGTTGTTCGAAGGAAGGGGATGATGACATCATCCTATATGCTTATCCAAAGAAAATTACCAAGCAAAACCGTTTTGATAGCTACTCCAAATCGTTTTAATTTGATTGGCTATTCGGTTTCAGCAAACCGTTTAAGGGCAAACGGTTTGAAACCGTTTGGGAGCAAACGGTTTCAAGACCGTTTGAGATGGTTGACCAAGCATTGACCGTTTGGGAATTTTGTTTCGAATTATGTATTCTGATAACCCTCCAAATTTGAGGGATAAACTACAAAGGAATCGAGAGTTGAAGGCCAATCAATTAGGCAATCAGATTGAATTATGTGCTGATTTTCAACCTGATTAACTTGACCTGGTTGAGAAAACGGTTTCAAGACCGTTTGACATGGTTGACCAAGCGTTTACCGTTTGGGATTCCTGTTCATAATTATGTTTATTAATAACCCTCCAAATTTGAGGGATTAACTCCAAAGGAATCGTGAGTTGAAGCCTAATCAAATAGGGAAACCTAATTGGATTAAGTGCTGATTTTGAATCTGATTTAATTGAACGTTTTGGGAAAACGGTCTCAAGACCATTTGAGTGCGTTGACCAAGCATTGACCGTTTGATATTACTGTTCCTAATGATGTGATATAATGACTCACCAAATTTGATGGATTAATTCCAAACGAGTCATGAGTTGAAGGCTAATCAATTGGGCTAACCCTAATTGAAATCAGTGCTGAAATCACAATGAGATAATTTGAGATTTTGGGTTGATTAGCCCAAACGGTCTCAAGACCGTTTGGGGGATCATCCAAACGGTCTCAAGACCGTTTGGGGTCACCTTAAGACCGTTTGGAGGTCTGGGGTCAAGTATAGTTGACCAATTGAAGGTCTAAAGGTACTAATCATATTGCAATGTAGTGCTGATCTGTTGATCAACTCGATAGACCAATCCATGATGATTTTTCACTAGAATCCAAAGGTTGGATGGGACAAACGGTCTCAAGACCGTTTGGTGGTCACCCAAGACCGTTTGGAGGTCTAGGGTTGAGTATAGTTCAGTGGTTGAAGGTCTAAAGATATCAAGTTGATCTGCAATAGATTGCTGATTTGGTGAGCACTTCAATGAACCAAACCCTAATTAGATTGCTTGGATTTGAGTGATATGATGGGCAAACGGTCTCAAGACCGTTTGAAGGTCATCCAAACGACCTCAAGACCGTTTGGGGTCAGGTCATACCCCATTTGAATGGTGGTTCAATAGTTATGAAGTAACTAGTTACACATTGATGAATATTGAAGGTTCATTGATTCTAAACCCTAATTCAATTGATTCCAACCCCAATTGATGATCAATTGAGGGTCAATTGAGGGTCAAATCAGTTGAAGGTTGACCTATTAAACTCAATTGAAGTATGGGTGAAGGTCCAATTGATGAATGGTTCCATGAATTCAATGATTGAAGGAATCAACATTAAAAACCCTAATTCAATTGAATCAAACCCTAATTGATGATTAATTGAGGGTTAATTGAGGGTCAAATCAGTTGAAGGTTGACCTATTAAACTCAATTGAAGTATGAGGTTAGGTCCAATTGATGATTGGTTCCATGAATCCAATGATTGAAGGAATCAACATTGGAAACCGTAATTCATTTGGATACCTTATGTAATGGAGGTCCAATGTAATTCAATTTTTGAGAATTAAGATGATGAATGTTCTATTGATCCAATGATGATTAGTAATGGTAATAAATGAAGGTACAAAGGTTGAAACCCTAATAGTACCTAAGTGATTAAGTGCCAATTAAGGGATGAATCCCTAATTGCTTATAGGATCAATGACTTGATACACTATGTTAATCATAGTTGTATGTACTCGACTGAAGAGTTGATATGACCTAATCAAGTTAAGAAGCTGATAGCATGAATTCATACATGAATATGAATCATGTGGTGTATAAGGGTTATGATCCTTAATCAAAGAGATCATGAAACCCTAAACATGAACATAAACCCTAATTGACATGGTTATTGAATTCAACCCTAGTTGAGGGTGATTCCATGTGAAACCCTAGTTGAGGGTGATTCAATGTGAAACCCTAGTTGAGGGTGATTCAATGTGAAACCCTAGTTGAGGGTGATTCCATGTGAAACCCTAGTTGAGGGTGATTCAATGTGAAACCCTAGTTGAGGGTGATTCCATGTGAAACCCTAGTTGAGGGTGATTCCAAGTGAAACCCTAATTGAGGGTGCATCCATGTGGAACCCTAGTTGTGGGTGATTTCATGAGAAACCCTAATTGGGAATGCATCCCTAATTGCTTATAGGACCAATGACTTGGTACCCTATGTTAATCATATTTGTATGCATATGATTGAAGGGTTGATGTGACCTAATCAAGTTGAAAGGATCAAATAATAGAATTCATATATATAAATATGATTCATGTGATGATCCTATGTAGCACGACCGTGCAAGGCAGCACGGCCGTGGCGACTTTACTTTGCACGATCGTACAGGGTAGCACGGCCGTGGTAGCTTCACTCTGCACGACCGTGCAAGGTAGCACGGCCGTGGTGGTCTATGCTTGACTTAGAGTTGAATTGAAAGTGAACTAACATGGTCATTTTGTTAATTCTCAACTTAAGGATGAAAGAGATACTCATACCTTGTGATGATAATCATTTAATGATAATTGGTGAGAATAAATAAGTATGATTGAATACTTATGGTATAAATGTTGGCTCCTAGATGTGGGGAGCAATGAACTAGGGTTTGATCATTGATAATATGATCTTGAAAACCTAAATGGTTAATAATGGAAAACCCTATTCTTAATGAAGGGTAATGATATGTGAAAGAAAGCCTAATTGATGGTAAACCCTAACCTTGGTAAGGGAATAGTGGTGTTACCCTGTATTGCATGATGTGTTGTGAACTTGATAAGTCTATTATCATGTGTGACAATCATGCAGGTCTCATGAGGTGATGATCATAGCCAGGTATGAGCTATGATGTTTATTTGATAAGAATTGATTGGCCATATGTGCCATTATGTTTTTCTTACTTAGAAAGAAGTAACAAGATGAGTTGGGCTTGTAAGCCTTTGTTTTAAGCTGTTACCTAGTGAGAGGTGACAAGATGTGAATGGCCTTGTGCGCCATGTGAATAAAGTTGTTGCCTAGTGAGAGGTGACAAGATGTGAATGGCCTTGTGCGCCATGTGAATAAAGTTGTTGCCTAGTGAGAGGTGACAAGATGTGAATGGTTTTGTGAGACATGTGTGATGGAAACCCAAATCCTGGTAAAGGATTAAGGGTAATACCCTTAAATTATTAATACATTGTTTTTGCATGGTATTGCTAGATAATTGGTGTACTACTATTATATGAGCTAACCATGCAGGTATCATGAGATGATGAGCATAGCCAGGTATGAGCTATGATGTGTTATTAGTTTGAATTTGTTTATTGGGCCTTGTGTGCTATAATATACCTTGTGCCTGGTAAGAGGTGGCAAGAGAGTTAATGTGCATCAAGTGCCATGATGGATGCTTGTGTAGCAAGTATCATACTTACCTTGGTCAAATGACGTAAAGGTGTTAGTTACCTGAGAAAGAGGTAACAGTGCTCAAGTGATGAACAAAGGGTTTGAATACCCATGATTTCATGGTTATGGTATTGAAATTGTGAAAGGATGAGAAAAACCCAGTGGTGAAGTGAGGGATTAAGATCCCAACACTTATGAAAAGAGTATGGCTACGGGCCATGACTCCACATTGATAATGCCAGGCTTTAGATATATGATCTAAGCCTGAAGGAAAGTTAATGCAGTGGCAATGATTCTGTTGTTTGAATAGATGTTATACATGTTCTTCCTATTCATTAAAGGATAAGTGACATGTTAATTCTATCAAGTAATAACTGCAATGCTTCTGATATAGAATAATGTTCTAATCTGTTAGACATTAAAATATTTGCTGTCAAATAGATATGATTCTCATGTTCATATTCATCTTCTCAAGTTGCAATAATAATGTTTCTGGCGGAGAGTTATATCTCTCGCTGGGGCAATTTTTATAATTGTCTCACCTCTGTGGGAACCACATTTTTTTAGGTGAACGCAGACGAGGAGACAGGAATCCTTTAGGAGGTGAAGGACAACAGCAGCAGTAGCAGGGACAACAGTAAAGTCTCAGGTGGAGACATTGACTGTCATGTCATGTTCAGATGTATATAGAAGTCCTATGTGTCGTCTCTGTACTCTCAGGTCCTCAGAGTAGTAGTAGTTAGTGATTTCGAGATTTTGGTATTAGTGCCTCGAGGGTTTTATACTACCTATGTACAGTTAAGACAGAGTAGTTAATATTTGTATTTTCTCGAGAAGCAAAAGTACATGAGATGTATATATATGAACCAGGATGTAAAGTTTTACTTTGGTTCTGAATGAAAGAGTTTTCCTATGAATGGATCTCTTTGCAAAAAGTTTTAATTTTTAGTGATTTTTGCTAATCCACTTTTAGTGATTGCTTCCGCTTAGTTAATAACGTTTGTCCGATCGACGTTGTTACAATTGTGGTATCAGAGCTCTAGGTTCGCTGAGTCTACAGAGACATAGGACTAAGGTGGTAGAGTTTGTTCTAAGTGTCTTCCAGTTTATCTGATAGTATCTTCTGCTCACATAGGAGAAGAAGAACTTGGAGATGTCTGGACCACATGAAGAACGTGCTGCTGAGGGCAGCACTGCTGCACCAGGAGGAGGTGCAGGAGATCATGAAAGAGAGGAGCCTGTACTAGAACAGCCCCAGTTCAACCAAGCTGACATGGGGAACCCAGCCCTCCAAGCCATGTTTGGGCAGTTTATAGCTGCCATGACTCACATGACAGATAGGATGCAAGTACCTGCACCTAGGGTATCAGCTTACCATGAGGACTATGGAGTCGGCAAGTCTTTTGAGAGACTTCGTCGGGTTGGAGCCATATATTATGCTGGTACATCTGATCCAGCAGATGCTGATTTGTGGCTGAAGGAACTGGAAAAGGCTTTCAGGATCCTTGACATTCCTGAAGCTGAGAAGGTAAGACATGTTGTATACCTCCTAAAAGGAAGTGTTGGTCATTGGTGGATGATAGAAGAAGATAAAAGACCAGGTGAAGAATTTGGATGGGAGGTTTTCCAACGAGAATTCGTCAGTAGATACTTCCCTAAAACGTATCTAGATGAGAAGATTTCTCAATTTGAGAAGATCAAACAAGGACAGATGAACGTTAGCGAGTATGAAGCTAAGTTCATGGAGCTATTGCGGTTTTGTCCGCAAATGGCAGTTAATGATGAGGAAAGAATTCGACGTTTTGAGAAGGGGTTAAACGCTGAATTAACCACTCCTGTGTCTGCTTTAGAAAACAGGGAGAGGTTTTCCACCTTTGTAGAGTCAGTGAGGAGGATAGAGAGATCTAAAATTAAGAAACGACAGACTAGTGGCAATAAAGAGTACACTCAGACTCAAAAACAAAGTTCTGAAAGTTTTAAGAAATCGAGATATTCTACTCCAGAAGTATCATCAAGATTCCAAACCCGGACACAATGGATGTCAAGTAGGGATAGGGATCGTAGTAATATTCCAAATAGAGCCTCCAATATAGCATCAACATTGATAACTGGACCTCACAGACCCTATGTTGCACCTAGGATCTGTTATCAATGTAGACAACTGGGACATCTAGTAAAGGATTGTCCAGGCGAGAATTTAATGATGACTCAACCTCAAGGGCAGAGTCAGCAAGGACCACAAAGGAGGCAGTACTCTAGTAACAACAGAGGACGTGGACATACGTCCTAGACAGGTCAGATGAAATAAAATTCATTTTGATATTTCATTCCATGAATTCTATGTGTTAAAGATATGAAAGTAGTTGTTTTTGAGCTTCCTTTGACTAGCCCTATACTCAGTGTTCCTTAAAATGTTTTATAACCTCCTTTATCTGTGTGTTGAAAGATGAGATTTAGAAGTGATTCCTGGAGAAAATCTAGGAAATGGAAATTTTGTGTGTACAATGATATGAAAAGTGAGGAATATGATTGCAAATAAAGTGCATACTACCTAATCTCAATACTTATATACCCTGGCCAGGTATATGATCATTGAAGATAAGGCAAGTATGAAACTCTTAGATTGTTATCTTTTTGATTACTCTGATCAAGTAGTCATTCTGAAACAATCTAGAGAGTATAATGAGACAAAAAGGAAAAGCTATGTGAACATTCCCAATTAAAAGGAAAAGCTATGTGAACATTCCCAATTAAAAGGAAGAGCTATGTGAACATTCCCAACAAAAAGGAAAAGCTATGTGAACATTCCCCAAAAAAAGGAAAAGCTATGTGAACATTCCCAATTAAAAGGAAAAGCTATGTGAACATTCCCAACCAAAAGGAAAAGCTATGTGAACATTCCCGACAAAAAGGAAAAGCTATATGAACATTCCCAATTAAAAGGAAAAGCTATGTGAACATTCCCAATTAAAAGGAAAAGCTATGTGAACATTCCCAATAAAAAGGAAGAGCTATGTGAACATTCCCAATTACATAGAGTTTTCTAAGTGAATTATCTATGTTAGATATATATATATATATATATATATATTTTCTTTTGATAAGTATTCTTGAGTGATTATTGAAGTATGTTCTTTTATGCTTCTTCCTTTCAATGATATGGACATCATATGTTAGGGGTTTATGCTCTGCATAAACATTGATGAGGTTGAACTAATGAAAGGATCTTTGTGTGGAATCACAGAGTTCATGATATCCCCATGATATTAAGATGATATGTAGAGACTTGAGGGCATGATTAATGAACAATCTATCCCTTCTTTTCTTGGGATTTCGAGGACGAAATCCTTGTTAGGGGTTTATAATTTGTAACATCCCTGACCTGGGTTATGAATTAACCCTAGATTTTTTTTGCTTAATAAGGTTGAGTTGATTCTTAATCTTATCTTGGGAAAAGTAATTAGGGCTTATGAGAAACATATGTTTCAATTTTGGTCTTGTTTGAACAATGTTGAAACAATGTTTGCTTATTTTGGACCAAAGTGCAAATTACCCAAGTTGAGGGGTTAAATTGCAAATGTTGCATGGTAAGATGTTCCTCTGATGTTGATACATCATAAGAATTAATATGATGTAGTGGTATGGTTTTCACAAGCTTGGGCACCAAGATTAAGCTTGTAAAGCAGTGTTGTGCATTAAAACCTAGTTTTGGTGAAAAGTGCAATTTACCCAAAACCTAGGGTTCAATATGCAAATTACCACTTCAATAAGGTCCCTAATGTTTCTTGGAATCATTTAGAGCAAATAAAATGAGATGGGTGCCTCATTTGAATTAAGTTGGAGGAGAGAGAATCTTGATATTAAAATAATCAAGATTAATGCCTAATTGAAACCCTAATTTGATTTAGGGCAAAAATGAATAAAAATAATTGAAGGGCTTTCAACCAAAATGTTTTGGGTTGATTTTGAATAAGGATGAACGTTCCTTTGCCAAGATAAGGAACGAAAATATCCTAAGTAGGTGAAATTCCACTCACCTTATTATAAGAAAAAGAAAACCCACTCACATATGGATATTAATATAATAAGCATTAAGGTGCTTAATTTGATTTTCTTTAAATCAAGGATAATGAAGGAGAATTAAAGGCAAAGGAAGGTGCCTCGTCCTTAAGGGATTTGAGGGGGAATAGGCGGCCATATTTTTGGAATTTAATGCATTTTAATAATGCATTTTCTCTCTCTCATCAATTTCCTTATAAAAGTGCCTTTTTCAAGCCAAATGAAAGGCTATTTCGGATTTTCTTCTTTCCCTTGCTTGCAAAACCGACCAAGGAGCTAGGGAGGAGCAGGAGGACGCCTCCCAACCTGTTGGTAAGCTCTTGACCTTCGTTTTCCTTGATTTCATGGTGGAAATCAAAAATAAATTATGGATTCCTTCTTATTTCGATCTCCTCTTCAACCCTAGCCAACTTTTTCAATCAAAAGCTTGAGGACGAGCCTAGGGGGAGTTTCTAGAGCTTCATCCACCATTAATGGCGTGAGCTTGGATCTTTGGAGCTCAATTGGAGGCGGGTTTTATAACTCAAACCCTTAAACATTGCTATTGCATCAATTCTCTATGCTTTGTTGATTGATTTCTTCAATTTGATACACTCTTGTTTCTTTGCTGCAATTTCCATCAAGAACGGTTGCTGTTCTTGGTTGTTCGAAGGAAGGGGATGATGACATCATCCTAGATGCTTATCCAAAGAAAATTACCAAGCAAAACCGTTTTGATAGCTACTCCAAATCATTTTAATTTGATTGGCTATGCGGTTTCAGCAAACCGTTTAAGGGCAAACGGTTTGCAACCGTTTGGGAGAAAACGGTTTCAAGACCGTTTGAGATGGTTGACCAAGCATTGACCGTTTGGGAATTTTGTTTCTAATTATGTAGGATGATAACCCTCCAAATTTGAGGGATTAACTCCAAAGGAATCGAGAGTTGAAGGCCAATCAATTAGGCAATCAGATTGAATTATGTGCTGATTTTCAACCTGATTAACTTGACCTGGTTGAGAAAACGGTTTCAATACCATTTGAGATGGTTGACCAAGCGTTGACCGTTTGGGATTCATGTTCATAATTATGTTTATTAATAACCCTCCAAATTTGAGGGATTAAATCCAAAGGAATCGTGAGTTGAAGCCTAATAAAAAAGGGAAACCTAATTGGATTAAGTGCTGATTTTCAATCTGATTTAATTGAACGTTTTGGGAAAACGGTCTCAAGACCGTTTGAGTGCGTTGACCAAGCGTTTACCGTTTGGGATTACTGTTCCTAATGATGTGATATAATGACTCACCAAAGTTGATGGATTAATTCCAAACGAGTCATGAGTTGAAGGCTAATCAATTGGGCTAACCCTAATTGAAATCAGTGCTGAAATCACAATGAGCTAATTTGAGATTTTGGGTTGATTAGCCCAAACGGTATCAAGACCGTTTGGGGGATCATCCAAACGGTCTCAAGACCGTTTGGGGTCACCTCAAGACCGTTTGGAGGTCTGGGGTCAAGTATAGTTGACCAATTGATGGTCCAAAGGTACTAATCATATTGCAATGTAGTGCTGATCTGTTGATCAACTCGATAGACCAATCCATGATGATTTTTCACTAGAATCCAAAGGTTGGATGGGCCAAACGGTCTCAAGACCGTTTGGAGCTCATCCAAACGGTCTCAAGACCGTTTGGTGGTCACCCAAGACCGTTTGGAGGTCTAGGGTTGAGTATAGTTCAGTGGTTGAAGGTCTAAAGATATCAAGTTGATCTGCAATAGATTGTTGATTTGGTGAGCACTTCAATGAATCAAACCCTAATTAGATTGCTTGGATTTGAGTGATATGATGGGAAAACGGTCTCAAGACCGTTTGGAGGTCATCTAAACGACCTCAAGACCGTTTGGGGTCAGGTCATACCCCATTTGAATGGTGGTTCAATAGTTATGAAGTAACTAGTTACACATTGATGAATATTGAAGGTTCATTGATTCTAAACCCTAATTCAATTGATTCCAACCCCAATTGATGATCAATTGAGGTCCAATTGAGGGTCAAATCAGTTGAAGGTTGACCTATTAAACTCAATTGAAGTATGGGTGAAGGTCCAATTGATGAATGGTTCCATGAATTCAATGATTGAAGGAATCAACATTAAAAACCCTAATTCAATTGAATCAAACCCTAATTGATGATTAATTGAGGGTCAATTGAGGGTCAAATCAGTTGAAGGTTGAACTATTAAAGTCAATTGAAGTATGAGGGTAGGTCCAATTGATGATTGGTTCCATGAATCCAATGATTGAAGGAATCAATATTGGAAACCCTAATTCATTTGGATACCTTATGTAATGGAGGTCCAATGTAATTCAATTTTTGAGAATTTAGATGATGAATGTTCTATTGATCCAATGATGATTAGTAATGGTAATAAATGAAGGTACAAAGGTTGAAACCCTAATAGTACCTAAGTGATTAAGTGCCAATTAAGGGATGAATCCCTAATTGCTTATAGGATCAATGACTTGATACACTATGTTAATCATAGTTGTATGTACTCGATTGAAGAGTTGATATGACCTAATCAAGTTAAGAAGCTGATAGCATGAATTCATACATGAATATGAATAATGTGGTGGATAAGGTTTATGATCCTTAATCAAAGAGATCATGAAACCCTAAACATGAACATAAACCCTAATTGACATGGTTATTGAATTCAACCCTAGTTGAGGGTGATTCCATGTGAAACCCTAGTTGAGGGTGATTCAATGTGAAACCCTAGTTGAGGGTGATTCAATGTGAAACCCTAGTTGAGGGTGATTCCATGTGAAACCCTAGTTGAGGGTGATTCAATGTGAAATCCTAGTTGAGGGTGATTCCATGTGAAACCCTAGTTGAGGGTGATTCCAAGTGAAACCCTAATTTAGGGTGCATCCATGTGGAACCCTAATTGTGTGTGATTTCATGAGAAACCCTAATTGGGAATGCATCCCTAATTGCTTATAGGACCAATGACTTGGTACCCTATGTTAATCATAGTTGTATGCATATGATTGAAGGGTTGATGTGACCTAATCAAGTTGAAAGGATCAAATAATAGAATTCATATATATATATATGATTCATGTGATGATCCTATAAAGCACGACCGTGCAAGGCAGCACGGCCGTGCAAGGCAGCACGGCCGTGATGACTTTACTCTGCACGACCGTACAGGGTAGCACGGCCGTGGTAGCTTCACTCTGCACGACCGTGGTGGTCTATGCTTGACTTAGAGCTGAATTGAAAGTGAACTAACATGGTCGTTTTGTTAATTCTCAACTTAAGGATGAAAGAGATACTCATACCTTGTGATGATAATCATTTAATGATAATTGGTGAGAATAAATAAGTATGATTGAATACTTATGGTATAAATGTTGGCTCCTAGATGTGGGGAGCAATGAACTAGGGTTTGATCATTGATAATATGATCTTGAAAACCTAAATGGTTAATAATGGAAAACCCTATTCTTAATGAAGGGTAATGATATGTGAAAGAAAGCCTAATTTATGGTAAACCCTAACCCTGGTAAGGGAATAGTGGTGTTACCCTGTATTGCATGATGTGTTGTGAACTTGATAAGTCTATTATCATGTGTGACAATCATGCAGGTCTCATGAGGTGATGATCATAGCCAGGTATGAGCTATGATGTTTATTTGATAAGAATTGATTGGCCATATGTGTCATTATGTTTTTGTTACTTAGAAAGAAGTAACAAGATAAGTTGGGCTTGTAAGCCTTTGTTTTAAGTTGTTACCTAGTGAGAGGTGACAAGATGTGAATGGCCTTGTGCGCCATGTGAATAAAGTTGTTGCCTAGTGAGAGGTGACAAGATGTGAATGGCCTTGTGCGCCATGTGAATAAAGTTGTTGCCTAGTGAGAGGTGACAAGATGTGAATGGTTTTGTGAGCCATGTGTGATGGAAACCCAAATCTTGGTAAAGGATTAAGGGTAATACCCTTAAATTATTAATACATTGTTTGTGCATGGTATTGCTAGATAATTGGTGTACTGCTATTATATGAGCTAACCATGCAGGTATCATGAGATGATGAGCATATCCAGGTATGAGCTATGATGTGTTATTAGTTTGAATTTGTTTATTGGGCCTTGTGTGCTATAATATACCTTGTGCCTGGTAAGAGGTGGCAAGAGAGTTAATGTGCATCAAGTGCCATGATGGATGCTTGTGTAGCAAGTATCATACTTACCTTGGTCAAATGACCTAAAGGTGTTAGTTACCGGAGAAAGAGGTAACCGTGCTCAAGTGATGAACAAAGGGTTTGAATACCCATGATTTCATGGTTATGGTATTGAAATTGTGAAAGGATGAGAAAAACCCAGTGGTGAAGTGAGGGATTAAGATCCCAACACTTATGAAAAGAGTATGGCTACGGGCCATGACTCCACATTGATAATGCCAGGCTTTAGATATATGATCTAAGCCTGAAGGAAAGTTAATGCAGTGGTAATGATTCTGTTGTTTGAATAGATGTTATACATGTTCTTCCTATTCATTAAAGGATAAGTGACATGTTAATTCTATCAAGTAATAACTGCAATGCTTCTGATATAGAATAATGTTCTAATCTGTTAGACATTAAAATATTTGTTGTCAAATAGATATGATTCTCATGTTCATATTCATCTTCTCAAGTTGCAATAATAATGTTTCTGGCGGAGAGTTATATCTCTCGCTGGGGCAATTTTTATAATTGTCTCACCCCCGTGGGAACCACATTTTTTTAGGTGAACGCGGACGAGGAGATAGGAATCCTTTAGGAGGTGAAGGACAACAGCAGCAGTAGCAGGGACAGCAGTAAAGTCTCAGGTGGAGACATTGACTGTCATGTCATGTTCAGATGTATATAGAAGTCCTATGTGTCGTCTCTGTACTCTCAGGTCCTCGGAGTAGTAGTAGTTAGTGATTTCGAGATTTTGGTATTAGTGCCTCGAGGGTTTTATACTACCTGTGTACAGTTAAGACAGAGTAGTTAATATTTGTATTCCTTGAGAAGCAAAAGTACATGAGATGTATATATATGAACCAGGATGTAAAGTTTTACTTTGGTTCTGAATGAAAGCGTTTTCCTATGAATGGATCTCTTTGCTAAAAGTTTTAATTTTTAGTGATTTTTGCTAATCCACTTTTAGTGATTGCTTCCGCTTAGTTAATAACGTTTGTCCGATCGACGTTGTTACAATATCCCTCGCTTTTCTCTTCGGATTTCGGGGGTGAAATCCCTTTGTAGAGGTTTATGGCTTGTAAGGACCCTGACCTCCATTTAGGGCTTACCCTATTTGTTTTACTTAACCCTGATGCTTAGTTGCTTGCTAATCACCTTTAGTGGTGATTAGGGGTTTGGTTGTGCTTTGCTGAGAGTTGGAGGTTCTACTTGCAAATAACCCAAGTCTAGGGTTTGTGGGCAAGTTTGTCACCTTGTGAGGTGTTCCTCTCTCTCTTTGCTTCCTCTAATATAGAGAGGAAGGCTCGGGCTCATTGCTTGGAGTCATGTTGGGCTTGGTTGAGCTTGTTGGGCCGTGAGGTGCCTTGCTTTGGTTTGGTTGGCCCTTGTATCGGCCAGGAGGTGGCTGTGTCGCCCAGGGCAGTGTCGCCCAGGGGTGTGTCACCTAGTTGTTTCGCCCATGACCTTTGACCAAGCTTTGACCTCGTTTGTGTCACCACTAGTGGACACTTGGTATTTGACGCTTGCATGTAGCAATGACCTTGGACATGTGTTTAAGGCTTGCTAGGGTGGTGTCTCGTGCGCTAGGACAAGTGTCCCTAGGTGGGCGACACCTTGCTTGGCTTTGCTTTGTTTTCTCCACTGACCCCATCTATATATGTGTTCTTTTCCTCTTGCTAGGGATCCTTTAGTCTCTTGGTTCCTTCTCCACCTTGGTGCACGATAACCTTCCCTTGGCAGCTTGGTGGACGACACCCTTGGAGGAGCTTGCTTGGTGGCCGATATCCTTGGAGTCTTCTTCTTCCTTGGTGCTAGGAGCTTGGAGCTTGCTTAAGGTGGGTTTCATAACTCCTAACCCTAACTATACTACCTCCTTTCATGTTCTTATACTTTGCTAGCTTTGTTTCTTGCTTAGTTGCTTCATGTTGGCCGAACCTAAGATCTAGAGTTCCTTGGTGAGCAATACTCTCTTCTCTCCTAGGTCTTGAGGAGTGAGCTTGAGTTCTAGGATCATGAGAAACACTCCTCTCTCGTTTAAGTTGAGAGGTGAACTCGTGGTCTAGTAGCTTGAGCAACACCCTCCTCTCACCTTGGACTTGAAGAGTGAGCTTGGTGATAGTTGTGGACATCGTTTAGGGTTGTTCTTTGTGTCTCCCGTTTGGTGATAGACGATGTGCAAGACCCCTCTCTCGTTCAAGTTGAGAGGTGAGCCATTCTCTTGATCCTTTAGGGTTTTGACACCCTTGAGCTTGAGGTTAGTGATGAACCTATCGGGGTGCATCTTGCCCGATATGGTGTTGGTGGTGTTGTTGCCCAACACCCTTTTCCATGGTCTGATCTTGGACGACACATGTATGCTGGTGATGGACGATACCCTTGTCTTTGTGACGGGCATTACACCACTCTGCCTTGTGACAGCTATTAGGTCATGGTTTAGCTAGTTGTACGATAGGTCCCTTGATAGCAGTTTGGGTTGTACCTCTGGACGATACCTCTTGTGGAGTACCTGGTCCGATATGCACCTGTCTTAAGATGTAGTTTGGGGCTGTTGTGCTTTGAGGTAGGCGTTTCCAGTAGTTGTGACGGGCGTCACAGTAACCCCTTGTGAGTGCACGACAGGGTGCATCACACCAGCCCAACACCATGTTTCCCGATACGCCTTGATGCACGATATACCACTGATGCTGCACAACGTAGTGTTGCACGTCACCTAGTATGCTTGGCCGTCACATGTTGACCGATATGGTTGGACGATAGAGGGAGCCCTACCCGATACCACTTATGGTGAGGGTGGTGGGGGCAATAGTGAGGGCCTTGTTCCTCGTTTGAAACCCGATATGTTGGATTCTATCATGTTTGGTTTATTATGGAAGCTATTGATATGCTTGAGATAGTAGATCACCTTCATGTATTCTAATAAAACATTTCATGTGCATATGATCATGTATAATGATAAGGAAATGATAAGCATGTAGAATTCCTTGCTTAATGATGTAACCTATGCTTATGATCACCAGTGGAGGCACGATTGATAAAGTATATAATCATTAATGTCACCCTGTATTGATAGAATGGTCTTTCTGTTAAGATGATCATTGTGTACTCTAACCATGCAGGTGATGCATAGCCAAGTAAAAGGCTAAGAGGTATATATATATAATGAGTAACATTGTTTTGGGTAGTTACTCTTGATGGTAAGATACCTTGTATGATATAATTGACTAAAGTGCTGGGGATTGCTATCTCATGATGATGATGTAAGCCTTGAGAGGCAGTGGCACTATGTGGTGAGGGATTGAGATCCCATGGCATGTGATGATCCTCGAGATGCATCTGGATGATTGGCAAGAGGCCAAGTGATAACATGTGATGTTGGATCCTTGCGATGGGTCAGGATGATGTTGATTATCATAAAAGCATAACATTGAGTTTTATGTTGTTTATTTCCCGTTATAGCTTGCATGCTATACAACTTGGTTGAATCTTGCAATCCATATAAAAGACACTAATTAATCACAGTGAAATATATCATGTAGTTGCCCTGGCCATAGATCCATCATCGTCAGGAGCTGGTGATGGTGAAACGGGTTCTCCTGTGGGTTAACCCGGAGCGCATATTTTTGAATATGCGAGGCTTCTCCTAGGCTCTGGATATGTGATATGAAGAGCATGAATGCGTTCATGGCTCAGAGCATGGTGAACTGGCCTGTGGCTCAGGTTTACTAGCGCCGAGACCTGTACCCAGGCAGGCTAGAGGATGGGTGGCCTATGGAGCTGACCCTATGGCTGAGGCCACTTAAGCATGAGACTGCGGTCCTGCTTTGGTTCTCGTGCACTGACCACGAGGTGGGAGGTCGTGGAGTCCGGCTCTTCCATTGACCTTGTATGGCACCAACTTTGGGTTTCGCAGCCGTCGGTTGGATTTGAACGGTACAGTTCACTTCGTCAGGGCATAATAACACGTAATCCAGCCGAATAGTATTTACTGCTTTAGGCAAAACACGAAACCTTGGTTGAGGCCTTGCTTGAGTAGTTAATCTTGTTTTACTTGCAGTTGATTATACGTTCCTTATGTTATGTGTTAAGATCCTATAAATCTTATCTTGACAATCATGTTCCATGAAGAGATAATTGGTTATGCCTTCCGTACAGCCTGGTAAGTTCGATGATACGAATAGCTATTATTATTTCTATGTTTTACAGTTTATATACTGCTGTTGCTTTATCCCTCTTGGTTTTATAGTTTTGGCGGGGAGTTATGTTTCTCACTGGGACAATGTTCGATTGTCTCACCCCGCTGGTTTTCAGGTGTTCGAGCAAGACGTGGTGGTAGTCGCGGAGTTTCGGCTGAGCATCTAGACGAGCAGTAGAAGGCAAGCGATGGATATGCTGCTGTTTTGATCATTTTGTAGTAGAGTCTTAGAGTCATCCCTGTACTCTCAGGTCCTTGGGGGTGTTTTGACGTTGTTTCACGATGTATAGTTGTTGATGTTTTGTATATCCTGCTGTTGGCCGGATGTGGGCCTTTATGTATGTATAAACAGATGACGAACTCATGTGGTGGCTAGACAGCTGTTCCTCTAAGCTGTGGACACGTATCAAGGCTTGTAAATGTTTATATAATCTGTTTCTTTGTAGGATGAGGATCGAAATATAAAAGTTTCTTAGTTTATCTGTTTTCCGCAATCAGTTTTAATTAACCCGCGTTTTTAGTAAATTTGTGGTTTATGGTGATTTCCGTACATTTTAGCGTAACACCTCGCTATCGGTATGATAGTGGGATGTGTTGCCACAAAAGACATCTTGTTACCTCTCACTAGGTAACAATTAACATCATGGCTCACAAGGCCCATTAAAACATCTTTAATGTAACAATTAGGATAACATTCTTCATATGTTACTTATCCAAGTATGTTGGATTTTAGATGCATCAAAGGGGTAAGAGAGCTGGACGTGATATCTATGATGTCTTGAAGTATTACTTCCCTCATCACTTTTAACTTACTTAAGTTTATCAACTCATATTGTATTAAGGTATTTCCCATCTTAATACTTTTATCCACTAACCTATTACCTTTATCATGAAGTGCATAGGTCATAGAACACACATTAGAATTGTCAAACTATCTTCAATGATATGGACTGACCTCAGATTAAGGCATCACTTGCTATAAGGTTGTCTATAATCAACCACTTTAGATATTTCACTTAACAAGGTATTACCCACAATTTCATCATTAGGTTTTTCTCATATTGTTACCCAAAAATAAGGTTTATGGTTTACCATCATATTGCCCAAGATTAGGGTTTCATACACTATAACTCAAAATTAGGGTTTCACATACCTTCACCCAATATTAGGGTTAAGGTTTCATGAAGCATTACATAGCATCACTCTGGATTAGGGTTTCTCATCACATCACTGCATTAGGGCATTCACATGGCATCATTGCCTTAAATTAAGGTTCCTTATAACTTTTCCCTGAATTAAGGTTTCATGTAACTTTACCCAAAATTAGGGTTCCATAAAGTATCCTCTTAATTTAGGGTTTTTCATTATATTACCCTAAATTGGGATTTCTCGTATCACCACCCTAGGTTAGGGTTACACCATTATCCTAGATTAGGATTTCTCTTAGCATTGCCCTAAATTAGGGTTAGGGTTCACCAACCTTCTCGATTAGGGTTTCATGATCTCTTTATCAAGGATCATACCCTAATTGCATATCTTATTCATATTGAAAGTGTTGAGGTCTAACCACTACATGATTATTATACATGTAGGTACTCCTCTCTCTCTCATCCTCTCTTGGATGTTAATTACTTCAATCTTGATTAAATTAGGTCAACCCTTCATTCAAGTACATACATTTAGGGTTAACATAGTGTATTGAAATATTACTTCCATAAGCATCAAAAGATAACCCCTCTAAGGGTACTAATCACCCTATTACTTAAGGGTACAACCATTGTAATTATCTTTGATATCCATCATTAATAATCATGGAAATTAATTAATCTTTCATCACATTAGGTCATCAATCAGTTTTAGATACATTGAACTACCAAACGGTTTTGACCTCTTCAATCCGCCAAACGGTTTTTAAACCGTTTACCCTCTAAACTGTTTTGAAACTATTTGGAAATCTAGGGTTGAGACCATTTGGTGTTAAATGGTTTGAAGACCGTTAGATGCCTTCAACCCTTGAAGCCGTTTGATCAATTTAACTTGGAAACCGAATGGACCCATCAACATTGAATCTGATTGGACAATTCAATCTTGAAACTGAAAGAACCCCCAAACGGTTTGAAAACCATTTGACTCCAAATGGTTTCAAGAACGTTTGGACTCAAATGGTCTCAAGACCGTTTGGTCCAAGCCACCTTGAAAACCGAATGGATTATTTAGGGTTTTCTCTTCAACCAATCGATTAGGGTTTGCATCATTGATTCATTGATCAATTAGACCTTTCAGAATTCATCAATTATAACCTTTGGATCTCCAAACATCCATCATAGCCTTCGACCACCAGAAAGTCTTGAGACCATTTGCATCCAAGCGGTCTTGAGACCGTTTGGGCCAATCAACCCAAAAATCCAATCAATTCAATTAGAATTTCAATCACTCAACCCGATTAGGGTTTGTAGTTGATGGATCATCCACTATTGAAATCATTAGCATCAATTCAATTGAGACCAATGGATAAACATCCAACTACATCAGAAACTTGACCTCCAAACAGTCTGAGACCGTTTGATCCCAAACGGTCTTGAGACTGTTTGGTCTCAATTGGTCTTAAGACCGATTGGACTCAATTGAAACCGTTTGTACATGATATTATTGAGGTGTGTGCTTAAGATGACATCATCATCTTCAAGCTTCAAACCTTTGAACTTTGCTGTGATTCTTGTGGTGGTTCCATCAATTACTTAAAAGGAAAATCGAGAATGATAAAGGAATCAACATATGTTGAAGAAATGAAATCAATAACAACATTTAAGGGTTCAAGTTATAAAACCTGCCTCCAAAGAAGCTTCAAAGCATCAATATCCACGTATTTAATGGTGAAAGCAACTCCTTAAACTAACCCAAGCTCGTCCTCAACTCTTTGGGTGAAAAGAATGGCCAAAGTTGAAGATTGAATGGAGAAAAGAAGAAATCAATCATTGATTTTCGATTTCATGGTGGAAATCAAGGTTGAAGAAGACCATGGAGCTTAACTACAGGTTGGGGGTCATACTCCTGTTGCTCCTAAGATCCCTTGGTCATTTTCAAGAAAAGAGTGAATGTGGTTTCGAAATAACCCTTTCAAGTTATGGATATATGAGTATATATGTATTTTATTGAAATTTCTTTTAAGAGAGAGAAAGTAGGAGATAATTCCTCCATTTCCTTGCCACTTTCCCCCTCCTATTCCTTGCATACGAGGCTATTTTACTTTCCTTTTATTCCTCTCAGTTATCCATGAATTAAAGGAAAACAAATTAAGCACCTTAATCCATTTAATAATAATATCCAAAATTAGTGGATATTACTTTTTCTTTTATTAATGTGAGTGGGCTCTCCACTCACTTTAGATTTTTAGTTGCCTTTGCAAGGCACTAGGACGTCCACACTTATAAAAATTCAACCATCACACTTTTGGTTGAAGGGAAATTCCATTAATATTTTTTTTGCATTAAAATGAATTAGGGTTTCAATTATGCTTAAATCTTGATTATTTTAATATCAAGATTATCTCTCCTTCAAAGTGATGAAAATGAGATTCCCCTCTCATTTTCTTTGCTCTACACGATGATAAGAAACATTAGGGACTCTCTAGAAGTGGTATTTTGCATATTGAACCCTAGGTTTTGGGTAAATTGCACATTACACCAAAACTAGATTTTAATGCACAAACATTGCTTAATAAGCTCTTTCTTGGTGCTCAGGCTTGTCAAAGCCACACCTCTACATCATTTTCATTCTCATGATGCTAAAAAACTTGACAAACATTGATCAAGTAACATTTGCAAGATAACACCTCATATTGGGTAATTTGCACTTTAGTCCAAAATAAGCAAACATTGCTTCAACATTATTCAAAAAGGACTAAAATTGAAACATAAGTTCCTCTTGAGCCTTAATTACTTTTCACAAAATAAAATCAAAGATATAATTAATTTTCTTAAGAAAAAATCCCACGGTTAAGGCATAACCCAGGTCAGGGATATTACAATATCATTTAAAAAATCAAAGACAAAAGTGCAGTGTGCATTCAGCAGGGCCAATTCGTAATTTAGAATATAGACGAGTCTCCTAACATAATATATAATTTGAAATATAAAAGAAAAAAATGTAGTGTGCACTCACAGGGACAAATTCGTAATTACAAAAAATAATGGAAAAAATCGCAAGAAACCCCCTGTACGGGCTTTCTTATTCAATGTCGATGAGTCTCCTCACATAATATATAATTTAAAAAATAAAGGACAAAAGTGCAGTATGCACTCACATGGACTAATTCATAATTATAAAAAAGGAGAAAATTGCAACCAACCCCCTCTACGAGTTTTCTTATACAGTAATCGGTGAGTCATCTCACAAAATATATCATTTAAAAAATAAAAGACAAAAGTAAAGTGTGCACTCATAGGAACCAATTTGTAATTACAAAAAATAATGCAAAAAATTGCAACCAGTCCACTTTTGGGCTTTCTTATACAATATTATTGATGGCTGTCTTCGAATAATAAATCATTTAAAAAATAAAAGACAGAAGTGCAGTGTGTACTCGTAGGGATCAATTCGTAATTACAAATAATAATAAAGAAAATAGCAATCAGCCCCATCTATGGGCTTTTTTTATAGTATAGGTGAGTTTCCTCACATAATATATAATTAAAAATAAAAGACAAAAGTAAGTGCACACTCATAAGAACCAATTCGTAATTACAAAAAAATAATGTAGAAAAATGTTACCAGCCCCCTCTACGGGCTTTCTTATACATTATCGATGAGTCTCCTCACATAATATATCATTTAAAAAATAAAAGACAAAAGTATCATGCACTCATAGGGACCAATTTCTAATAATAAAAAATAATGGAGAAAATTGCAACCAGACCCCTCTACAGGCTTTCTTATATTGTATCACTGAATATCCTCACATAATATATCATTTAAAAAATAAAAGACAAAAGTGCAGTGTGCACTCACATGGGCCATATTGTAATTCTCAAATAATAGAGAAAATTGCAACCAACCCCCTTACTGGGCTTTCTTATATAATATAGATGAGTCTCCTCACATAATATATTATTTAAAAAATAAAAGAAAATACGCAATGTGCACTCATAGGGACCAATTCGTAATTACAAAAAATAATGAAGAAACTCGCAACCAACCCCCTCTATGGGCTTTCTTATATAGTATAGATGAGTCTCCTCACATAATATATCATTTACAAAATAAAAGACAGAAGTGCAATGTACACTCACAGGGACCACTTCGTATTATAAAAATAATGGAGAAATTACATCCAACCCCTCTGCTGGCTTAATTATATAGTATAGATGAGTCTCCTGACATAATATAGCGTTAAAAATATAAGATAAAAGTACAGTATGCACTCACAGGGACCAATTCGTATTATATAAAATTATGAAAAATATTGCAACCCACCCCCTCTACGGACTCTCATATATAGTATAGATTATTGAATTCAAAATAATTAACAGAGAGACAAAGTAACTGACACATTCAAAAAAATCTGAGCATGCTAGTAAAAAAAGTAACCAAACAACATAAAAAGAAGAAGCAGACAGATACACTGCTAGGAATAGCAGACATGTAAACCACTCTTCTTTATATGGTATATAGAAGATATAGCAGATAAACATACCTGGAAACAAAGCATTTGCAAAGCAAGGTATCGTGAAGATAACACATAGAGAGCTACAAATAGCACATAGTTGGGTACCTTTCAGCTGGGATCTAGTACTCAGTTCGTAATTATTACAAAGCATCTTCCCTCCAAGGCTATATAGTTAATTAGCTATTATATTTGTCGTGATAGTAGTATGAGGTGGAATTTATAATTTGATGGGAAAAGGTGAATGAAAGACATTTTTAACGTGACGAATGCATGAAATACAATATTTTTACCACCGCCAAAGCATGTAAGCGGGCAAGCTTATCCAAACTAAGCTACTAAAAGTAAGCTGCACTTATTTATATGGTTATATATATAAGATAAATGCAAAAAGAAAGTTCTCTGCTAGGTGAGAAAAGTAACCAACGCCAAGCAGATAGATATATATAGATAGACAAATAGGAAAAGTAGTTTCTCAGGAAGCTACCAAAAGATACGAAATACAAAGCTCCCAGGAAGACACGGAAAGCAGCCTGGCGTATAGCTACAAAGAGCAAGCATGTCACCTGTGGTTATTTAACAAAATAAAAGACAGAAGTTCAATGTGCACTCACAAGGACCAATTCGTATTAAAAAAATAATGGGGAAAATTATATCCAACCCCCCTCAACTGGCTTGATTATATAGTATAGATGTGTCTCCTGACTTAATATAGTGTTAAAAAATATAAGAGAAAAGTACAGTATGCACTCACAGGGACCAATTCGTATTATAAAAAATTATGAAAAATATTGCAACCCGCCCCCTCTACGGACTCTCATATATAGTATATATTAATGAATTTAGAATAATTAACAGAGAGACAAAGTAACCGACACATCCAAAAAAATCTGAGCATCTAGTAAAAAAAGCAACCAAACAAAATAAAATGAAGAAGAAGACAGATACACTGCTAGGAATAGCAGGCATGTAACCCACTCTTCTTTATATGGTATATAGAAGATATAGCAGATAAAAAACATGGAAATAAAGCATTTGCAAAGCATGGCATCATGAAGCTAACACATAGAGAGCTACAAATAGCACATAGTTGGGTACCTTTCAGCTGGGATCTAGTACTTAGTTCGTAATCATTACAAAGCATCTTCCCTCCAAGGCTATATCACTAATTAGCTATTATATTTGTCGTGATAGTAGTAGGAGGTGGAATTTATAATTTGATGGGAAAAGGTGAATGAAAGACATTTTTAACGTGATGGTTGCATGAAATACAATCTTTTTACCACCGCCAAAGCATGTAAGCGGGCAAGTCTATCCAAACTAAGCTACTAAAAGTAAGCTGCACTTATTTATATGGTTATATATAAGATAAATACAAAAAATAAATTCTCTGCTGGGTGAGAAAAGCAACTGACTCCAAGCAAATAGATATATATAGATAGACAAATAGGAAAAAGCAATTTCTTAGACAGCTGCCAAAAGATACGAAATATGAAGCTCCCAGGCAGACACGGGAAGTAGCCTGGTGTACAACTACAAAGAGCAAACATGTCACATGTGGTTATTTATAGGGTATAGACTAGTCGAGTGAAAAGAATTAGTTTCTTTACCCTAAATTCTCTCCTTAGTTCTAAAAAAGCCCCTGCATTTTACTTATTCCTAACCATCACCTGCCGTTAGTTTCTACCTAACGGCCACCTGATGCCCAGGTCAGGTTTCATCTTCTTTTATACATATTTTTTATAACAGTCGCTTATATTTATGGGCAATGACTTATTTATTATCATATAGTAGCGTAATTATAAAATATTTGTTAATCTGAGTTTTATGTGATGTATTTTTTGTTGTCTAGCTTCTGGTGTATGAGTTGTGAAATTTTGTCAAGTCGATTCTAATCAGAAAAGGTTATATGATTTTTTGATTGAGGACTTGAATTTTGATTACTATTTTTAGTCTGGAGTTAATCTAGATTGTTAAATTTATAACTCAACTTGGATGCAGATTTCAATCAACATGTTGACCATGCAACTGCATCAATATTAGAATTTAAAAACTAAAGGGTGTTTATGTAAGGTACTTATGGTGGTATTTGGTATTGTATTTATTGTCAGTGTTCTCAATGCCAAAATGAAAAGGTTCTGTTTGTGTATTTATCACAATAATTTATAAATACCAGTATTTGAGGTGTCACATTTCAGCCAAGTCAACTTTGTGTCCTTCAAAATCACACTAATATTGGTGAAATTGATAAACTTCGTGGAACAAGACAATTTCATCCAATTTAGCCCTTTCACCAACTCTCGACTCCTCTCTCTCTCTCTCTCTTCCCTTGCACCTAGCTTTCTTTGTCTTTCCCCACCTTTACATTGTTTCCCGCCACCACCGCCTCCTCCTCATCGTCCTTCTTTAGTTGGTATGTGAGGTCAACACCTTAGACTCATTTTCTTTCGTTGCGATGAGATATAATGTATTTTTTATAGGACATATCCTATAAAAACTTGGTAGGATACAATAGAATTGTTTTATAGTGTATAGTTGGTGCTTCTCTCTCCTTAGTCTTTTTAAGAGGTTGACTTTTAGTGTAACATACCTGACCTGGGTTATGTGTTAACCCTAGATGTTTTGCCTAATAAGGTTGAGTAGATGCTTAATCTTATCTTGGGAAAAGTAATTAGGGCTCATGAGAAACTTATGTTTCAATTTTGGTCCTGTTTGAACAATGTTGAAGCAATGTTTGTTTATTTTGGACTAAAGTGCAAATTACCAAAGTTGAGGGGTTAAATTGAAAATGTTGTATAATAAAATGTTCCTCTGATGTTGAGACATCATAAGAATGAATATGATGTAGTGGTATGGTTTTCACAAGCTTGGGCACCAATTAAGCTTGTAAAGCAATCCTTGTGCATTAAAACCTAGTTTTGGTGTAATGTGCAATTTACCCAAAACCTAGGGTTCAATATGCAAATTACCACTTCAATAAGGTGCCTAATGTTTCTTGGCATCATGTAGAGCAAAGAAAATGAGAGGGGCACCTCATTTGAATTTAGTTGGAGGAGAGAGAATCTTGATATTAAAATAATCAAGATTTAATCCTAATTGAAACCCTAATTCAATTTAGGGCAAAAATGAATGTATTAATAAAAGGGCCTTCAACCAAAATTAAAGTGGTTGGATTCATATGTGTGTGGATGAGCTTAAATCCTTGCAAAGGCACGAGCATATCCTAAGGAGGTGAAATTCCACTCACCATTATTATAAGAAAAAGAATTTCCACTCAAATATGGATATTCTTATTATAAGGGTTAAGGTGCTTAATTTATTTTCCTTTAATTCTTGGATAAAGGAAGGGAGCTCGGTGGGATAGAGATGCCTTTGCATGTAATAAACCAAGGGGGAAGTGGTTATTTTGGAATTAAAAGACTTTTATAAAGTATTTTCTCTCTCATCAATTTTCTTATAAAGTACCCTTTCCAAGCCAAAACAAAGGCTTTTTCGGATTTCTTTCTTTCCCCTTGCTTGGAAAACGACCAAGGATCTGTGGAGGATCAGGAGGACGACCCCAACCTGTTGATAAGGTTCTTGATCCATTTCACCTTGATTCCATGGTGGAAATTGAAAATAAATTATGGATTTCTTCCTATTTCGCTCTCCTCTTCAATTCTAACCATTCCTTTTCACTCAAACCTTGAGGACGAGCCTTGGAATGATGAAAGGAGTTTCATCCACAATTGTTGCCGTGATCTTGGAGCCTTGGAGCTAAATTGGAGGCGGGTTTTATAACTTGAACCCTTGACTTTGCTATTGCATTCAATTCCATATCAAATAATGATCATTTCTACATTTACAATAATTGATTCGGTTGATTGATGCAATATCTATGGAAATAACAGAAGGTTTCATGGGTTTAGAGATTGATGATAATGACATCATCATAAGCAAGCACCTCACCAAATATTAGAGCCAAACGATTTCATTTAAATGCTCAAACTGTTTCCCAAACCGTTTGGGAGCAACCGGTTTGGAAGTAGTTTTACCAAACCGCATGAGGGAAAATGGTTTCAAAACCATTTGAGAGAGTTGACCAAGGGTTGAAAATTTGAGATTGATGTTACTAATTATGTCGTTTGATAACCCACCAAATTTGATGGATTAATTCAAAAGGAATCATGAGGTGAAGGCTAATCAATTAGGTAATCCCTAATTGGATTAAGTACTGATTTTCAGCTTGAGTAATTCAACTTTTTGGGCAAATGGTTTCAAAACCATTTGAAGGAGTTTACCAAGGGTTGAACGTTTTCTATTCCTGTTCCTAATTATTTTGGTTGATAACCCACCAAATTTGATGGATTAATTCCAAAGGAATCATGAGTTGAAGGCTAATCAGTTAGGTAATCCCTAATTGGATCAAGTGCTGATTTTCAGCTTGAGTAATTCAACTTTTTGGGAAAACGGTTTCAAAACCATTTTAGGGAGTTGACCAAGGGATGAACGTTTGCGATTCCTGTTCCCAATTATGTTGGTTGATAACCCACCAAATTTTATGGATTAATTCCAAAGGAATCATAAGTTTAAGGCTAATCAAATAGGTAATCCCTAATTGGATTAAGTGCTGATTTTCAGCTTGAGTAATTCAACTTTTTGGGCAAACGGTTTCAAAACCGTTTGAGGGAGTTGACCAAGGGTTGACCGTTTTGGATTCATGTTCCTAATTATGTTGGATGATAACCCACAAAATGTTATGTATTAATTCCAAAGTAATCATGAGTTGAAGGCTAATCAATTAGGTAATCCCTAATTGGATTAAGTGCTGATTTTCAGCTTGAGTAATTCAACTTTTTGGGCAAACGGTTTCAAAACCATTTGAGGGAGTTGACAAAGGGTTGACCGTTTTAGTTTACTGTTACTAATTATGTTTTATGATAACCCACCAAATTTGATGGATTAATTCCAAAGGAATCATGAGTTGAAGGCTAATCAATTAGGTAATCCCTAATTGGATTAAGTGCTGATTTTCAGCTTGAGTAATTCAACTTTTTGGGCAAACGGTTTCAAAACCATTTGAGGGAGTTGACCAAGGGTTGAATGTTTGAGATTAATGTTACTAATTATGTTGGTTGATAACTAACCAAATTTTATGGATTAATTCCAAAGGAATCATGAGTTGAAGGCTAATCAATTAGGTAATCCCTAATTGGATTAAGTGTTGATTTTCAGCTTGAGTAATTCAACTTTTTGGGAAAACGGTTTCAAAACTGTTTGAGAGAGTAGAACAAGGGTTGAACGTTTGTGATTACTGTTACTAATTATGTTGGTTAATGACTCACTAAATTTTATGGATTAATTCCCAAGGAATCATGAGTTGAAGGCTAATCAATTGGGCTAACCCTAATTGAAATTAGTGCTGAAATTCCAATGAGTTAATTTGAGATTTTGGGTTGATTAGCCCAAACGGTTTCAAAACCAATAGACCAAACCTTAATCAAATTTCACTAGAATCCAAGGTTTGGATTAGCCAAACGGTCTCAAGACCATTTTGAGCTCATCCAAATGGTCTCAAGACCGTTTGAGGGTCATCCAAGACCGTTTGGAGGTCTAGGGTTAAGCATGGTTGAGTAATTGAAGATCCAATGTCACTAAGTTGAAGTGTAATCAATTGCTGATTTGGTGATCAATCCAATGATCCAAACCTTAATTGGTTGACTTGGATTTTGATGATATGATGGGAAAAAGGTCTCAAGACCGTTTGGTGGTCAT
This sequence comes from Alisma plantago-aquatica, assembly GCA_963693085.1. Taxonomy (NCBI): domain Eukaryota; kingdom Viridiplantae; phylum Streptophyta; class Magnoliopsida; order Alismatales; family Alismataceae; genus Alisma; species Alisma plantago-aquatica. The sequence continues at coordinate 1,302,077,441 of OY856410.1, forward strand.
CCAAATGACTCAAGACCGTTTGGGGTCAGGTCATGTTCAATTTGGATGATGGTTCAATAGTTTCAAAGTAACTAATCTTACATTGATTAGTATTGAAGGATCATCGATTCTAAACCATAATTCAATTGATTCAAATCTTAATTGATGACTAATTGAGGGTCAATTTAGGGTCAAATCAGTTGAAGGTTGACCTATTAAACTCAATTGAAGTATAGGTCCAATTGATGATCGGTTCCATGAATTCAATGATTGAAAGAATCAACATTGGAAACCCTAATTCAATTGGATACCTTATGTAATGAAGGTTCAATGTGAATGAATCTCTTGAGAATTAAGATGATGAATGATCCATTGATCCAATGATGATTAGTAATGATAATAAATGAAGGTACAAAGGTTGAAACCCTAATAGTACCTAAGTGATTAGTGCCAATTAAGGGATGAATCCCTAATTGCTTATAGGATCAATGATTTGGTACACTATGTTAATCATAGTTGTAAGAACTCTATTGAAGGGTTGATATGACCTAATCAATTTGAGAATTTGATAGCATGAATTCATACATGAATATGATTCATGTGGTGATTAAGGGTTATGATCCTTAAGTAAATAGATCATGAAACCCTAATCATGAACATAAACCCTAATTGACAGGGTTATTGAACTCAAACCCTAGTTGAGGGTGATTCCATGAGAAACCCTAGTTGAGGGTATAAGTAATTAACTTTGTGAAGATCAACATGGTTAATCCATTTGAATATTTCATGTAATTGAAGGTCCAATATGGTGAACTTATTTAGATACTTAATGCATTTGAAGATTTCAATGGTTAACCCAATTGATCACTTTGTGGAATTGAAAGAGAGAGAGTAAGAAAGATGAATGCTTATATAATTAAGCCCTAATTCTCTCTTTATTAGTAAACTATGTGATATGGGTGTGATCCATAATAATGAGATCATGGAATCCTACTCAATCAATCTAAATCCTAATTAGAGCAAAGCTATGTGTGAAACCCTAATTTGGGAAAGGATATGTGTGAAACCCTAATTAGGGAAAAGCTATGAGTGAAACCCTAATTAGAGCAAAGCTATGTGTGAAACCCTAATATAGGGTTGTGCTACTAATTCTATGTGAAGTCCTATCACTGGGTGATGTGTTGTGAAATCCTAATTTCACATAATACTAGGTGAATCCTTGATATAGAAGGATGATCATATGAAACTCTATTGAAGAGTAATACTATGAGAAATCCACAAATGGATGGAATATTCTATGTGAATCCTCAAATTATAAATATGGATAATACTATTCCTAATTAAGAAAAAGGGGTTGGATAATGGCAGCCGTGGTGGTGTAACACGGTCATGGTAATCTTTTGTAGCACGACCGTGCAGGGTAGCACGACTGTGGTGGCTTCCCCTTGCACGGCTGTTCTTGGTTGCACGGCCGTGGTGCTCTATGCTTAACTTGGAACTGATTTGCAAGTGACCTAACATGGCCATTTTGTTAGTTCCTAACTTATGGATGAGTCCATAGTATTGACAATGGTTGTATATTCTAAGTGACTAATTAATAACCACTACCTTACATGATAAATGTGATGAACTGGTGCATAAAGTATTAGGATGGGTAATACCCTAATACAAGCTAAGTGTATGAAATCAAGTAAGATAAAGGTGTTGAGGAAAGTGATATATCAAGATATGATAGATATCACATCCAACACCCCAAATACGGGTATACCTTGATGTGTTATAAGTCCAATATAATTGGATGAATGATACATGAGATGTATCATGTCAATGGTCACATTGAGATGTAATGCACTATATTGAATGTAGGCTAGCATGCCTTATGAAAGGGTTAGTTCAAACTGAGAAACTATGATGTAACTATATTCTGGCAAAGATGAGAGAGAAACTCATGCTATGCATTAATAATTCATTTAATGATGAATTATGAGAATAAATAAGTATGATTGAATACTTATGTTATTCATGATGATTCCTTACTATGAAAACTCTAATACATGGCAATGCTATGTGAAACCCTAACACAGGGTACTGCTATGTGAAACCCTAATACAAGGTGATTCTATGTGAAGTTCTAGCACAAAGCAATCCTGTGTGAAGCTCAAATACATACTAATGGGTTATGAATGTAATAGGATAACTGTTACACCCCGATCTCACAATTTCCTCAAATCATGAGATTAGGGCATAAGATAGGATTTATATGTAACACAAAGAACACCCTTAACTTTATCTTTTTTTCTTTTCTTTAAAACTCTTGTTTTCCCGCATTGAACCACATAACATCCTAACAAAGGAATCTGAACATTTCTTTTACTAATCAAACTTTAATAGAAAAGATACATGTATAAACATTCATGATGTCTCTCACACCTTATGCATATAAAACTTGCTAATTAGCATACATATCAAAGAGGAACAATATTACACATCGTAATTACAACTCTCTCTCTTATCTCTTACTGAGGACCTAGAGTGACAAGGACCGACTGACTCAACTAATCTTGTACTTAACTCTTGTAGAAGATCTACACTGATGCTCTGACCATCTTTAAGTCCACGCGGTTAACCCTAAAATGTTTGAGTAGAGGGGTGAGCCTACTCGCTCAGTGAATGAGTACATCAAGGAAATAGTCTAAGGCACTAGTATGATTATAGATATAATTTTGAGTAAACAATATGAAATTTAACAACAATAAATACTACACTGAGCAGTTCTAAAACAATATAATTGAAATAACAAAGAATGTGAATATTGCATCCAAAGAATAACTACTAGAAGACTATGCTCTAGTCTTCCTTAACTCTTTCATTTATAAGGAACTCTGTGAACCTATATGATCATATTTTAGATTATGACCTGATCTATGCAGTGTACTCTGCATAAGAGGCTCGTAGTGCACTACGACCACACCGTACAAGACTTAGCGACACACCCGGTAAATGCTAAGTCTGACTTCTCGTCCTGGTCTGCTACAGGACCCACAGGCTCTCTGGCCTCCTCTGCACTCACCATGAGTGCTCTGGACTCCTCCTCTAACCTGAGCACACAGGCGCAGGGAGTCAACACTGGGTTACCACCAGAATTACTCAACCGGTTGGTGTTGGATAACCCTTTACTTTATTTATTATTTTTCCCCAGTGCCACCGAAATTACTCAATCGGTTGGTGTTGGACACTGTCTATCAACCCTCGTGCCACCAGAATTACTCAACCGGTTGATGTTGGACACGAGTTTCACCCCTAAGGTGCATACCTCTCAAAGGGGTTCTACGGTGTTCAGGGCACCTAAGTCTAACATTAACATTATAGATACATTTTAAACAGAAATCATAACTCATTTAACATTTCTCACAAGGCTCACACAGCCTGCCATATCATATTATAAGAAACATCATAACATCAGGTATTCAACATATATCATGTCTCAGTAACATTCCTTTCTAGGGCATATCATATCTCATCACCTGCAATTTACGAGATATGTATTGGAAATAAGAAGCCCTGCAGTATGTAGATATCAACTCAGAGAGAACAAGCATATAAAGTTAAATGCACTAGAAACATACAATTCAACAATTAAGCATCACCACATCTCATATCGAGACCTTTCATATTACCATAACATGATTCATTGAACACCCTATCCTTAGGGTTTCATTTGCCTTATTCATTCATCACATGCCAACACCCTACTCTTAGGGTTTCATCTGCCTCATTCACCTTTTCATTTGCCTCATTCACTTGTCACATGGCTCTCATGAGGATTTCATATGATATAAGCATTCACTAAATAAAGATTGTTTTCAACAAATCATATACAATCAATATAGATATGAAACCATGGAAATTTAACTAAATTTAGGTTTTCCATATCATTCACTGAGATATCATGTATCAAGAATAAAATTCAATTAAGATAACCCATGAGGTACATCCTAACCGCTTATAGGATTACTAGTCCTCTTTATTTAACTTTGACCTTTAAGTATTCATTTAGGGTTTGCTTCAACACGGTCGTGGTGTCACCCCACGTCCGTGGCACAGTTACCTCATCACGGTCGTGGCGCTTCCCCACAGTCGTGGCACATTCACCTCACCACGGTCGTGGCTCTTCCCCACAGTCTTGGTGTATAGAGATCAGAGTTTCAAAAGCATTCAGTACGGCCATGCTACCTAGCACGCCCGTGGCATAGACCCTTCACCACGGTCGTGGTCACCCACCACGGCCGTGCCACAGCTCGATTGAGCTTCAACTTAGTGAAATCAAAAGTCATATACTTAATGACGAATCCCAAAGGTTTTAGATATTGAAATATGATAGCCTTAAGCTTGATTGAGAGCATTTAGACCTAGGTTTGGTTTAAGTCTAGATATCTCTTCAATTGGATTAAAACTCTAGTGAGATCTCAGTTAGGTTAAACCCTAATTACATCATATGGTATAAATCTGGAAAACATTCTTACTAGGATGTGTTGTATACTTTTCTGATGTGAATCTACCATCAAAGAGTCATTCAAATAGAGAAGGAATCCATATCATATCAATTTGCAACAACTTAAATCAAATGGACATTTCAGGGTTTAGAATCGCATACTAAGCATTTAGGGATTTGGATGCTATAATCAAATTTCGTGCATTACAATGTTTGAAGGAAGAACCCACTCACCCTAAGGTGTGAAAACACCTTAAAACTACAGCTCAACTCAGGGAATCTCGAACTCATATCAAATCCCTAGCAAATCTCCCAATTCTTCTTCCATTCAACTCGGAAACCTTGAAAATGAGGGATTATGAAGAAAGGGTGAGAAAAGGGGGAATTTAGACATCATCTTGGATCAAATCAGAGCATGGAAGGAATCTTGACATGAGAGAGAAGATTCACCATAAAAGTCTATGCAAAGAATCCAAACTTACTTGATTTCACCATTCCTCGGACCGCAAAACCCTAATTCAGCAATTCCTCCTCTTTCTCCACTCAAGCCCTAACTCTCCCTCTCTCTCTAGATTTTCATTTCTCTGGGGTGGATGACGAAGAATGAGAGCTACTTGTGTGTGTGGTTGCTCATATAAACCATTTGAGCTGCTTGGGTCAATTGCATATTGACCCAACACTCAACTTTAATTATATTGGCTGAATATTCAGTTTCACAATAGTTTCTGTAATTAGCCTACTGAATAGCTAACAGAAGCTCCAAAAATTCTGGAAATTTTATATGTTATACCTAATGAAGTTTCAGACCTACACTAAAAATTTGAGATCATTTCTGGTTACCAATAAATAATTAAAAATCAAACAGTGCACTGCTATATTGCAGTCTGCAGCAGATTCGGTCGAGTTGCAAACTCGACTGACAAACAGGTCTGAACATTCTTCATAAATTCTGATATTTTTCAGTAGTGTTCCTATTAGAGGTATCCAAATCATATCCAAATTGGAGCTAAATCAGAGTTACATATAATATACTAAAAATTATTTATCGAGACACTATACTTATCAAATTTTGTATCCATGTATCATTAAAACCCTATTTTGGGCCGATTAGGGTCTATGCTTCTCAAACCCTAATTCTCAAGACAAAAGAACATTTAGACTTCTTATCATAGTTAAAACATCCTAATTGTGTTATCTTCATTAATTAAATTTCAAGAATGATTATTCTAATTAATCTTTGCAATTGTCTAGGTAAACCCTAGTTTACCAATTAAGCTCAGATGGGGTCGTAACAATAACCCTTGTATTGCATGATACTAATATGTAATTGTATCATGATTACTAATCATGCATATATGTTGAGAAGATGAGCATAGCCAGGTATGGGCTATGATGTTGTGTTATTGAGAATGTTTTATAGGCTTTGTAAGCCTTCACATGCTTTGTGTAGTATGAATCAATGAGCTTTGTGTACTAGGTGCATAAATGATGATGTCCTTGGTCAGATGATCTGAAGGTATTAAGTTACCTAATAGTGGTAATAAGTATCCTATGGTGAGATATGGGTTTAAATACCCAGATGTTGTAATCATGGTGATGAACTTACTAAAAGTGGAATTGTACTTGGTGAGTTAAGGGATTAAGATCCCAATACCTTGTGGAAAAGAGTATGGCTACAGGCCATGACCCCACAATGACAATGCCAGGCATTAGATATATGATCTAAGCCTGAAGAGAGTTAATGTTGTGATAATGATTCTATAGTGAATAAATGTTATACATGTTCTTCATTTTCCTTAAAGGATAAATGATATGTTGTTCAATCAAGTTATAGCTGCAATGCTTTTGATAAGAATAATGTTCTAATCTGTTAGACATTAAAGTATCTACTGCCAAATAAATATGATTTCTCTATTCATATTTATCTTCTTAAGCTGCAATAATAATGTTACTGGAGGAGAGTTATATCTCTCGTAGGGGCAATTTACAATTGTCTCACCCCCGTGGGAACCACATTTTTAGGTGGACGCAGACGAGGAGGCAGAAATCCTTCAATAGGTGAAGGACAACAACAGCAGCAGTAGGAATAGCAGTGAAGTCCCAGGTGGAGATACTGGATGTTATGCCTTGTTTAGATGTATATAGAGTCCTATGTGTCGTCTCTGTACTCTCAGGTCCTCAGAGTAGTAGTTAGTCTTTTGAGATTTTAGCTCAGTGCCTCGAGATTTTATACTGCATGTGTTCAGCTTACCAGAGCAGTCGATGCTTGTAATTCTCAGAAATAGATGATGCATGATATGTACCTTTGATCCAGAAAGTAAATGTGCTACCTTGGTTCTATGTGAGAAAGTTTTCCTTTGATGGATCTTTCGATAAAAAAGTTTTAATTTTTAGTGATTTTCGGTAATCCGCTGCTTAGTGAACACTTCTGCATTAATTGATCATGTTTTATGAGTTGTATGCCACAATTTAGACAGAGTGGAAAGAAAATAATGTAGTATAATGACATGTCTTATATAATAAATATATAACACATCCTATACTACCAGTTTGGCATGAGAAATGGGTTCAAACGCCTCCAGAGAAGCAAGCCTCTAGCAACTGCATATGCTTCTGAGCAGACCACAACACCGCCAAAAAAAAGAGGCAAAAAACCAAAATGGCACGTTTGGCCATATTAATTCCCATAATAGCACGTTCTTGAACTTAATTCCCAAAATGGCACATTTAGGGGACAATGCGTCCCCTGTGGAGATGCATTTCTCAGTCGCGAGGTAATGCGTCCCAGGCCATGACGCATTGGCCCCACACAGGGGCAATACGTCCCAAACCATGACACATTGTTATGTGAGGGAGCAATGCGTCCAGAACTAGGACGCATTGGTCCCACTGGAGAGCAATGTGTCCCGGAGTTGGACGCATTGCCCTTCGGTGGGGCCAATGAGTCCTGATACGGGACATATTGCTAGCAATATGTCCCACATGGGAACAAATTGAGTAATGCGTCCACATGCATGACACATTGTAAGCAATGCATTCGCATGTGGGACACATTGAGTGATGTGTCTCCATGCAGGACGCATTGCTGTTTTACATTTTTTTCTATTCATTATTATTCTTTAATGCACAATGTTTGTATTGTAACATCCCTGACCTGGTTTATGTGTTAACCCTAGATGTTTTGCCTAATAAGGTTGAGTAGATGCTTAATCTTATCTTGGGAAAAGTGAAAGAAACTAAGGCATTAAATTTTGGTCCTGTAGTAGTGCAAGAAATCGTTAGGGCTCATGAGAAACTTATGTTTCAATTTTGGTCCAATTTGAACAATGTTGAAGCAATGTTTGCTTATTTTGGACTAAAGTGCAAATTACCCAAGTTGAGGGGTTAAATTACAAATGTTACATGATAAGATGTTCCTATGATGTTGAGACATCATAAGAATGAATATGATGTAGTGGCATGGTTTTCACAAGCTTGGGCACCAAGATTAAGCTTGTAAAGCAATCCTTGTGCATTAAAACCTAGTTTTGGTGTAAAGTGCAATTTACCCAAAACCTAGGGTTCAATATGCAAATTACCACTTCAAAAAGGTCCCTAATGTTTCTTGACATCATGTAGAGCAAATAAAATGAGAGGGGCACCTCATTTGAATTAAGTTGGAGGAGAGAGAATCTTGATATTAAAATAATCAAGATTTAATCCTAATTGAAACCCTAATTCAATTTAGGGCAAAAATGAATGTATTAATTAAAGGGCCTTCAACCAAAATTAAAATTTTTGGATTCAGATGTGTGTGGATGAGCATAAATCCTTGCAGTGGCACGACCATATCCTAAGGAGGTGAAATTCCACTCACCATTATTATAAGAAAAAGAATTTTCACTCAAATATGGATATTCTTATTATAAGGGTTAAGGTGCTTAGTTTCTTTTCCCTTAATTCATGGATAATGGAAGGGAGATCGATGGGGATAGAGATGCCCTTGAATGCAAGAAATTAAGGGGGAAGTGGTGGCAACAATTTTGGAATTAAAAGACTTTTATAAAGTATTTTCTCTCTCATCAATTTTCCTATAAAAGTACATTTTCCAAGCCAAAACAAAGGCTTTTTCGGATTTCTTTCTTTCCCCTTGCTTGGAAAATGACCAAGGATCTGTGTAGGATCAGGAGGATGACCCCCAAACTGTTGGTAAAGTTCTTGACCTCCTTTCACCTTGAATTCATGGTGAAAATTGAAAATCAATGTATGAATTCTTCATAACTCGATCCCCTCTTCAATTCTAACCAATTGTTTTCACTCAAAGCTTGAGGACGACCCTTGGAATAGTGAAAGGAGTTGAATCCACCATTGTTTCAAAGATCTTGGAGCTTTGGAGCTCAAATGGAGGCGGGTTTTATAACATGAACCCTTAATTTTATTATTGCAATCAATTCCTTATCAATTGGTGATCATTTCTACATTTTCGAAATTAAGTGAGCTTGATGATGATGACATCATAATAAGCACACACCTCCCCAAATATCTAGGGCAAATGGTTTCAATTTTGAGTTCAAACGGTTTCACCAAACTGTTTGGTGACCAAACGGTTTGCAAACCGTTTGGTGGTTTGAGTTCCAAACTGTTTGGAATGGTTGACCGTTTGAGATGGTTGACCGTTTGAAGATATATGCTGTGGTGATTGGATCGTGATCTAATGGTTTCAATTGGTTTGATCTTGAAGGTTTCAATTGTGAATGATTCCTTAATTGCAAACCCTAATCGACTAAGTGCTGAATTTCCAATTGATTGAGATGATGTTTTGGGTTGATTGACCCAAACGGTTTCAAAACCATTTGGGGATCACCCATATGGTCTCAAGACCGTTTGGGGGTCACCCAAGACCGTTTGGAGGTCTAGGGTTAAGTATGGATAAGTGTTTGAAGGTCCAAAGGTACCAAATTGAATTGCAACTAAGTGTTGATTTGATAATCAACCCAATGGTCCAAAACCCTAACTGGATATCATGGATTTTGATGATGGAATGGGCAAACGCTCTCAATACCATTTGGAGATCAACCAAACGGTCTCAAGATCGTTTGGTGGTCATCCAAGACCATTTGAGGTCAGGTCATATCATGTGATGATGACAGTTCATTAATTTCAATTGATTTGGTTCCACAATGTCAACCATTGATGGATCCTCGATTTCAAACTCTAAGTAATGGTTTGTTGATTATAAAACCTAGTTCAATTGGGTTCAAAACCCTAAATTGAAGGTCTAATTGAATGGTGATTCATTGGTCCAATTGATGAACACCTTAGTGGTTCAATTTATAATTGGTCCATGGATTGAAACATTGAGTTGATTGAGTGTTGAGGTACCTTTTTGGTCCATGCAGTTTTGAGAAGGTTTGGACCAAATGGTCTCAAGACCGTTTGAGTCCAAATCGTCTCAAGACGATTTGGGACCAAATGATCTCAAACCGTTTGGAGACCCAAAGTGCAAACGGTTTCAATACCTACTTTGTCCAATTGGTTTCAAGTAAACCTTGTTCAAATGGTTTTCAACCAATTGATTTATGAGAACCAAGATCATTGAGGGTCTAAGTAATTAATATTGTGAAGATCAACATGGTTAATCCATTTGAATATCTCATGTAATTGAAGGTCCAATATGGTGAACCTATTTGGATACTTAATGAATTTGAAGATTTCAATGGTTAACTCAATTGATCACTTTGTGGAATTGATGGTGTAATTGATTAGACCATTTGGACACCTTATATAATTAAAGGTCAATCAGCCTTTTGGTTATTAATGATGTAGACCAATGGTGATTATAAAGGTCAACCCTATCTATGCAAACTTAAATAAAGAGCTAACATAGTTCAAACTTGAATTCACTTAACATCCTAAAGAGGATGAGAAAGAGAGTGAGAAAGATGAATGCTTATTTAATTAAGCCCTAATTCTCTCTTTATGAGTAACTATGTGATAAGGGTTTGATACATAATAATGAGATCATGAAAACCTAATCAATGAGCCCTAACCCTAATTTAGAGTAATACTAAGTGAAACCCTAATTGGGATGAATAGTGAACCCTAATTGTGGGTTATTGAATGTAGACCCTTTTCTAAGGAAAAAATTCATGTGTGAAACCCTAATTAGGGCAAAGTTGTGTGAAACCCTAATTTAGGGAAAAGATGAGTGTTATCTTAAATCCAGGGTGATGATGTAACCCTAACTCAGTGTAACAATGAAGGAAACCCTAATTTAATGGGAATTGTACATCCTAACCCTAATTTGGGTATGAGGTAAGAGAAACCTTACTTGGATGTGAATAGAAAACCTTAATCCCTAAAATGGGGCATGGTGCATGAAACCCTAATATAGGGTAGTGCCACTAATCCTATGTGAAGACCTAGCACTGGGTGATGTGTTGTGAAATCTTAATTTAATATAATACTAGGTGAAACCCTGATATAGAGGGATGATTATATGAAACTCTATTGAAGAGTAATACTATGTGAAATCCATAAACGTATGGAATATTCTATGTGAATCCTCAAATTATAAATATGGAGAATACTATTCCTAATAATGGAATAGTGATTAATGTTATGACAAATGTAACACCTAGAGAGGCTGATGATGGATATCCTTATATTAATAGTTCCTAACTCAAGGATGAGTCCATAGTATTGACAATGGTTGTATAATCTAAGCAAGTGACTAATGACCAATACTTTACATGATAAATGTGATGAACTGGTTCATAAAGTATTAGGATGGGGAATACCCTAATACAAGCTAAGTTTATGAACTCAAGTAAGATAAAGGTGTTGAGGGAAGTGATACATCAAGATATGATAGATATCACATCCAACACCCCAATACTGGTATACCTTGATGTAATATAAGTCCAGGATAATTGGATGAGAGACACATGAGATATGTCATGTCAATGGTTACATTGAGATGTAATGAACTCTATTGAATTTAGGCTAACTTGCCTTGTGAAAAGGTTAATCCAAACCTATAAACTATGATGTAATCATATTTTGGCAAAGATGAGAGAGAAACTCATACTGTGTGTTGATAATTCATTTAATGATGAATGATGAGAATAAATAGTATGATTGAATACTTATAATTATCCATATTGATTCCTTGCTATGTGAACTCTAATACAGGGTAATGCTATGTGAAACCCTAATACAAGTTAATGCTATGTGAACCCTAATATAGGGTACTTCTATGTGAAACCCTAATACAGGGTGGTGTTATGTGATGTTCTAACATAGAGTAATCCTATGTGAAGCTCAAATACAGGCTAATGGGTTATGAATGTAATAAGATAACCCTTATATTGCATGGTACTGATATATAATTGTATCATGATTACTAATCATGCAGATATCTTGAGATGATGAGCATATCCAGGTATGAGCTATGATGTTCTGTATATTGAAAATGTTCTATAGGCCTTATAAGCCTTCATATGCTTTGTTGCCTAGTGAGAGGTAACCTACAATTAATGAGTCTTGTGTGTCACATGATATGCTAATTATCTTAGATTGTTTATGAGTTTCATAAGCCATAATATGCCTTATTGCATATTAAGGGGTAATAAGAGGTGATATGAGCTTTGTGAACTATGTGCAATGCTTTGTGTAGCAAGAATTATAATGTCCCCGGGTCAGATAATATGAAGGTATGAAGTTACCTAATAAGTGGTAACAAGTGTTCTATGGTGAGTTATGAATTCAAATACCCAGATTCTATAATCATGATAATGAACTTATTAAGAAGTGGAAATGTACTTTATGAGTTGAGGGACTAAGATCGCAACGCTTTGTGAATAGAGTATGGCTATAGGCCATGACTCCCCAATGACAATGCCAGACATTAGATATATGATCTAAGCCTGAAGAGAGTTAATGCTGTGGTAATGATTGTATAGTGAATAAATGTTATACATGTTCTTCATATTCCTTAAAGGATAAGTGACGTGTTGTTCTATCAAGTTATAGCTGCAATGCTTTTGATAAGAATAATGCTCTAATTTGTTAGACATTAAAATATCTGCTGCCAAATAAATATGATTCCTCTATTCATATTTATCTTCTTAAGTTGCAATAATAATGTTTCTGGTGGAGAGTTATATCTCTCGCTGGGGCAATTTACAATTGTCTCACCCCTGTGGGAATCACATTTTTAGGTGAACGCAGACGAGGAGGCAGAAATCCTTCAGTAGGTGAAGGGCAGCAACAGCAGCAGCAGTGATAGCAGTGAAGTCTCAGGTGGAGACACTGACTGTTATGCCTTGTATAGATGTAAATAGAGTCCTATGTGTCATCTCTGTACTCTCAGGTCCTCAGAGTAGTAGTTAGTGCTTTCGAGATTTTGGCTCTGTGCCTCGATATTTTATACTGCCTGTGTTTAGCTTGACAGGACAGTTAATGCTTGTAATTCTCTTAAGGAGATGATGTATAATATGTACCTTTGAATAAGAATGTAAATATGTTACTTTGGATCTATGTGAGAAAGTTTTCCTTTGATGGATCTCTTGATAAAAAGGTTTTAATTTTTAGTGATTTTTGGTAATCCGCTGCTTAGTGAACGCTTCCGCATTAGTTGATTATGTTTTTGTGAGTTGTATGCCACAATAAAGTGGTATCAGAGCTCTAGGTTCACTGAGTCTACAGAGACATAGGACTAAGATTATAGAGTCTATTCTAAGCGTCTTCCAGTTTATCTGATAGTATCTTCTGCTCACATAAGAGATGAAGAACTTGAAAATGACTAGAGAACACGAGGAACACATTGCTAAGGGTAATGTTGTTTCACCAGGAGAGGGTGCATGGGACCAGGCAAGAGAAGAAAAAGTGCCCGGGGATTCCCATCTTGACCTGAGCAGGATAAAGAATCATATGTTATGCTCGTGAAGGGCAGATTAGGATAATAGTGATGCATATAGAAGACTGGATACTAGTATTACAATCTAGGTTACTAGTCCTTAATGTGGAAACTTTGGACTTTGAAAGGATTCCTGAGTGACATGGTCATGTTAGAACAGTGGAAATGTGGGAAAGATTAAATATATGACAAGAAAGTAGACTCTGCCATAAGTTTGGACAAATAGTACATTTGTAATGGTAGTGCCCAAGGAGGGGCAATAAGCTATGAATTAAAGTGAGGTCTCTATAATTTTAGAGACATTTGCCTATATATTATGAAAAGCCAAAGATTTTGGTGTCACCAGTGCAATAAATGCCTAGTGCTCCAGGGCAGCAGCTACTAAGTAAAGGCAAAAGCAACAACATGAAATAACTAGACACCATGTGTTGAGTCAACCTAAAGTGGTAGATAACCATGAGGGGTAATAATCAAATGAAATATATTCATTTTGATACTTCATATCATGATTCTATGTTTTAAATATATGAAAGTAATTTTTAACTTCCTTTGACTAGTCCTATAAGGACACAAGGAAGATGAGAATTATATTTTACTCAGTGCTCTTTAAAATGCTTTATGATTTCTCTTATCTTTGTAATACAAGATGAAATATAGAAGTGATGCCTAGAGAAAATCTAAGAATGGAAAATTCTGTGTGTATAATGATATAAAAAGTGAGGAATATGATAGCAAATAAAGTGCATACTACCTAATCTCAATACTTATATACCCTGGCCAGGTATATGATTATTGAAGATAAGGCAAGTATGAAACTCTTACATTGTTATCTTTTTTATTACTCTGATCAAGTAGTCATTCTGAAACAATCTAGAGAGTATAATGCAACTAATAGGAAAAGCTATGTGAACATTCCCAACTAAAAGGAAAAGCTATGTGAACATTCCCAACCAATAGGAAGAGCTATGTGAACATTCCCAACTAAAAGGAAAAGCTATGTGAACATTCCCAACTAAAAGGAAAAGCTATGTGAACATTCCCAACTAATAGGAAAAGCTATGTGAACATTCCCAACTAATAGGAAGAGCTATGTGAACATTCCCAACTAAAAGGAAAAGCCATGTGAACATTCCCAACTAATAGGAAGATCTAAGTGAACATTCCTAATTAAAAAGGAAGAGCTAAGTGAACATTCCTAATTAAAAAGGAAAAGCTAAGTGAACATTCCCAATTACATATAGTTTTCTAAGTGAACTTTCCTAAAAGAATAAAGGATTACTGAGTGAATTATCTATGTTAGATATATATGTTTTCCCTTTTGATAAATATTCTTGGGTGATGATAGAAGTATGTTCTTTTATGCTTCTTCCTTTCAATAATATGGATCTCATATGTTAGGGTTTATGCTTTGCACAAACATAAACATTGATAAGGTTGAATTAATGAAAGGAACTTTGTGTGAATTAAAGATCAATGATATCTCCATAACATTGAGAAATTAGGTGGAGACTTGAAGTCATGATTAATGAATAATCTGTCCCTCCCTTTTTCTTGGGATTTCGCGGATGAAATCCTTGTTAGGGGTTTATAATTTGTAACATACCTGACCTGGGTTATGTGTTAACCCTAGATGTTTTGCCTAATAATGTTGAGTATATTCTTAATCTTATCTTGGGAAAAGTAATTAGGGCTCCTGAGAAACTTATGTTTCAATTTTGGTCATGTTTGAACAATGTTGAAGCAATGTTTGCTTATTTTGGACTAAAGTACAAATTACCCAAGTTGAGGGGTTAAATTAGAAATGTTACATGATAAGATGTTCCTATGATTTTGAGACATCATAAGAATGAATATGATGTAGTGTTATGGTTTTCACAAGCTTGGGCACCAAGATTAAGCTTGTAAAGCAATCATTGTGCATTAAAACCTAGTTTTGGTGTAATGTGCAATTTACCCAAAACCTAGGGTTCAATATGAAAAGTACCACTTCAACAAGGTCCCTAATGTTTCGTGGCATCATGTAGAGCAAATAAAATGAGAGGGGCGCCTCATTTGAATTAAGTTGGAGGAGAGAGAATCTTGATATTAAAATAATCAAGATTTAATCCTAATTGAAACCCTAATTCAATTTAGGGCAAAAATGAATGTATTAATAAAAGGGCCTTCAACCAAAATTAAAATGGTTGGATTCAGATGTGTGTGGATGAGAGTAAATCCTTGTAAAGGCATGAGCATATCCTAAGGAGGTGAAATTCCACTCACCATTATTATAAGAAAAAGAATTTCCACTCAAATATGGATATTCTTATTATAAGGGTTAAGGTGCTTAATTTCTTTTCCCTTAATTCATGGATAATGGAAGGGAGCTCGGTGGGGATAGATATGAACTTGCATGCAAGAAACCAAGGGGGAAGTGGTGGCAACAATTTTGGTATTAAAAGACTTTTATAAAGTATTTGCTCTCTCATCAATTTTCTTATAAAAGTATCTTTTCCAAGCCAAAACAAAGGATTTTTCGAATTGCTTTCTTTCCCCTTGCTTGGAAAACGACCAAGAATCTATGGAGGATCAGGAGGACGACCCCCAACCTGTTGGTAAGGTTCTTGACCTCCTTTCACCTTGAATCCATGGTGAAAATCGAAAATCAATGTATGAATTCTTCATAACTCGATCCCCTCTTCAATTCTAACCAATTCTTTTCACTCAAAGCTTGAGGACAACCCTTGGAATAGTGAAAGGAGTTGCATCCACCATTTTTGCCGTGATTTTGGAGCTTTGGAGCTCAATTGGAGGTGGTTTTTATAACTTGAACCCTTAATTTTATTATTGTAATCAATTCCTTATCAATTGGTGATCATTTCTACATTTCCGAAATTAAGTTTGGTTGATTGATGCAATCTCCATGGAAATCACAGTAGATTTCATGAGTTTGGAGCTTGATGATGATGACATAATCATAAGCACACTCCTCCCCAAATATCTAGGGTAAACGGTTTCAATTTTGAGTCCAAACGATTTCACCAAACCGTTTGGTGACCAAACGGTTTGCAAACCGTTTGGTGGTTTGAGTTCCAAACTATTTGGAATGGTTGACCATTTGAGATGGTTGACCATTTGAAGATATATGCTGTGGTGATTGTATCTTGATCCAATGGTTTCAATTGGTTTGATCTTGAAGGTTTCAATTGTGAATGATTCCTTAATTGCAAACCCTAATCGACTAAGTGCTGAATTTCCAATTGATTGAGATGATGTTTTGGGTTGATTGACCCAAACGGTTTCAAAACTTTTTGGGGATCACCCAAACGGTCTCAAGACCATTTGGGGGTCACACAAGACCGTTTTGAGGTCTAGGGTTAAGTATGGCTAAGTGTTTGAAGGTCCAAAGGTACCAAATTGAATTGCAACTAAGTGTTGATTTGATAATCAACCCAATGGTCCAAAACCCTAATTGGATGTCAATGGATTTGATGATGGAATGGGAAAATGGTCTCAAGACCGTTTGGAGATCAACCAAATGGTCTCAAGACTGTTTGGTGGTCATCCAAGACCATTTGAGGTCAGGTCATATCATGTGATGATGATAGTTCATTGATTTCAATTGATTTGGTTCCACAATATCAACCATTGATGGATCCTCGATTTCAAACTCTAAGTGATGGTTTCTTGATTATCAAACCTAGTTCAATTGGGTTCAAAACCCTAAATTGAAGGTCTAATTGAATGGTGATTCATTGGTCCAATTGATGAACACCTTAGTGGTTAAATTTATAATTGGTCCATCGATTGAAACATTGAGTTGATTGAGTGTTGAGGTACCTTTTTGGTCCATGTGATTTTGAGAAGGTTTGGTCCAAACGGTCTCAAGACTGTTTGGGTCCAAACTGTCTCAAGACTGTTTGGGTCCAAACGGTCTCAAGACCTTTTGAGTCCAAACAGTCTCAAGACCATTTGGGACCAAACGATCTCAAACTATTTGGAGACCCAAAGTGCAAACGGTTTCAATACCTACTTTGTCTAATTGGTTTCAAGTAGAACTTGTTCAAATGGTTTTCAACCAATTGATTTATGAGAACCAAGATCATTGAGGGTCTAAGTAATTAATATTGTGAAGGTCAACATGGTTAATCCATTTGAATATCTCATGTTATTGAAGGTCCAATATGGTGAACCTATTTGGATACTTAATGCATTTGAAGATTTCAATGGTTAACTCAATTGATCACTTTGTGGAATTGATGGTATAATTGATTAGACCATTTGGACACCTTATATGATTAAAGGTCAATCAGCCTTTTGGTTCTTAATGATGTAGACCAATGGTGATTATAAAGGTCAACCCTAACTATGTGAACTTAAATAAAGAGCTAACCTAGTTCAATCTTGAACCCACTTAACATCCTAAAGAGGATGAGAAAGAGAGTGAGAAAGATGAAAGCTTATTTAATTAAGCCCTAATTCTCTCTTTATGAGTAACTATGTGATAAGGGTTTGATCCATAATAATGAGATCATGAAACCCTAATCAATGAGCCCTAACCCTAATTTAGAGTAATACTAAGTGAAACCCTAATTGGGATGAATAGTGAACCCTAATTGTGGGTTATTGAATATAGACCCTTTTATGAGGAAAAATATTCATGTGTGAAACCCTAATTAGGGCAAAGTATTGTGTGAAACCCTAATTTAGGGTAAAGTTGAGTGTTATCATAAATCCAGGGTGATGATGTAACCTTAACTTAGTGTAACAATGAATGAAACCATAATTTAATGGGAATTGTACATCCTATCCCTAATTTGGGTATGAGGTAAGAGAAACCTTACTTTGATGTAAATAGAAAACCTTAATCCCTAAAATGGGGTAAGGTGCATGAAACCCTAATATAGGGTAGTGCTACTAATCCTATTTGAATACCTAGCACTGGGTGATGTGTTGTGAAATCTTAATTTCACATAATACTAGGTGAAACCCTGATATAAAGGGATGATTATATGAAACTCTATTGAAGAGTAAGACTATGTGAAATCCATAAATGTATGGAATATGTTATGTGGATCCTCAAATTATAAATATGGAGAATACTATTCCTAATAATGGAATAGTGATTAATGTTATGACAAATGTAACACCTAGAGAGGCTGATGATGGATATCCTTATATTAATACTTCCTAACTCAAGGATGAGTCCATAGTATTGACAATGGTTGTATAATATAAGTAAGTGACTAATGACCAATACTTTACATGATAAATGTGATGAACTGGTTCATAAAGTATTAGGATGGGGAATACCCTAATACAAGCTAAGTTTATGAACTCAAGTAAGATAAAGGTGTTGAGGGAAGCGATACATCAAGATATGATAGATATCACATCCAACACCCCAATACTGGTATACCTTGATGTAATATAAGTCCAGGATAATTGGATGAATGACACATAAGATGTGTCATGTCAATGGTTACATTGAGATGTAATTCACTCTATTGAATGTAGGCTAACATGCCTTATGAAAAGGTTAATACAAACCCATAAACTATGATGTAATCATATTCTGGCAAAGATGAGAGAGAAACTCATACTGTGTGTTGATAATTCATTTAATGATGAATGATGAGAATAAATAGTATGATTGAATACTTATAATTATCCATATTGATTCCTTGCTATGTGAACTCTAATACAGGGTAATGCTATGTGAAACCCTAATACAAGTTAATGCTATGTGAACCCTAATATAGGGTACTGCTATGTGAAACCCTAATTCAGGGTGGTGTTATGTGATGTTCTAACACAGAGTAATCCTATGTGAAGCTCAAATACATACTAATGGGTTATGAATTTAATAAGATAACCCTTATATTGCATGGTACTGATATATAATTGTATCATGATTACTAATCATGCAGATATGTTGAGATGATGAGCATAGTCAGGTATGAGCTATGATGTTCTGTATATTGAAAATGTTCTATAGGCCTTATAAGCCTTCATATGCTTTGTTGCCTAGTGAGAGGTAACCTACAATTAATGAGTCTTGTGTGTCACATTATATGCTAATTATCTTAGATTGTTTATGAGCTTCATAAGCCGTTATATGCCTTATTTCCTATTAAGGGGTAATAAGAGGTGATATGAGCTTTGTGAACTATGTGCAATGCTTTGTGTAGCAAGAATTATAATGTCCCCGGGTCAGATAATATGAAGGTATGAAGTTACCTAATAAGTGGTAACAAGTGTTCTATGGTGAGTTATGGGTTCAAATACCCAGATTCTATAATCATGATAATGAACTTATTAAGAAGTGGAAATGTACTTGATGAGTTGAGGGACTAAGATCCCAACGCTTTGTGAATAGAGTATGGCTACAGGCCATGACTCCCCAATGACAATGCCAGGCATTAGATATATGATCTAAGCCTGAAGAGAGTTAATGTTGTGGTAATGATTCTATAGTGAATAAATGTTATACATGTTCTTCATATTCCTTAAAGGATAAGTGACATGTTGTTCTATCAAGTTATATCTGCAATGCTTTTGATAAGAAAAATGTTCTAATTTGTTAGACATTAAAATATCTGCTTCCAAATAAATATGATTCCTCTATTCATATTTATCTTCTTAAGATGCAATAATAATGTTTCTGATGGAGATTTATATCTCTCGCTGGGGCAATTTACAATTGTCTCACCCCTGTGGGAATCACATTTTTAGGGGAACGCAGACGAGGAGGCAGAAATCCTTTAGTAGGTGAAGGGCAGCAACAACAGTAGCAGTGACAGCAGTGAAGTCTCAGGTGGAGACACTGGCCGTTATGCCTTGTATAGATGTAAATAGAGTCCTATGTGTCGTCTATGTACTCTCAGGTCCTCAGAGTAGTAGTTAGTGCTTTTGAGAGTTTGGCTCAGTGCCTCGAGATTTTATACTGCCTGTGTTTAGCTTGACAGGATAGTTAATGCTTGTAATTCTCTGAAGGAGATGATACAGAATATGTACCTTTGAACAAGAATGTAAATATGTTACTTTGTATCTATGTGAGAAAGTTTTCCTTTGATGGATCTCTTGATAAAAAGGTTTTAATTTTTAGTGATTTTTGGTAATCCACTACTTAGTGAACGCTTTCGCATTAGTTGATTATGTTTTTGTGAGTTGTATGCCCCATGTATATTAACAACATTGATTATATTTGCACATTTACTATTCTTTTACTTGTTTTTGAATGTCTATAATATAGCCAATTATTATAAATTTATTAATTTCAATAGCTCCGAACATGCATATGGATTATAGAAGTGGTATTACAACCAACACTACTTGCTTCCTAATTGATTATATAAGAAGAAATTAATCTAAAAAAATGAGATATCATTAGAAACAAGGTTAAAACATGAACCAACTTGATGAGAAAATAATACACAACGAAACAATCTGATAGACCCAAAATGAACCAATATGATATCAAAATATGATAGATCCACATACAAGCCAAATAAATGCCTGAACAAAGGCATATATACAACACTACACAACATGTACATATATTAACAACATTGATTATATTTGCACATTTACTATTATTTCACTTGTATTTGAATGTCTATAATATAGTCAATTATTATACAATTGTTAATTTCAATAGCTTTGAACACGCATATTGATTAGAGAAGTGGTATTGCAACCAACACTAGTTACTTCCTAATTGATTATATAAGAAGAAATTAATCTAAAAAAATGAGATATCATTAGAAACAAGGTTAAAACATGAACCAACTTGATGAGAAAATAATACACAACAGAAAAATCTGATAGACCCAAAATGACCCAATACGATATCATAATATGATAGATCCACATACAAGCCAAATAAATGCCTGAATAAAGGCATATATACAACACTACACAACATGTATGTATATCAACAACATTGATTATATTTGCACATTTACTATTCTTTCACTTGTATTTGAATGTCTATAATATAGTAAATTATTATAAATTTGTTAATTTCAATAGCTTTGAAAATGCATATGGATTATAGAGGTGGTATTGCAACCAACACTAGTTGCTTCCTAATTGATTATATAAGAAGAAATTAATCTAAAAAAATGAGATATCATTAGAAACAAATTAAAATATGAACCAACTTTACGAGAAAATAATACACAGCAGAACAATCTGATAGACCCAAAATGAACCAATATGATATCATAATATGACAGATCCACATACAAGCCAAATAAATGCCTGGACAAAGGCATATATACAACGCTACACAACATGTACAAAACTATGAAAATCTAAGCACTTCCTCCACGCCCACAACGTCCTTTCCCACCTCCCTGTACATCTGGATCCTGAGTACCGAAGTCATCTGGAGATGCCTCAATGGGGGACAACTGCGTAGTAGTAGGCTGATGAGGACTAGGGAAGTAATGAAAAGCTGGAGGTGGGGTGAGGGGTCTCTGAATACTAGGATGTAGGGCATCAGGTGGGGTGCATCCTGAGAAATCAAATGGATTTGGTGAGTATGTGACATAGGATGGTGGTCGACTGTCATGAATAAGGAGTGGAGTGTATGGAACAGAAGAAGGACCTGCCCCATAGTAGGTGTAACATCCCTGACCTGGGTTATGCCTTAACCCTAGGATTTTTGCTTAAGTAAGTCTTTTATATTCTTGTCTTTATCTTTTGAATAGTAATTAGGACTAAAGAAGAGCTTATGTTTCAATTTTGGTCCTATTTGAATAATGTTGAAACAATACTTGTTTATTTTTGGACTAAAGTGCAATTTAACCAATATGAGGGGTTATCTTGCAAATGTTACATGATAATGTTCCTCAAGTGTTATATCATCATTTGAATGAGATTAATGCTGAGGTATGGCTTGAAGAAGCTTGAATTTCAAAAAGAAACTTGTTTGGTTGATACTTGTGCATTGAATACTAGTTTTGGTGTAATTTGCAATTTACCCAAAACCTAGGGTTGAATGTGTAAAATACCACTTCTAAAATATCCCTACTATTTCTTGGTATCATTTGGAGAAAATAAATAGAAAGGGGGAGTCTTGTTTGAGCCAAATTTGAGGAGAGATAATATTAATAATAAAATAATCAAGATTTAAGCATAGTTGAAACCCTAATTTATTTGATAGCAAAAATATATAAATCAAATAAATTGATCATCAACTAAAATGCCTTGGATATCATCCTATAATGGAATGGCTGCCAAAATACAAAGGGGGCGCCAAAATAGCTTTAAGTAGGTAAAAATATCTACTTGCATTTTAAATTGAAAAGTAATATCCACTAAAAATGGATAATAGTATTATATATATTAAGGAGCTTAAATGGTTTGATTTTAATTCAAAGATAATTGAGAGGAAATGGAAGGCAAGAAAGGAGGCTTCGAAAGCAAGGAAGGGAGGGGGCATGTGGCAAGAAAGTGGATGGATTTTCTCCTACTTTCTCTCTCTTAAAGAAATTCAATAATACATATATATACTCATATATCCACTACTTGAAAGGGTATTTTTGCAAACCACTTTCACTCTTTAATTTGGCGGACAACCAAGGAGCTTAGGAGCTGGAGGAGAATGACTCCCAATCTGAAGGTAAGCTTTATGGTCATCTTCAACCTTGGGTTGAAGGTTGAAATCAAAATTCAATGCTTCTTTTCTTCTCTCATCCAACCAATACTCAATTTTGGCTCTCTTTTGCATCAAAGGAGTTGAGGACGAACCTTGAATGGCTGAAGGAGTTAATTTCACCCTTGAAGACGTGAAGCTTGAAGCTTTGAAGCTACTTTGAAGGCAGGTTATATAACTTGAACCCTGGATATTGTTGTTGATTTCAATTCTTTAATATATGAATCTCTTTTCTTCTTCTTGAATAATTTTCGGTGCAATTGATGCTTCTATGAAACCATCAGGAACAGAGGTTGATGATGATGACATAATCATAACCAATCATCATTATATCCGCTTTGAACAAACGGTCTCCATTAAAATTGACCAAACGATCTCAAGATCATTTGCGGTCAAACGATCTCAAGATCGTTTGAGGTCAAACGACCTCTAGACCGTTTAAGGTGAAATAATCTAAAGACCGTTTGATGAAGTAGGTCTCAAGACCGTTTGAGATGAAATGGTCCTCAATACCATTTGATAGTTAAGATCCCAAGAATGATTGAGATGAAACGGTTTCAAACCGTTTGAAATGAAATGATCTTCAAGATCGTTTAGTGACTAGGGTTTCAAGATCGTTTAACATGAAACAGTTTCCAAAATTGTTTGAAGGGAAATGGTTTCAAAACGATTTAAAGGTTTAGAGACCAAGACCATTTGATGGTCTAATGGTCTCAAACTATTTGAGGAATTAAGGTTGAAATGGTTTCAAAACCATTTGAAGAGCAAGAAAATTCAAAACCGTTTGAAGGTTCAAATCCAAAACTGATTGAAGGTTGATTGGATCAAAACTGTTTGAAGAGTTGGGGGTCAAGACAGTTTGAATGTCTAAACGGTTTCAAAAATGTTTGAAGGTGTTGATCCAAGACCGTTTGAAGGTCCATTATTTCAAAACCGTTTGAAGGATCAAAGAAACTCAAAACCAAAAGAGTGTTTATAAAGTGTCTCAAGGTTGATTACAATGATTGTACATCTAATATACTTAGGTAATTGATACACTTAGAGTGATTATCCCTTGATGCCAAAGAAGGAAATAAACTCAGTATACTATGGTAATCATAAGTGTATGTACTTTAATGAAGGGTTGAACAAACCTAATAAAGTATGGAGTAATCAATATCCTAAGAGAGGATGAGAGAGGAACTCATACTTGAGTAATAACATGCAATGTGCATCATTGATACTTTTAATAAGTGTAAAGTATGAATTAGGGTTTAATCTTTGATAATATGATCATGAAACCCAAATTGATGGGGAAACCCTAATTGAAGGAAAACCCTAATTGAGGGAAAACCCTAATTGACAGGGAAACCCTAATTGATGGGGAAACCCTAATTAATGAAGAAATAGTAAACCCTAACCCTAATTTTGGGTAATGGGATGAGAAAATTCTAATTGATGTGAATAGTAAACCCTAACCCTAATTTTGGGTAATGGGATGTGAATCCCTAATTTGATATGAATGGTAAAACCAAAACCTAATTTTTGGGTATAGGAATGTGAAACTCTAATTGATAGAGAATGGGAAACCCTAACCCTAATTTGGGAATAGTGGTGTTATTCTTGTAATGCATGGTGTTGATATGAAATTGATATGGCAATTATCATGTGTACTAACCATGCAGGTATCATGAGATGATGAGCATATCCAGGTATGAGCTGTGATGTTTTATTTGTTGAAAATATTTAACGGGCTATGTGAGCCATATGATAAATTGTTGCCTAGTGAGAGGTGACAAGATGTTTAATGGGATTTTGAGCCATGTGAAATGCTTGTGTAACAAGTACCATGTATACCTTGGTCGCATGACCTGGAGGTAAAAGTTACATAATAAGTGGTAACAATGCTCAGTGATGAACTAAGGGTTTGAATACTAGAATCAATAAACATGATGATGATGTTTTTGAGGGATGAGAATTCCCAGTAATGAAATAAGGGATTGAGATCCCAATGTTCTATAAAGTTTTGAAAGGTACTTGATATATGTATTACACTTTTCTTTGTATCATTCGCCATAATAAATTATGTTTGAAAACTTGGCTGATGCTTAAAGAATATGGTAATGCACTTAATTAATCAAGTGAAATCTTATCATGTAGATCCTTGACCATAGATCCATCATCGTTAGTAGTTGGTGATGGTGAAACATGTTTTCCTATGTGATCTCCTGGAGATCGCATATTTTTGAATATGCGGGGGTGATGGGTGAAAATATTTGTACGCCCTAATGGGGGTATTTATGTGAGATAAACATTAAATCTCTCAATCCTTCATTATATGTACTGGGATGGATGTATCATAAATCTCCCAATAATGATGAATGTCGGATCGATGTGAGATAAAAATTAAATCTCTCGATTGTGAAGAGAGTGCAGTCGCCACTGTAACTCTATAGCAAAGTTGCCAGTATACCCTGGAAAGCTATTTAACAGAGACACAAAATGTCCTGAATGTAGTCTTGTACTGATCGAGACGGATGAGGTCATGGCAGCCGGCTCTTCCATTGACCTTGTATGGTACCGATTTTGACTTCACAATGGTCAGTTGGAGTATGAGCGGTATACCTCATCTCCTCAGGGCATAAATGTGATTGTAAAATGTAACCATCCGCATAGCGTATTTTCTTAAGGATGAAATACATGAATCATTGGTTGATGTTACATAGCTTACTGTATCCTAATTGGATAGATGTTATACATGTTCTTCATATTCCTTAATAAATAGATGATGTTGCTCTATTATGCTTTAATAGTGATTTAACCTGTTATTTATATAAAACAATCTTCTACTCAGATTTATACTGTTAGTCTACAATGATAATGTTTTTGGCAGAGAGTTATATCTCTCACTGGGACAATTACAATTGTCTCACCCCCGTGGGATCCAACATTTTAGGTGGACGTGGACGAGGAGGTAGAAACCACACAGCAGGGGAAGGATAGTAGCATCACAGACAGTAGTAACATCTCAAGTGGAGATACTGACTGTCGTGTCTTATAGATATGAGTCCTATGTGTCGTCTCTATACTCTTAGGTCCTTGGTGTCAGTAGTTAGTGTTTTCATGATCGATTTGGTATTTTGGCTTGAATACCTCGAGGTTTTGTGTTGCTTATGTATAGTTTAACAAAGTAACTGTTGTATGTATTCCTCAAGAAGAGATGGTACATGACATGTACAATGTGAACCAGAATGTATATATAATACTTTGGTTCTTGTTATAAGAGTTTCCTGGAAATAGATCTCTATGCAATTGGTTTTTATTTTTAGTTATTTTCAGTAATCCTCTGCTAATGATTGATTTTGCTTAATTAGTAACAATTGGTTTGTTATATGTCACAGTAGGATGCTGGTGGAGGTGGGGTGATGCATGAGGAAAATGAACCATCTCCTAAAAAGTATGGCCATGTCGATCCCCATGCCATGAACTGAAAAGTGGGAGTGGGAGTGGGCTCAGCAGCAATAATCACAGGAGTAGGAGTAGGAGTAGAAGTAGGAGTAGGAGTGGGCTCAGGGGCTATGGTATGAGTGGGTATGGGATCATACGGGCGAGCGTAGTCGGGAAGACTGTCAAAGTAAGTCCCCTGGATGCCATAGATGTCATCTCTGATATGTGCAGGGGCATGCTGTAAAGCCGCTCAGATCTGCACATGTGATTTCACCTGTTCAAACAAAGTGTGTACAAATAATAAATACCAATTGCATATATTACAAATAATAAAGATAATTAATAACAATTTGTAAAAGAAATATAAATGATACTCACAAATTTCTATTGATGATAACTTTATGGGTAGTATGTGGTCGGAGGCTGAGCTGGAGGGGGCAGTACGTACTGGGGATGATACCATCCGTAGTGCGCCTGTGGACTGAAGACTGTCTCCGCTGGTGGAGGGGAGACTAATCTCTCACGTCTGTTGTTCCACAGTTGCACCTCCTTCCTATAATGATGCAACCAGTCCTCAGCCACATGACCCCTCCCATTTATCATACTAAGGCATGGCAACTCCAGAGTAGGTTGTACTTGAACAAAAACAAATTGTCCAAGTACTCTGTCAGGGAAGTGCCACTCTACTACTGTGTAGCACAGTAAAGGCACTCACACCAACCAAATATCCTGACCCTCTCGATATAAGGCTGGAAGTCTCTCTAGAATATTAGCAGTGTAAGGAGTTAACTATATCTGTTATTCAAATAGATACAACATGTATCGTATAAAACAGAGTAAATTGCAAAAAAAATATGACATATATCATATTAACATGTTAGTAGAAGTAAGTTAGTTATAGCTGAGAGGGAAAAATCTGGTCAAATGTTGAATCATAAAATTAGACCGATCCTCTCATAGTATTACTCCTTTCAAGAAATGTAGGCCACCTATTAAATTGACAAACTAAATTTAGATAAACATTACAAAATGTTGGGACAAATGTATAAAAAAAATGTGTAAATCTTTACCTGTAACCCAAGGGAACATTTTTTGGCTACTCCCCCCCAGTTCATAACAAATGAACCTGGGCGTCTAATTCCTAACATCTCCCAACACCACATCTGTAGTAGACATACACAACCAGACAGGTAGGCGGTTTTCCTAGAGCAGGTGGTAGCCTTGTACAACTCCCTATACAAGTATGCTAAAGTTGCAGCACCCTAAGATAGAGTGATACAACTAGCAAAGTCAGACAGAAGTGGGAGGTACCATACATGAACCCTGTCCCCAGTACTATTAGGAATAAGGTAACTACCTAAAAAGTATAGGAGATATGCTTTAGTGTACCTTATCCTATTTTTTAATTGTTGTTCTTCATCTCCCAAAGTGAAATCCATATCCCTAAAGGTCTCATGCAACCATATCTAGGAGATATGCCCCTTAGACATCCCATCTGGTGCATCTCCTAAGAAACTCTCACAAAGGTGAGACCATGAACAAAATTGCCCCTCATCTACGCCTAAAGGATATGAAGCTATAATCGGTGGCCCATCAATCCTAATGTCACACCCACATCCCACGATTACCACTAATCATGAGATTAGGGTATGACTATGAGGATTACAATTAATACAAAGTTCACTTCTAACTTTTCCTTTTTTTTCAAACTCTTTGTTTTCTCGCATTCAATCACATAAACAAACTTTACAAGAGAATTAAACTTTTATTACTCTAATATGATCTCAACATTAATGATACACATCCATACATTCATTTTATTTCTCACACTTCCATGTACATATGACATGATAATCAGATATATTCTCTCTTATCAAGGAAACAAAGATACAAAACATCATTTATAACTCTCTCACATCTATACTAGGACCTAGAGTGACAGGGACCGACTGAACTTAATTAATATCATACTTAACTTGTGTGATAGATCTACTCTGACGCTTTGACCTTCTTCAAGTCCACGTGGTTTTCCTAAAAAATTTGAGTAGAGGGGTGAGCCTACTCGCTCAGTGAATGAGTAATTCAAAGAAATAGTCTAAATCACTGATATAATTACAGATATACCTTTAAGCAACTGATATCAATTATAAAAACAATAATATTTAAAGAGTCTAATCATTGACAACATAAATATTGCAAGATACTCTAGATAATTTATTATACTGGAATAAAATATAGTAGTTACTACACTGAGCAGATCTAAAACAATACAGTTAAAATAATAGGGAATGTAAATATTACATTTAAAGAACAACTATTACGAAACTGTACTCAAATCTTTATTAACTCTTTTTACTTATAAGAAACTCTTTAAACCTATATGATCATATTTTATCTTATGCCCGATCATATGTAGTGTACTCTAAATATGAAGACTCGTAGTGAACTACATTCTCACCATACAAGACTTAGCTTAAAACCAGAGAAGCTAAGCCTAGAACTAAATCCGGGTCTGCTTGACTCGAACCGTCACGTCTGACTAAGGTGGCTAAACAACTGGCCTTTAACTGGACCTCTCCTTCTAGGATGAGTACAAAGGAGGAGAGTGTGAGACACTCTGTGGGCCTCATCTTGGTGCACCGGGATCTCCGATTCATGTTGGGTAACCTATCTTCTCTTAGGAGACTTCCTCAAGGGCTTCGTCTCCCCGCACACTTTGTGGGTACGTTCTGATCCCCGTATACTGGTCGCTGCCAGGGTGGATCATTTCCTCCTACAGTGTAGACATCCATTGGGAATCTACGGTGTTCAGGGCACCTATGTCTTTTATTTTATTATTCTTGGCAAGCTCTTACTATATTGTATCTCTCTCTTACTTATTCTTGACTCTGGTATCTCTATGGTACCGAGTCTATTCATCTGAAGCTTATAAATACGGCATGTAATTTCTTACTGAACTTGGCAGAGCAGTATATTCAAAACACTATAATATTCTGAGTAATCATCATACTATATATACATGCATCCTAAAATTCTTAAATAAACAAAATACATGTCAACTTGGCACTTTATACACTAGAATCATACAATTGATCTGTTAAGCATCACCACATCTCATATTGAGAACATTGATATCACAATACTTGATTCATTGAACACCCTATCCTTAGGGTTTCATTTACCTCATTCACTTATCACATGGCTCTCATAAGGATTTCATACGACATAAACATTCACTGAATACAGACTACTTAAATTATATACAATCAATATATGTATGAAACCTTGGAACTGAGATGAATTTAGGTTTCCATGACATTCACTAAGATTTCATGCATCAAGAATAAAATTGAATGAATAAAGTCTATCATGTCAAAAAAATCCCTTCAAATGGATTTCAAGATATCTATTCGTAAATATCCAACTTTGCTCGCATCTAGGGTTTCACCCTCTTTACTGAGATATCAAACAAACACTATTCACCTTAAATGACATCCAAGATAGAATTTGACATATGTGTACTATGAATTCAGATAAACAATCATTCATAAACAAGGGGATCTAGATAAACAAATTTCTCTATTTAATTATACAGTAATTTCAGTCATAGTCAAATTCCCTATATTTCAATTTACTCTCATAACCTCTGTGAATAATTAAGGAATTCTCATTAGGATGTATTGTATACCTTTATAATATGATTTTATAATCTGATATTCATTTAAATAGAGGAAGATTCCATTTCATATCATTTTGCAACAACTTAGATCAAATAGACAATTTAGGGTTTGTAGTCGCATACTAAGCAATTTAAGATTATGAATGATTTAACCAATTTTTGTGCAATATATTGTTTAAAGGAAGTTGCCACTCACCCTAAGGTGTGAAAACACCTTAAAAATGCAGCTCATCCCTGAAAATATCGATCTCATATCAAATCCCTAGCAATTCACCCAATTCTTCTTCCTTTCAACTCGAAAACCCTAAAAATGAGGGATTATGAAGAAAGAGTGAGAAAAGGGGAAGTTTTGATACCATTTCAGATCAAATCAAAGGAGGGACGAAATCTTGACATGTGAGAGAAGATTCAACATGAAAGGCTATGCAAAGAAGCTAAACTTACTTGATTTCATCATATCTCGGATAGAGAAACCCTAAATCAACAATTCCACCACTTTCTCCTCTCAAACCCTAACTCTCCCTCTCTCTCTAGGATTTCGTTTCTATGGAATGAATCATAAATCATGAGAGCTGCTAGTGTGTTAGGTTGACCATATAGAGCAATTGAGCTGCTTGGGTCAATTACACATTGACTCATCTACACTTTCTCTTATTTCAGCTGAATTTTCTATTTTAAAACTATTATTGGAATTCGTGTATTTTAGAGATCAAACCTTCTCCAAAAATTATGAAAATTTATCACGATGCACACTTTCAAAGCTCTAGTAAAAATTTTAGATCATTTGGAATTACCAATAAATAATTAAAAATCAAACAATATACTGCTAAACAGCATTCTATCAGCATGGTTGGTTGAAGTATATATTGACCAAGAATGACTTTCAAAGAACATCCAAATATTCTGATTTTTTTTCACTAAAATGCTCAATTGAGTTATACATATTATATCCAAATTTGAATTCAATCAGAGTTACACATAAAATACTAAAAATCATTTAGTGAGACATTATACTTATCAAATTCTATATTCATATGTCATCAAAACCCTAATTTTGGCCGATTAGGGTTTCCAAATATTTTTTTGGTAATCTGAGCTCACTGTATTACTTTTTTTTTGTAATTACAAGCAGATCCTGTACAAGAATCTGTACAGCAGAAGACAAGAATTGTTATGACCCACTTTATGATTAATCAGTAAGTACCTTGATTATTGCTAAGCACCTTGTTAAACATCATGGTTAATCAAAATAAGCTAATATGTGAATCAATAGTTGAGATTGAATCATCTAAGGTAATTAATGATAATAACAATGATGATCGTTAGGTTAATTAAGTTGAATTAAGTACATAGATGCGATTAGTGCTTTGGTCAAGTGTTACTAGTTGATTTGCATGTTTTCTCGCTTCAAGGTTGTAGAGAATCCCGTGCTTGAAAAGTTGCAAGAAAAATCATTTAAATTGTATCTCTGAGGAAATACTTATGCCATTTTTATGTTCTTTGGACCTATAGTGAAAATTAACCATTTATTTGGCTATAACTTCTTTTTCTTTTTCTCTTCTCCCTTATCCTTTCTCCTTCCCCGATGGAACAGGACCGCAAAAGCGGCGCCCAGGTAGCTCGACCGAGAGTAGCAGGGAAGGGTTAGGCACGCGATTTGGGGGGGCGATCGTTGGCCCTTGGCTTCATCTAGCAGCTCCTTGCCTCCGCCCACTCCTCTTCTTCCTTCCTTCTTCCCTTAGCTCGCCCTAGCAGTGCCTAGCAGCAGCTTGATCTGCTAGGGCGGCCGACCTGTTGCAGGTGAGGCACCCAGCGGAGCTACTCGACTAGCAAGAGGAGGAAGAACGACCTCTATGGCTAGAAAGGGAGTAGCACACATCCTCTACCTCGCCCACTTACAAGCCATTAACAGACCACCAAGGGACGGCGCCCCTACCTAGCAGCAGCTAGGGCGGTCGATCTGCTGCACAATAGCAGCTGTGTGCGCGACCAACAACAAAGGATAGGGAAGGGTGGCTCCGGATCACCTTAGAACCAACAAGCATTGCCTCCACCTCCTTCTTCCATCCTTTCCTTTCTATGCTCAACTGCAGTGCCCATCCAGCAAGAAGCAAGGCCCAAGAAGAAGGGGTGGCGCCCCAGTTAACTCGAGCAGCAGCAGCTGCAGCTACAATCTTGAGTAGCCATGGGTGCGAGGCAGCATCGAGGAACGATTCCTTAAACTCATCCTCGAGGACTCAAGCACGCACAAACCAACATCGATCGATGCCCAAACCCAGAAGCCGTGTGTATGCTAAGTTTGAAGCAGGTTGTTCCAAGATAGAAGACGATCCCGCTGATGCCTGGAAACTGGCCCTGGATGCGTTTCTGGTTGGATCTGGATGATTCGAACCATGGTGAGTAGAATCTCACTTACATGCGATTTATTTCGATAAAATGGACGATTTTGGTTTGACCCATTTTTGACGCAGTTGACAGTGTATACCCGGGTGCCGGACAGTGCCGGCACTGCTCGATTTCCATATTGCACGTTTTAAATTATTAATTTCTACTCAACATTAGTTAGTTGATTAATATGTGCGATGTAAATTAGTAAAATTGAATGATTGATCGAAACTCAACTTGCTCGATTAAATGTCAAAACCAGTAGCACACGACTAGAAACTGGACAGTCCGGGTATAAACCCAGATTGTACAAATTTTTATAAATCAAATGACGCACAATTACAAGAAAATGACGATGTTGTGAAAAATATCAAAGAAACCCTAGATGCACGCTGTAGGTCATATTTAATAGGAATGATCTAATATTTTCTCAAATTGACACATTTCTCAAAGATGATATTAAAATTCCCAATTATTTATAGTAATTTGTACCGTGGTAATAACTTGACTTTTATTTGAGTGATGAGGTGCTCAACTTGAGAAATTATTTGAAATTTCAAATAGTATTAATAATTCGCGACATGATGAGTAATTATATACTTAATCAAGTTAGGTGGTGCATAACCCAAAATTAGGGTTACTGCCCACGTTTTTATATTAAATCTTGCCACAACAAGTAATTTAACCCTTAATTGAATTATGTGATGGACAATTTAGATTTGGGGTTGATGTGCATGATTTTTCGAGGAATTTAGATATTTACAAGTGTTGTTGATGATTTCATTCATATTGATTAAATAACTTTTGATAGTGTGTTACGGTGTTCAATTGCATGATTTCAGCATAAATATGCCAAGTTGACATGAATATTATTATTTAAGAATTTCAGTCTTCCTGCATCCATATTGATATTGATTTCTCACAAGTGGACATGTAATTAGATTAATTAAGAACTTGAAATCTGCCTGCATGCAAATACCTGAGTATACAACTTGTCAAGTTCAGAATGATATTTGTGTAACGTGATAAGCTTCAATTAAATTGAAGAGATATCAAAGAAATACCAAAGTTAAGTATAAATGAGAAAGTGATACCATGGAAATACCAGAGTTGAGTATAAGTAAGGAAAAAGATACAACATAGTATGAGTTGTCTATAAAATAGTAAAATAATAGATTTGAGGGCCCTGACACCGTAGAACCCCTTTGAGAGGTTTGTGCCTTAGGGGTGAAATGACCTAACCCTGGTGGTGCATCTAGTAAGGTCAGAGACTCATGTCCAACACTAACCGGACGTCTTGGTGGCACGAGAGTACAGTTTGTAGTGTCCAACACTAACCAGATGTCCTGGTGGCACTAGAGTATAGAAAAGCATGTCCAACATTAACCAGACATCCTGGTGGCACGGCTTGACTCTCCGTCTGTGTACTCAGCTTAGAGGAGGAGTCCAGTTTACGACACCATAAGGATGCCGAGGCCAGAGAGTCTGAGTTCCTGCAGCAGACCAGGACAACAGTCAGACTTAGCTATCCCGGGGTGTCGGCTAAGTCTTGTACGGTGGGATCGTAGTACACTATGAGTCTTCATATGTAGAGTACACTGCATATGATCAGGGCATAAGATAAAATATGTTCATATAGGTTCACAGAGTTTCTGATAAGTTAAAGAGTTAGAAAACATTTGAGTTCATATTTGTATCAATTGTTCTTTAAATTGAATGTTGATATTCACTGTCTTTAATTGTATCAATATCTTTGCTGTAGTTGTTACTTGATAAAATGTAGATATTTCCTGTTATTTAAGTTAAATTGTTTAGATTTTCTCATTATGATATTTATTGTTTTTATTTCAATTAATAAAAAATAAAATGAGTTATCTGCGATGGCTGGGTGAAATTTTACTCACTGAGCCAGTAGCTCACCAACCACTAAAACATTTTTCCGGTCAGTGTCAACATGTGGAAACTGAAGGATGTATCACCTAGACGCTTAGAAGGTAGTGTAAGTTAGGTTTAGAGGTCTCTTGATCCTTTCCCCTCGGTCCTTGGGACTTGGTGTGGTAGAGAGAGAGAATATAATGTACACTGTAGCTTAGTTTTCAATTTACTGTTGTAATTTCTATTCTGCAAATAATATGTAATAAGTTGATTAAACTCTGAGATATCTTTCAAGATTTAGAAACAATAAGTTTGCTTCTGTAGTGATTAAGGTTTCAGTTTATTCCAAATTATAAGATTTGTCCTTTAAGTTGAATTTAAGTGATCAGGAAAAGAAAAAGTTAAGAGTGGTTTATCGAGTGTGACTCCTCGGATCTTCGGGGTCATTAGAGATGGCACGGGGGTCGGGGCGTCACAACAACTTTGGTATCAGAGCATAGGTTGAGTACATGGTTACTCTAAGTCAAGGTCAGGGGATGATAAGAGACCAATAGGATTAGGACCTAGGTGTCTTCCTTCTAACTGCAATTTTATAACAGGAAATATTCTGATATACTATTGCAGATGGCAGGAAGAGGACGTGGTCATGAGAACCAAGTACAGAGCTTAGACTGAGTCATCAGGGATCATTAGGATCAAAAGATAAAGTTATAAGTGAGGTAAATAGGAAGTGATGTGTTTCTAGCTCTGGGAGGTATGAGTGTTTAGATACCCTGGCTAGGTGTCTAAATACTTAGATTAACCAGTATCAAGCTACTCTGTCTATTCTTCTCTGGATACCCTGGCCAGGTATGCAGAGGAAGGATAGGCTAGAAAGAAACCCTAGAAATATTAGGGTTAAGAAAATTGTAAATTTATGTAGGAATAAGAGATTAAATATAAGATGTGATACAATCCTTGCTTTATATTTCTTATTTGATTGGAGATCACTAGAAATGCTTTTATATGCATGAATTTTGATTTTTAATTTGTAGAATAAATATGATTCTTTTATACTCTTGTGTGTTATGAGGTGATTTATTTATTGTTATTATTCTTTGTATTAAGTAGACCAAAAGTTATGTTTAAATGAGTTTGCCCTAAGTGGATATTATTTCCACATGTTAGAGATTAATAGGAGTTGGTTAATCCTGATTAGCTCTTGGCTTCAGGACTATAGGTTCGGCCTGGTCCGGCTGGCAGGATGCGTTACTGGGATCTAATGACTCCTATTAACAATATAATAAGAGTAGACTTTGGATAATTTAGACCCGTATCATAGTAAGAATGTACATACGCTAAGATGTTGATATATACGGGAAAGATTAGGACAACTAAGAAGTAGCTGGAACTGATATCAGAGACCCAACGTTGAGGTCTCATATGAGCAATCCTTAGTTGGAAATAATGGAACACGATATAAGGTTCAAATTCAGTTTAATGCTTAGTATTATATGAATTCTAAATACGAGAATATGAAAAGATATGAAAAAAGTATGTAAGGGCTAAGATAGTAAGAATCAACCATGGAATGGATCATGCAATAGAGTAAAATAATTTTTTTGTGTATTTCAAAGAAAAGGGAAAATAGAAGAAAAGAGTTGAGTATACAATAAGTACATAGAAATAAAGAGTCTTATGTAAATCATAAGACCAGGACAATAAATTTAGTTGAATCAAGAGAAATGTTAGAAATAATAGTCTTGATTAAGGAATGAGGATTACATGACATAATCGAGAGTATGGAATGTATATTTTTACTATAAATTTTAATACATTCGTACATACTACTTTTGTATTCTGAGTCTTTATAGACTAACGAACTAGTTCCTAAATAAAGAATAAATGCGTAATTTGAAGAAAAAAAAAGAATGAATTATATATGATGCATAAATACCATGGTAGAGATGTTTAATTGAATGAAACAATGACACTCAATATGATGATGAAACCCTAGCAAGGGAATTGAGAATGTAATTTATCTGAATGTCCAAGTAAGAGGGACGAAATTCCAGTTATAAGATAAGGAAGACTTTTATAAAAATTATGAGATTAAAAGTTTTAATTTCAAACTAAGGAAGCAAAGTCACATCACAATAATGTCATGTTCTGATAAGGACCAAACCCTAGGATGTTTAGAGTTGTAGTAGTTCAAGGAATATCACTAGTGATTTGACCTTGAATACTAGCATTTCTATAAAACCAATCATGAGATTTTCACTATGAAAGGTAAGCTAGTACTAATAAAATCTAGGGTTTAAAGGTAGATAAACAACATGAAAATGACTCAGAGAAAAGAGTAAGATATAAATTTGAAGTGTAACAAATGTGTTTTGAATAAAAAGAGAAATACAAAAATAAGTGAAGTGTGTTATGAAATAAATTCTTGCAGTAATAACAGGAAGTAAGTACCATAGAATGAGGAGTATTACTTGACATATGATTTGGAGTTAGCTGTTGTAGTTCATGCTCTTAAGTCATGGCGTCACTATCTTTATGATGTGATGATATATTATCACCTTGGAAAATTGAATGTGGTAGTTGATGCCCTGAGCAGGAAGTCAAGTTCAATAGCTGATGCATTCTCTATGGCATGCTACAAGAGAGACCTGCTAGTAGAGATGCAGAAGTTGAACTTAGACTTAGGGGTGACAGAGCAGAGTGGTTTGATTGCACAGCTGGAAGTCAAGCCTACTTTTTATGATCGGATCAAGGAACTACAGTAGGGTGACAGTGAGTTACAGCGGATCATGCATGAAATGACAGGGGGAAAAGACCAGAGTTCAGGTTTTCAGATGATGGTGTGTTGTAATGGCGTGACAGGTTGCATGTACCTCGAGATAATGACTTGAGAGAATAGATTCTTGAGGAAGCACATACATCGATGTATGCCAGGCATCCAGGTAACACTAAGATTTACATGAATCTCAAGGATTTGTATTGGTGGCCTGGTATGGAAAGAATGTAGCTGAGTATGTGACTAGGTGCAGTGTGTACAAGTACTTTGCAATCTCTTCCTATACCAGAATGGAAGTGGGAACATATCACAATGGATTTTGTGATAGGGCTGCCCAGGACACCTAGAGGTTGTAACTCGATATGAATGATTGTGGATAGACTGACTAAGTCTGCTCACTTTCTTCATATTAAGTCAACCATTGATGTCCCAAAGTTGGCTAAGATATTTGTGGATGAGATAGTCAGGTTGCATGGTATTCCAATTTCAATTATATCTGATAGAGATCCTAAGTTCACATCCAGGTTTTGGAATTTGTTGCATCATTCTTTGGGCAAAAAGTTAAAATTCAGTACATCTTTTCACCCACAGACGGATGGTCAGTCTGAGAGGACCATTCAGACTCTTGAGGACATGTTGAAAGCTTGTGTCATGCATTTTAGTGGAAGTTGGAAAGAACACTTAAGCCTTATAGAGTTTGCATACAATAATAGTCACCATTCCAGTCTTGGTATGGCTCCGTATGAAGCTTTGTATGGCAGAAAGTGTATATCACCCATATATTGGTATGAGGTAGGTGAAAAGCAGATTCTTGGACCAGAGATAGTGGATTTGACCACTGAAAGGATTACTATGATTAAAGTATAGTTGAAAGCTACACAGGACAGGCAGAAGAGTTATGCTGAGAAGAGGCATTGACCTCTTGAGTTTGAGGTTGGTAATGAAGTGTATCTAAGGGTTTCACCATGGAAAGGAGTGTTGAGGTTAGGTAAGAGAGGCAAATTGATTCCTAGGTTTATGGGCCCACATCCTGTTGTTGAGAGGATTGGACCTGTAGCCTATAGGTTGGATTTACCATCTGAGTTGGCTAATCTACATGATGTGTTACATGTATCGATGTTGAAGAAATGTTATTCAGGTACAGAGAAGATAATGGACCCAGAACCTACACAACTCAGATCAGATGTGTCCTATGTTGAGGGACCAATACAGATAATTGATTGGAGGGTCAAGAAACTCAAGAAATTGTGAGATACCGTTAGTGAAGGTTTTGTGGAGGAATCACAACCTAGAGTAAGCCATGTGGGAGCTTGGGTCAGAATTGCGTAACAATTTTCCTTTTCTCATTTAGGAATTTTGGGACGAAATTATTATAAGGAATGGAGATTGTTATGACCCACTTTATGATTAATCAGTAAGTACCTTGATTAGTACTAAGCACCTTGCTAAACATCATGGTTAATCAAAATAAGCTAATATGTGAATTAATAGTTGAGATTGAATCATCTGAGGTAATTAATGATAATAACAATGATGATCGTTAGGTTAATTAAGTTGAATTAAGTACACATATGTGATTAGTGCTTTGGTCAAGTGTTACTAGTTGATTAGCATGTTTTCTCACTTAAAGGTTGTAGAGAATCCCGTGCTTGAAAAGTTGCAAGAAAATCATTGAAATTGGACCTCCGAGGCAATACTTATGCCATTTTTATGTTCTTTGGACCTATAGTGCAAATTAACCATTTATTTGGCTATAACTTCTTTTTCTTTTTCCCTTCTCCGTTATCCTTTCTCCTTCCCCGATGGAACATGACTGCAAAAGCGGCACCCAGGTAGCTCGACCGAGAGTAGCAGGGAAGGGTTAGGCACGCGATTTGGGGGGGGGGCGATCGTTGGCCCTTGGCTTCATCTAGCAGCTCCTTGCCTCCGCCCACTCCTCTTCTTCCTTCCTTCTTCCCTTAGCTCTCCCTAGCAGTACCTAGCATCATCTTGATCTGCTAGGGCGGCTGACCTATTGCAGGTGCGGCGCCCAACAGAGCTGCTCGACTAGTAAGAGAAGGAAGCACGATCTCTATGGCTAGAAAGGGAGTAGAACGCGTCATCTACCTCACCCACTTGCAAGACATTAACAGACCACCAAGGGACGAAGCCCCTACCTAGCAGCAACGAGGGCAGCTGATCTTCTACACAATAGCCGTTGTGTGCGCGACCAACAACAAAGGATAGGGAAGGGTAGCTCTAGATCACCTTAGAACCAACAAGCATTGCTTCCACCTCCTTCTTCCATCCTTTCCTTTCTATGCTCAACTGCAGTGCCCAACCAGCAAGAAGCAAGGCCCAAGCAGAAGGGGCGGCACCCCAGTTAACTCGAGCAGCAGCAGCTACAGCTACGATCTTGAGTAGCCATGTGTGCGAGGCAACATCGAGGAACGATTCCTTAAACTCGTCCTCGAGGACTCAAGCGCGCACAAGCCAACATTGATCAATGCCCAAACCCATAAGCTGTGTGTATGCTAAGTTTGAACCAGGTTGTTCCAAGATAGAAGACGATCTCACTGATGCCTGAAAACTGGCCCTGGATGTGTTTCTGGACGGAAACGAACAATTCGAACCATGGTGAGTAGAATCTCACTTACAATCACATGATTTAATTCGATAAAATGGACGATTTTGGTTTGACCCATTTTTGACGTAGTTTACAGTGTATACCCGGGTGTCGGGCAGTTCCGGCATCGCTCGATTTCCATATTGCGCATTTTAAATTATTAATTTCTACTCGACATTAGTTAGTTGATTAATATGCGCGATGTAAATTAGTAAAATTGAATGATTGATCGAAACTCAACTTGCTCGATTAAATGTCAAAACCAGTAGCACACGACCAAAAACTGGACAGTCCAGGTATAAACCCAGAATGTACGAATTTTTATAAATCAAATGACGCACAATTACAAGAAAATGACGATGTTGTGAAAAATATCAAAGAAACCCTAGATGCACGCTCTAGGTCATATTTAATGCGAATGATTTAATATTTTCTCAAATTGACACGTTTCTCAAAGATGATATTAAAATTCCCAATTATTTATAATAATTTGTACCGTGGTAATAACTTGACTTTTATTTGAGTGATGAGGTGCTCAAATCGAGAAATTATTTGAAATTTCAAATAGTATTAATAATTCGCGACATGATGAGTAATTATATACTTAATCAAGTTAGGTGGTGCATAACCCAAAATTTGGGTTACTGCCCATGTTTTTATATTAAATCTTGCCACGACAAGTAATTTAACCCTTAATTGAATTATGTGATGGACAATTTAGATTTGGGGTTGATGTGCATGATTTTTTGAGGAATTTAGATATTTACAAGTGTTGTTGACGATTTCATTCATATTGAGTAAATAACTTTTGATAGTGCGTTACGGTGTTCAATTGCATGATTTCAGCGTAAATATGCCAAGTTGACATGAATATTATTATTTAAGAATTTCAGTCTGCCTGCATGCATATTGATATTGATTTCTCACAAGTGGACATGTAATTAGATTAATTAAGAACTTGAAATCTGCCTGCATGCTTATTACATTGAATCTCTAGGTATTTGCAATACCTGAGTATACAACTTGTCAAGTTCAGAATGATATTTGTGTAACGTGATAAGATTCAATTAAATTGAAGAGATATCAAAGAAATACCAAAGTTAAGTATAAATGAGAAAGAGATACCATGGAAATACTAGAGTTGAGTATAAGTAAGGAAAAAGATACAACATAGTATGAGTTGTCTAGGAAATAGTAAAATAATAGATTTAAGGGCCCTAACACCGTAGAACCCCTTTGAGAGGTCTGTTCCTGAGGGGTGAAACGACCTAACCCTGGCAGTGTGTCCAATAAGGTCAGAGACTCGTGTCCAACACTAACTGGACGTCTCGGTGGCACGAGAGTACATTTTGTAGTGTCCAACACTAACCAGACGTCCTGGTGGCACTAGAGTATAGAAAAGCGTGTCCAACATTAACCGAACATCCTGGTGGCACGACTTGACTCTCCGCCTGTGTACTCAGCTTAGAGGAGGAGTCCAGTTTACGACACCATAAGGATGCCGAGGCCAGAGAGCCTGAGTTCCTACAGCAGACCAGGATAACAGTCAGACTTAGCTCTCCTGGGGTGTCGGCTAAGTCTTGTACGGTGGGATCGTAGTTCATTACGAGTCTTCATATGTAGAGTACACTACATATGATCAGGGCATAAGATAAAATATGTTCATATAGGTTCACAGAGTTTCTGATAAGAGTTAGAAAATATTTGAGTTCATATTTGTATCAATTGTTCTTTAAATTAAATGTTGATATTCACTGTCTTTAATTGTATCAATAGCTTTGCTGTAGTTGTTACTTGATAAAATGTTGATATTTCATATTATTTAAGTTAAATTGTTTAGATTTGCTCATTATGATATTTCTTATATTTATTTCAATTAATAAAAAATAAAATGAGTTATCTGCGATGGTTGGGTGAAATTTTACTCACTGAGCCAGTAGCTCACCAACCTACTGAAACATTTTTCAGGTCAGCGTCAGCACATGGAAACTGAAGGATGTATCACCTAGACGCTTAGAAGGTAGTGTATAGTTAGGTTTAGAGGTCTCTTGATCCTTTCCCCTCGGTCCTTGGGACATGGTGTGGTAGAGAGAGAGAATATAATGTACACTGTAGCTTAGTTTTCAATTTACTATTGTAATTTATATTCTGCAAATATAATGTAATAAGTTGATTAAACTCTGAGATATCTTTCAATATTTAGAAACAATAAGTTTGCTTCTGTAGTTATTAAGGTTTTAGTTTATTACAAATTATAAGATTTTTCCTTTAAGTTGAATTTAAGTGATCAAGAAAAGAAAACGTTAAGAGTGGTTTACCGAGTATGACTCCCCAGATCTTTGGGGTCATTAGAGATGGCACGGGGGTCGGGGCGTCACAAGAATCTTCAAACAGAAAAGAAAGAAATAGGGAACAAGACATCCCACAAATATACCCTCCCATTCTTTCCTCAAACATGAGCTGGGGAAACGGCAATCCGCAGATGCCACCAAACAGATTCAAAGAAACAAGGCAGCACATAACAGAACCAAAAAATGGATGATCAAGACATCTCAAGCAGCCGTAAATCATTCTTAATCATCTCCCATGCTCTAGACCAAGAGATCTCCACATTAAGATGAACTCTAGTATTTCTCTCATTCCACAACCTATGCAAGATGCACAAAGCAGCAAGATGGCTTTTCTTGCTGCTGCAATTCACGAGATCTTCCACAGATCTTGGACAGCTCGGAATAAAATTCTCAGAAGCAGCCAAATTCCAAACCTTAACAGAGAAATCACACTTAAACATACAGTGGTCCATGCCTTCCTCACTGATCTTATAGAGAAAACACATAGAAGGAGTATTAATGTCCATCCCTCTCACATAATCCGTAGTAAGAAGTCTTCTATGTCAAACCTTCCAACCATGAATTTGTTATCTAGCTGGAACTTTAAACTTCCAAACCCATTCAAAGAAAGGAAGCACCCTGCCTTTCATACGAATAACATTCCAAATATCTTTCAGCTTAATGTTATTCAGATTATTGAACAACAACTTATCAGACTGAGCTTCATTCGGTTTAGGAATCTCGATCAACAAATCATTAAGGTCTTTATGAAGTCTCGACTCCTTACTTCTCCATTCATTCCCAAAAATCAAGCAATTCACCTTACTGTCCAGAAAAAAGCCTTGCTTAATAATACTTTGTCTCCCCAAAACATCTTCAAGAAACCGATTACCAAGCAACCAAGGATCACCCTATAACAAAACATCATCACCATTACCAATAGAAAAACTAACAAAATCCTTGAGAGAAACTCTCTCATGTATGATTCTATTAAGATGCCAAGAAAAGGCACTATTAACACAAGCTAACCAAAAGGAAGTCTTGTTGAAATACCTCTCATGAATCCACTTGACCCATAAAGAGTCAGCTTTGTTGGCGATATTCCAAGCCTGAAAAATCAAAGAAGCTTTGTTGATATCCCTAATAGATCGAAACCCCAATCCCCCTTCCTCTTTGGGTTTCACCAAAGAGTCCCATTTAATAAGATGGACATTAGAATGGCTTTCAGAATTTCCCCAGATAAAGTCCCTAGTCAATCGTTCAATATCATCAATGACTGAATAGGGAAGAGGGAAACAGTTGGTCCAGAACAAATGGATCGAGGAGATAGTAGATTTAGCAAGTTCAACTCTCCCCACCATTGAGAGTTGCTTCAACTTCCAGCCATCCAGCTTAGACTTGATTCTATCCAACAAAGGACTACAATGTTTCCTAGACAACTTACCAATGAAGAGGGGAATACCAAGATAACTTTGATCAAGATTACCTTCATTAAACCCCATAACACCACAGATCTTATCTCTATCTTCCTCAACACTGAACAGAATGGAGCTGTTTTCAAAATTAATCTTCAAACTAGTCATCGAATGAAAATCATTCAGAATCTTCTTCAAAGCAACAACGTTATTGACATCAGCCTCCATAAAAACCATAAGGTCATTGGCAAAAATTAAGTGAGAAATCTTTAGATGATTAGAGGCGTAGAGAGGTCTGATATCCCCATTCCTAACAACATCATTCATTAGTTGAGAAAAAGTTTCCATAACCATAACAAAAAGATACGGGGCTAAAGGGTCCCCTTGCCTCACTCCATTACTAGGAGAAAAAGCTTTCATGGGTTTGCCATTCACTAGAACCTCATAGGATATAGTCCCAAAGATCTCCTTCAACCACACAAGCCAGCAATGTGGAAAATGCATAGTCTTCATAATATAGAACAGAGCTTGCCAAGAGATCGAGTCATAAGATTTAGAAATATCTAGCTTAATACACATCTTCTTCTTGCCTCCCTTCTTATTTAAATCGTGGATGAGGTCATTAGACATCATAATAGCATCACGAATACTTCTACTGTGAACAAAAGTACACTGATTATCACTAATGATTGAGGGAAGAATCAGCTACAACATGTTGCTCAAAATCTTAGTAATGATTTTAAGAAGCACATTACATAAAGAAATAGGCCTCCAATTCTTAAGAAGATCAATATCCTTAGATTTAGGAATGAGAGAAATGAAGGTCTTATTAGCTACCCTCAGAAGTCTCACAGTCTTAAAAAAGTGACAAACTCCATCTTTCATAGGGTTTCCAAATCTTAAACCCTAATTATGTGAATCAAAGTATGGTTAAATCTTCTCATTATATTTAAAACATCAAAACTTAACAACCATCACTAATAAAGCTTTAAACAATGATCAACTTAGTTAAGCATACAATCATCCAAGTAAACCCTAGTTTACCAATTAAGCTCAGATGCGGTCATAACAATTCTTCCCCCTTTAAAAGGTTTCATCCCTGAAACATAAATATGCAAGTAAAGTACATTCAAGGTTTATTTTAAG
This sequence comes from Alisma plantago-aquatica, assembly GCA_963693085.1. Taxonomy (NCBI): domain Eukaryota; kingdom Viridiplantae; phylum Streptophyta; class Magnoliopsida; order Alismatales; family Alismataceae; genus Alisma; species Alisma plantago-aquatica. The sequence goes on from OY856410.1 coordinate 1,302,122,091, forward strand.
CTTCTAATATCTTACATGTCATTATATTCTTATATTTCATACTTGAATGTATCTTTCAACATTAAGTCGTTTATTTCTTTTCTAATCACAACATGTTTAAATCATGACTGCTCAATGATAACAAATGAATTCTCTATGCCACAATCAATCATAAGATAGAGAAAGAAACAACCATTTCAAAATTTTCATACTCTTGAGGTGTTACCTCAACATTGATAATCTGATTCAACTCTCTCAATTCAGACGACTCAATATGTACTATTTTTATGTATTACCTCTAAGTCACAAAAGAGAGTTCACCATATTGTTTTGAATTTTTACTATTGTGCTACTCAATTAGCAAAACAATCTTGAGTTGAAAGACGAGATTCAAAAACAATTGTACAATACTACTCACGACATCCCCATTGAATCATGGATGCATAAGGTGAAGCATCACCATCACATTCCATACTATTCTCAAGTATGAACCCACACATAATTCAAGGTGTAACCATCGTGTTATAGCATACTAGGGTTTCAACAACAGTAACAGAGTATGACATGATTGTATTAGTCATTCAAGGACTATTCATACCCAATTACCATCACTTAGTTTTATTAAAGCTAGGTATAAGAAGCTATACCTCATTAGGGTAACATATCAACACAATATGATTATCATCCCTTCTATTAATATGAGTGAATAGGTAAGACTACCTTATTAAGGGTAACCCACCATTTGTTCCATCATCATTCAACCCATATCACCATACCACAATTGTAAAATACTAAGATGGATTATTGGTATGAATGACTACAACTATCAGACACATTTAGTTAACATATTGTTTGCACATGTACACTGAAATCATACGTAGAACTAATTTACATCCCTTAATATACCTTCAACACATTATACTTCTAAAAACAAATTCACATATTACTAAAAGCCATTGTTTTCTCTTATCTCTCTCTTCATTCATTACTACTTACTTTTTGCTACTTATCCTTCTCATTTTAATCATGTATATTAAACATCCTTAAAATTGAAACATACAAGGTAGAAATAGATTATTCATCATTCTTGCTATCACTACAATAATTTATTTCATATCACACCATCATATTGTATTTCTCCTTTTTTTCAAAATACGCTTCTTATATTTCAAATCTATTTCTTATCCTTTACTCTGAATCATTTCCATATTATTTATCTACCTTTCAAATTAATTACCTTTAAACCATGGATTACTATCAGTGCTAGTTTACTTCTCATAGTGCAAATTTCATGATCTTGTTTTATAGAGATGCTAGTATTCAAGGTCAAATCACTAGTGACATCCCTTGAACTACTCTAACTCCAAACATTCTAGGGTTTGGTCCTTATCAGTAGTATGGCATTATTGTGATGTGACTTTATTCTCTTAAGTTGAAATTCAAACTTTAGATCTCACAAGTTTTACTAAAGTCTTCCTTATCTTATCAATTGAATTTCCTTTCTCTTACTTGGCCATTCAAATAGGTTACATTCTCAATTTACCCTACTAGGGTTTCATCATCATATTGTGTGTCACTATTACATTCACTAGATGTCCCTACCATGATGGTTATGCATCATATATGATTCATTTTCTTATCACTTCATTCCCACCTTGCTCTCATTAAGGAAGATATGAAAGTGAAGATGATTCTGAGACTTGGAATTCTTATATTCAAACATTCCCTTAATACATTTCTTGTATGCAGATTTAATTAGTTATCAACAGGGATACTTGACTAATTAGCACTTGCTTGAATCTCACAACCTCTTCTTTTATAATCTACATTACTACATCATGTTTCAAACCCTTCCTTACTTTCCATAATCCTCTTACCATATACTACTCTTCCACCTGTCATCTTTAACTTCTAATTTTCTCTTATGACCATGTTGCTTATTCATGTGTATGATCATGTATACCATGTTGCACATATTTCTTTTTATCCTTCTACTAATGTGAATTTAAAATTCTAAATCAATATTCTCTCTACTAGTTTCACCTCATGTTTAATACATTACATATTCTTCATTTTAAATCAAACGGATCATGCATGGGTGAAACATAGTTTCTCTTTCAATCAAGTTTTCTCCTTCCTGAATATAGTCTACCCTTGTATGACTTATTCATTTGTTAAACTACACTTTTGCTCTTCTTTTAGAAACTAGTTTGTTGTTCTAGTCTTATGATTTACATGTTCATCCAATTTTCTTTACTTTAACTCTTTTAAAGACTCTTCACTTCTATGTACTTATTGTATACTCAAATCTTTTCTTCTATTTTTCCTTTGCTTTGGAGTACATAAAAGCATTATACTCAATTATATGATCCATTCCTCATGATTGATTCTTACTATCTTGGCCCTTACATACTTTTCTCATATCTTTCCCATATTTCATATTTATAATTCATATAATACTTATCATTTAATTTAATCAGAACTTTATGACGTGTTCCTTTATTCCCAATTAAGGGTTTTTCATATGAGGCCCCAAAGTTGATTCTCAGATATCAGTTCTAACTGATTCTTAGATATTCTAATCTTTCCCATATGTTTCAACATCTTAGTGTATGTACATTCTCACTATGATGTGGGTCTAATTTATCCAGATTCTACTCTTATTATATTTTCAGTAGGAGTCATTAGATCCTAGTAACGCATCCTACCAGCCGGACCAGGCCAAACCTACAGTCCTGAAGCCAAGAGCTACTCAAGATTAACTAACTCCTATTAATTTCAAACATGTGGAAAAAATATCCACTTAGGAAAGCTCATTCAAAGATCATTTCTAGTCTACTTGATACAAAGAATGTAATCAATAAATGCTACAACTGTATAGTGTACAACAAATCTTAAAGACCCATATATATTTCAAAATACTGAATATCTAAATTCAAACATATAAGAGCATTTCTATTCATGTCCAATAAAACAACAATATGAAATGAAAATTCTATCTCATTTTATATGTATGCTCTTAATTCATGTTACTTATCCTGTTTCTAACCCTAATATTTCTAGGGTTCCTCTATAGCCCATCCTTCCACTGTATACCTGGCCAGGGTATACATGAAAGAATAGACAGAGTAGCTTGATACTGGTTGATCCAAGCACTCAGATACCAGTCCAGGATATCCAAATACTCAAATCCCCAGAACTAACATCATAACATCTCCTATCTGCCACACTTATGACTCTAACTTACAATCTTAATGGTCCCTGACAACTCATCCTAAGCTCTGATATCAAAGCTATCATTCCCACATCCCACGATTACCACTAATCATGACATTAGAGCATGAGTATGAGGATTGCACTTAATACAAAGTTCACTCCCAACTTTTCCTTTTTCTTCAAACTCTTTGTTTTCTCGCATTCAATCACATAAACAAACTTTACAAGAGAATTAAACTTTTATTACTCTAATATGATCTCAACATTAATGATACACATCCACCCATTCATTCTATTTGTGACACCCCGCTATCATACAAACAGTGAAATACCATGCGAAAACATGGGGAACTACCATAAACCACATATTACTGAAAACACGGGTTAATTAAAACTAATTGCGAAAAGCAGGTAAAGAGAACAATGACATACAGATCCTATAAAGAAACATGTTATACAACTATTACAAGCCTTGATATTTGTTCACAGCTTACAGAAACCAGCTGTCCTGTCAACACATGAGTTCATCACCTGTTTATATGTACATAACGGGCCACATCAGGCCAACAACAGGATAAGCAAAGGTACAACAACTATACGTCATGAAACATCATCAAAACACCTCTGAGGACCGGAGAGTACAGGGATGACTCTAGGAATTTACTAGAAAACCACCAAAACAACAACATATCCATCTCTTTCATTCTACTGCTCTTCTTCTTACTGCTTGATCGCAACCTTGCGACCACCGCCATGTCAAGCACGATCACCTAAAAAGGTTGTAAACCAGTAGGGTGAGACACACAGTCCCAACGAGAAACATAACTCCCCGCCACAACTATAAAACTCTAGAAGGGCTAAAGTAGGTAAAGCAGATAACGGATATAAGCAAATTATATGAGCAGTATACTGAGCAGGACTTATTGAATTATCAAACTTACTAAGATATTCGGGAGGCATTTAACCTAATTTTCTTTATGGAACATGATTGACAAGATAAACTTTATAAAGACTTATCACAAAACATAAGGAACATATAAGTAACTACAAGGTATAACAAGATCACCTACACAAGCAAGGCCTCAACTAATGTTCCGTGTTTTGCCTTAAACAAAATATATGACTCGGCTGGATTATGTATTATTATGCCCTGAGGAAGTGAGCCATACCTCTCAAATCCAACCATCGGCTGTGAAGCCTAGAACCGGTGCCATACAAGGTCAATGGAAGAGCCAGACTCCACGACCTCACCACCTTGAGGTCAGTGCATGAGTGCAAAACAAACAGGACTACAATCTCTTACTTAAATAGCCTCAGCCATAGGGTCAGGCTACCCTCTGCCTAGCCCACCTTGGTACATGTATCAACGCTAGTGAAACTAAGCCACGGGCCTATTCACTGTGCTCTAAGCCATGAACACATTCATGCTCGTATCACATATCCCGAGCCATGGGCCTGCTCGCCATGCTCTTACCGCACATATTGAGCCACGGGCCTGAATCCGTGCTCTGGAGTCTACAACTAAAGTTTCACTCTAATCCTCCTCATTTTCAGCTAGGGGAAACCACACATATTCAACAATATGCGCTTCTAGGTTAACCCGCATGAGAAACTATTTCACCATCACCAGCTATTGACAATGATGGATCTATGGCTAGGGAAAACTACATGATATGTTTCAATATAATTAATTAGTATATTTTAAGTGGATTGTTGAGGCAACAAGTTGTAAAACATAGACATCATTGATTTAAATTATTACTGCCATTATCACATTATCCTGGGATTTCAATCCCTCGTCACACAAAGCCACTGCCTCTCAAGGCATCATCATCATACATCATCACCTAGGATAACAATCCCTTATCTCAACATCAGAGGCACTCAGCCTTTACCAGGTCTACAGATCTATCTCATCATACTGGTGATGCATGTTATCTCATGAACAAAGATTATCATCATTTTGTGTTAATCAAACACATATACCTCATAGCTCTTACCTGTCTATGAACTCATCTGCTACACCTACATGGTTAGTATGCATATTACGAGAGATAACTTAAAATTACCAGACATAGATCTTACTGTTTATCATGTTATTAGGGTTGCATATGAACATGTCATGTTCATAATCATATGAGGCATACATCTGTATTAATTAAATTATTTTTATCAAACCATGAGCATCCACTATGCCTTAACATTATGAGCATAATCACGTATCTTATCATCTTGTTTATCATCATTTTTAAGCATCAAGCATAGCACTGGTTCACAACCCATCATCCATATCTCATTACCATCAAAGGTGTGATTACAAGATAACTAAACATTAGCTAGGGTTTCTGGGTTAGGCATAACCCTCATTATAGGCAACAGCTTCCCTCACTAAAAGTGTGATGGGTAGTGCGTCCCTCACCACAGGTGGTATCAGGCAGGGTAACAACCCTCACTAAAGGCCTGTCGGCCAAGGCACTTAGCCGCACTATAGTCCAACCCAAGCACCAGGGTGTATCGAGCAACAATACTAAAGGTATGCCATGCAACCAAGGGAACATGAGAGCATCATGTAGCTGGGGTCAGGAGGACATATTGGGCACCCAAGCTCTATGTGTAATGAACATCTAACTATATCGGGAAAAGCCCTATCGGCCAACTAGGTTTAGGGTTCTATCGGGAAACCAACCATCATATCGTCCAGGCTTGTATCGTCCAGCAGCATGGTGCCCAAGCTCAGCAACAAAGTCAAGATGGTCTTATCAGGAAAAAAGCTAACAACACTCAACATAACATATTGGCCAAAGATAAAACCCAAGATGAGGGGTGTGTCAGGCAACATCACCACAAAGATGTGTTGTGCAAGGCACAAAGGTCCATAACGGCTTGGTTATCATCAACCTCAAGATCACCATCATCAAACCCTAATAGATCAAGAGAGTTGGCTCACCTCTCAACAATCAAGAGAGAGGGGTTTTACACAACCTCCATCACATATCTTGGGCAACACGATAGATCATCTCCATATTTGCCAAGATCCCAACCTCTACTAGGTCAACATCCAACCAAGGCTCACCTCTCAAATCCAAGGTGAGAGAAGAGTATTGGCCTAGCAACTAGAGATAGAATCACCTCTCAAAAACCAAGTGAGAGGAGTGTTGCCTATACCACTAGAGCCTGAAATCACTTCTCAAGACCAATTGGAGAGAAAGGAGTTTTCCCCAAGAAACTCTATACATAAGGTTCGACCACCAAGGTCAAGAACATATCTACAACATATCATATATCCAACAAGATCAAAGATACAAACTAGGCAAGAAGCATATCTAACAAGATACATGGCCGATCAAGATGAAACATAAACATGCAAATAAGAAAGGAAGTAATATAGCTAGGGTTAGGAGTTATGTAACCCGCCTTAAGCAAGCTCCAAGCTCCTAGCACTAAGATCCCAAGCTCCAAGCACCACCTTCAGCCACCTCAAGAAGAGAAACAAGACTTGTAACCACCATGGCCGAAGAACAAGCAAGAAATGAGAAGAAGAAGGTGCTAAGGAAGGAGGGAAGATGCTCACCACAAGAAGAAGAACAAGACACTCTAGGGTTTGGCCACCACTAGAGGAAGAAGAAGACTCCAAGGAGAAGGAGAGGATCGACCACCAACTTTCAAGGAATATGTGTCACCCACCAAGGAAGGAAAGGAAGCAACACCACCTAAAGGGATTCTAAGCAAGATAAAGGAGAGGCATATATAGAAGAAGGTGAAGGAGAAATCAAAGTAAGGTGTCGTTCACCTCGAGATACTTGCCCATGGGCAATGCCACCTCCTCATTTCGCCACATCCACTTGTCTAAGGAAATTGCCACATGCAAGCATCATGCACCAAGTGTCCACAAGGAGGGTGACAGAAATGATGCCAAGGGTCAAGGGAAGTCAAAGGCCAATACACCTCATGGACGACACACTTTTGCCTGACACGAATCATGATCGACACAACATGGCCGATACCCCTCAAGGTTAACACAAAACATCCAAAACAACCCTTGCCTGATACAAGGTCCATCAAGGCAAGGCAATGCCCAAACAAGGCAAATCAAGGCCTAACAAGGCTCAACCAAGCCCAAGAAAACTCAAACAATAAGTCCAACCCTTCCTATCAACTCTAGAGGAAGCAAGGAGAGAGAGAAACATCTCTCAAGGTGACAAACTTACACATCAACCCTAAACTTGGGTTATTTGCAAGTAGCACCTCCAACTCCTAAAAAATCTCAAACAAACCCTAATCACCACTAAAGGTGATTAGCAAGCAACTAAACACAAGGTTTAGGCAAAGCAAATAGGGTAAACCCAAAATGAAGGTCAGGGTCCTTACACTATTTCTCACACTTCCATGTACATACGACATGATAATCAGATACATTCTCTCTTTTTAAGGAAACAAAGATACAAAACACCATTTATAACTCTCTCGCATCTATACTAGGACCTAGAGTGACAGGGACCAACTGAACTTAACTAATCTCATACTTAACTCATGTGGTAGATCTACTCTGATGCTTTGACCTTCTTCAAGTCTGATGGAGCCTCCACTTGTGTGGAGTTGTGTGAACCACTAAAAATCCTGGAGATAGTAAATCCCTAAGTTTAGCCTTGCGTGTGCTGTAATAAGATCTCCACCCACATACGCTAAGTTACGTGGAAGTCTTATCATTGTACAGTTGAGGGTCGAATCCACAAGAAAACGGTCTTGTTAAGGACTAACAAGATGGAAAATGTTATAATTCTACTTATCCACTTAAGAGTTGATATTTAGATCAAAGAGTTGATTGGATGATTAAACTAAAGTGCAAAGTAATGTAAATGGCAGGAAAGTAAACTTAAGGTTGTAAACGATATTTTGGAAATCACTAGGATGTGATCGAGTTTCACCACCACTACGCATGGATCATAACATACATCACAATAACATGGCTTGCAAGAAGAGTCTAAACAATTAGTATCTTTGTAGATTTAGCTTCCTTTATGATAACTAACTATAAGAAATGTGGGAGTATTACAATGCCAGCCATCCCCGAATGAATATGTCACTTACTTTGCATCACTCCCTTCGCAAAGTGTGTTCCTCGACATGAAAAAGTTGTACTTTCATATGTCAACTGATTCCATTTCATAATATGAAAGTACAATGATGGAAGTGAGTTTACTCCACTCCTTGAAAGACGCTTCTAGATACCGAAACAGATATATGGTGACTACATACATCAAGAACTAACATGCAATCGATATTCAAATCTAAAAGCACAAATGTAGACAATTTGTACTAGAAGATAATAGGTAACACAAGCTGGTGATCAAGCAACTAGCATTCATTAAACGATTGATGTTGAACTGAAAAGATAGTATTTCTCTATTGCAAACTCATGAATTACAATGCATGGAATGAAAACATGGGTAGCAGGGCTACTCCCAGCACCCTAGTGTATAGAACTACTCACTCATGGCAAGAATAAAGAAGGAGACGGGAAGAGAGAAGGAAAACATCATCTCCATGTAGGAAGGAGGAAGGTCGACCCCTTGGAGTAGAGAATGACTATCTTCACATCACATGATTTCCTTGGTGATAAATCCTCGACCCACCTTCTATGTCGATTACAAAGGAAGTAGCTTGATGATGGAGTGTGGATCTTAGACCGGCAGCCTTGGGGCGAAGGATGGAGGATGAAATAGCTCTGGAATAGATGAGGCAGTCTTTGGGCATCTAAGAGTTCGATCAAATGAGGACCCCTTTGGTCCTATTTATAGGCTTCCAAGGAGTCATGAATGGTATTGGGACCATTTGAATCTTTAATGGTTTGGGGACCATTTGGATCCTCTCAGTCTTGGGACCGTTTGGATCCTTGTGGTATGGATACCGTTTGGATCCTCTCGGTCTTGGGACCATTTGGATCCTCGTGGTTTGGAGACTGTTTCATCTACACTCGGTCTGGGGACCGATCAGACTTGTTCGGTCTTGAGACCGTTTGAAGCTTGCTCGGTCTTGAGACCGTTTGAGGCTTGCTCAGTCTTGAGACCGTTTCAAGCTTTCTCAGTCTTGAGACTGTTTGAGGCTTGCTCGGTCTTGAGACCGTTTGAAGATTGCTCAGTCTTGGGACCATTTGAGGCTTGCTCGGTCTTGAGACCGTTTGAAGTTTGCTCGGTCATGAGACCGTTTGAGGTGGAACTTTTGTAATTTTTTGGGTTTTTCAGTAAGAAGAAAAGAAGAAATATCAGTCTATTGGTATATTCACAATAAAGCAGAAAGTTAATTATTCTATCTAATTTATCTAAGAAAGAGTATGGAAAACTAAGAAAAAACTAGTAAGATAACATCACAAAATGGGAGGTTATCATCCCCCTAACTTAGAGTTTATCTTGTCCTTAAGCTGGATAGAGCTAAGGCACGTAGTGGCGAGGTGATTTTATTTAGTGAAGATTTCCATACTCTTGCTTAAGTTCTAAACTAGAGATCTCCCAAAGTCTTATCAGGGCTTCTGCACGCACCAAATCTTTCAGAAATAGGGAGTTGCATCGAGCTCAAGTTTCTTCCATATCACATAACTTGCATTGGGACCACCTTTTCCTTGATCGTATTTCGTGCATGCTTTCGACTCTTGAGAAATTTTATACTTCTTTGAAAATCCTACCAGAAGCTAAGATGAGTATGAGGGTTGGATGAAGGCTGTTGTGTGACCCCCCCCCTCGAAGGGAGGAGGGTTTATCTAAACTTTTTGGGTCTCTCTACCGGGCGCGACACATTTGCCTTTGTGAGGGCAGCTGAATGTACCGACCGGGAAAGACCTTTTTCAACTTTTTCATATATTTGGAGACCTTAAGATCTAACTACCAGACATGACACATATACCTTTGTGAGGGTAACTGAATGTACTAGCTGGGCAAGACCTTTATTGGCTCTTCATATAGGTCCTTATGCATGGCACAACTCTCATGTTTTTATTCAACACTCTGGCTTTTATTCATATGCTCACTGGCTTAGGAATTGGGTAATTATGGGTTTTATTTGGGCTGCCAAGCCTCTTTTTGAAAAGAAGAAAATTATTCTCTAGAGTTTCTAGACATGCATTTGTTTTGGTTTCGTACTCGGCGGTACACTTGCGAGGTTCCTTGATTTGGATTTCGCCTGGTTCCCTTCTGTCCTTGAGAGTGTTTGCTTGTTTCAGTCGCAGTTTTGACATGTAGAGAGTCTGATGTGGAATTGAAGAAAAAGCATGAATATCGAGTGTGGGAGTGATTTATTAATTCACCATTACATTCCTAAATGCTACTTATTTAAGTGTTTCTGCGGATTACTTTTTCTCTAATTTAGCTAGGGGTGTCCCCTTTCCAAAATGAATGTTTTCTTATGTACAACATCTATTCTAACAAAGAAATTATAAGAAAAACTAATTGTCAGAAAAAGAAAAATTTGTACGAAAGAACAAAGGTAAATGAAAGAGTGGAGATAAAAAGGTTTGAATATAATAACTTGCCCTTTCCCAGTGTACTCCCCCTAACTTATCACTCACTCTGTCTGTAGAGTGTCAAGGTGATAGGTTGAGAAGTAAATGGGAAAGGGTGTCAAGGTTCTATTAATCCCTTGTTGTATCCATAAGAACATAGGAGATTTGCTGCAAACTTTCCACATAAAGCATGATAATCCACGTCCTTCATGTCCTCCACATGTTTCCAAGAATAGTGTGGGCATACATCCAGTAAAGGACGTGGAAACCACAGTCATTTGATTCTCTAATTTGCTGGGGACATCTGTGGTAGATGGCTGGGAGGTGGAAATGTTCTTTGTTATACACCTTTGTGTGCGTGCTGAGAAGATCGTGTAGTCATTTAGCACAATCCTTTGCCACTTCTTCCGTGGGTGTCTTTGCTGTAACAACATACTCTCTCTGGATTGGATCAAACTGGCTATCAGACTTATTGCAGATGACTGTAGTTCCATTATGTCAGTTTGTTGCCAGCAACATCCAATGCTCAGAGTGAAGGAATGGAAATAGGATGATCTTTGGAGTCGTATGTTGAAGATATGAGATAAGGGCTTCAGTGGTGCTGAAGTTCTTTGACCTGAGTAAATCATCCTTCATGTATGTGGGCGCCATGTAAACCATAGGTAGGTCCCGTGCTAGAAGAAATTGGTAGGCAGTCATCACGCTCACAGATAATGAACCCTTTACTTGTACAGTTTCACAGAGTGCATATGCCATTATGAGAATATTCCCTTCAAGGAAAACAAGCTCATCGTTTTCTGCATATAGCCGAGACATGATGAGTTTGAGTTCACTGTCTGAAAGACTCTTGCATGAAACAAGGTCAAAATTTTGGAATGTCGGTGATATATCAGATAGAGGTACCATGTCTTTGGAGGATCTTTTGATGATAGCTCCTGTTAGCAGATTGATTCCCCCCTTGTCTTCCACCATATCGAAAGTGTAAGGGTCCCATTGTCATTTTTCTGGGACCTTGGTGGTTTGTTGTTGTTGTTTCTCTAACTCCTTTAGTTCTTGTTTGAAAGGTTGCTTTTGTGGATGTTGGATAGCAGTGAATAAGAAACGAGGTACGTCGGCATGCACCATTTTTGAGTCCTTGAAGAATCGTCTGTCGCAGATGAGCTCCATGGTGTAACGTCCCTGTAAAGAATGCATATTTTCTGTAGCTAGCTCGGTAAATGGGATATGTCTGTTGAGCACTTCAATAAATCTTATTGTACAGAAAGTGTAATCCCCTGAACCTTCTAGCATTTGGACTACTGGGTTGATGATTTGGATCCAAGGTTGGTTCTAGCCATGTTGAAGAGATGGACAGGAAGCCCATATTATTTTGAGAAGCTGGAAGGGAATGCAGTGTGCTTCTCTAAATTTTGAACTAGAAATGTTTATCTGTCTGGCCTTGAGCTCACTGGCATAGAAATTGTACACCTTGGCATCACGAGCCTCGGTGTCGACAATCATTAGTAGCCAGTGGATGAAAACTTGAAAAGACACTGTGATGTAGCGTGCCTTCCTCGCGATACCCATTTACAGCCACTCGATGGACTTTGCGTGTAAGTCCTTATTTAATAAGAATAAAGCTAGAGAGGGTGAAGCGTTGAAAACTGGCTGCAAATTATTCAGGCTCCAAAATACATCTATAGTGTTAGCAAGGAGGACACGGAAGATAGCCATCTTCACCGTCGATTGTGGTCATAGGAGAATACGAAAATCTTCACGTGTCAATTTGCACTTTATTTTGTTGTTGTTATAGAGGACACTCCCCCCGGTCCCTGGCATCATCTAAAATAGTGTTCAAGATGAAGATATCCTGAACATCTAAGGTAGAGATGGCCGCCATGTCCAAGTTGTGCATCTTGTGAGGTAGAGGTGGCGACGGGGGAAGGTCTTCTAGAGGAGGAAGTGAAGTCTGTTCTTTGTCGTCAAATTGTCATGGCAGATCTTCATCCTTGTTAGAGTCAAAGTCGAGTCTATCGTCGGTGTCAAGACTCACTCTGTCATCAGAATCCTCCTACTCTGGGGGGTGCAACTTGATCTGGGGCAGAGTGTTGAAGAGTGGTGGCTGTTGTGAGTGGGATAATGATGGTTTCCATGATGTACTATTGAAACTCAACAAAAGTTGCATCTTTGGCAGCGTCCCCCCAAGAGCCCATGGCTGAAAAATTGAAGAATTGATCCCCATATGACATGGTGACATTATCATTGTTATCAGGAGCATGGTGGTCTTTGCTTCCACCCTCCTTGTTGTTTCCACCATCTCCCCTCCTTGTATTATCTGCCCCTCAGTTGGTACCCTCCCCAGCATTGCTTGGGTTGTCTGGTTGGTCATCTGAGGAGGAGCTATCTGGGTTGGAGTCAGTAGAGGAGTCAAAATCCTCATCATTGTCTTCATTATCATCATCATCGTTATCCTCCGCCTTGTCTTTTGTCTTCTTATGTGCTGCTTTCTTACACTATCGATGGATAGCTTGTAATTCTTCAAGTGCCACTTGCACATGCTCATAGGTTACGAGCAGTGCGTCATGGCTTTCTTTGAGATCTGTATATCTTGCTTCAGCGGAGAGGAGTCATGCTGATAGATTGGTTAATTGTAACATCCCTGACTTGGGTTATGCTTTAACCCTAGATGTTTTGTATAAGAAAGATAATTATATGATTGCTTTTATCTTTTGAAAAGTAATTAAGGTTCAAGAGGAACTTATGTTTCAATTTTAGTCCTTTTTGAATAAAGTTGAAAATAATGTTTTTCCTATTTTGGACTAAAGTGCAAATTACCCAAGTTGAGGGGTTAACTTGCAAATGTTACATGATAAAATGTTCCTTAAGTGTTGAAGCATCATAAGAATGAAAATGATGTAGAGGTATGGCTTGTGGAAGCCTGAGCACCAAGAAAGAGCTTATTGAGCAATGTTTGTGCATTAAAACCTAGTTTTGGTGTAATGTGCAATTTACCCAAAACCTAGGGTTCAATATGCAAAATACCACTTCTAGAGAGTCCCTAATGTTTCTTGGTATCAATAATTAGAGGGGTGTCTCATTTGAATCTCTTTGGGGAAGAGAATCTTGATATTAAAATAATCAAGATTTAAGCATAATTGAAACCCTAATTCAATTTAATGCAAAAAATTAAATATATTGCCCATCAACCAAAATTATGGTAGTTGGAATTTTATAATGAAAGGACGTTCTATTGCCTTGTGTGGCAATGAAAATATCTAAAGTGAGTGGAGAGCCCACTCACATTAATTAAAGAAAAAGAAATATCCACTAATTTTTGGATATTATTATTAAATTGGTTAAGGTGCTTAAATGGATTGCTTTTAATTCAAGGATAAAGTAAAAGAAAGTTAGGGAAAGGAATATGGCTTCGTGAGCAAGCCATGGAGGGTGGTATGTGGCAAGGAAATGAATGGATTTCCTTCCTACTTTCTCTCTCTTAAAAGAAATTCAATAAAATACATATATATTCATATATCCATTACTAGAAAGGCTATTTTGCAAACCATTTTAATTCCCTTACTTTGGCCGAAGGCTAAGGAGCTTAGGAGCGGGAGGAAAACGACCCCCAACCTGTAGGTAAGCTCCATGGTCTTCTTCAACATTGATTTTATGGTGGAAATAAAAATTCAATGCTTAATTTCTTCTTTTCTCCATTCAATCTTCAACCTTAGCCATTTTCTTCACTCGAAGACTTGAGGACTAGCCTTGGATAGTTGAAGGAGCTTATTTCACCATTGAAAACATGGAGCTTGAAGCTTTGAAGCTTCTTTGAAGGTGGGTTATAAAATTTGAACCCATTGTTATTATCATTTGATTCCAAATATTTCAATATATGATTTATTCTTCTTTCTTCTTGATTAATTCTTGTTGCAATTGATGGTTTTATGAAATAAGTAGTGATATGATCACTATGAACGAAGTGTGATGATGATGACATCATCATAACCAATCACTACTAGGTCAGCATGATGAAACGGTTTTAAGTATAATTGGGGAAACAATTTTCAAAAACATTTGACCTAATTTGGTTTCAAAACCGTTTGACCTAATTCGATTTCAAAACCATTTGACATAATTTAGTTTCAAAACCGTTTGACCTAATTTGGTTTCAAGACTGTTTGACCTAATTTGGTTTCAAGATCGATTGACCTAATTTGGTTTCAAAATTGTTTGACCTAATTTGGTTTCAAGATAGATTGACCTAATTCGGTTTCAAGATTGTTTGACGTAATTTGGTTTCAAGATCGATTAACCTAATTCGGTTTCAAAACTGTTTGACCTAATTCGGTTTCAAAACTGTTTGACTATATTTGGTTTCAAGATCGTTTGACCTAATTTGGTTTCAAGATCGATTGACCTAATTCAGTTTCAAAACCGTTTGACCTAATTCGGTTTCAAAACCATTTGACCTAATTTGATTTCAAGATCGTTTGACCTAATTTGGTTTTAAGATCGATTGACCTAATTCGGTTTCAAAATCGTTTGACCTAATTTCGTTTCAAGATCGATTGACCTAATTCAGTTTCAAGATCGTTTGACCTAATTTGGTTTCAAGATCGATTGACCTAATTCAGTTTCAAAACTGTTTGACCTAATTTGGTTTCAAAAGCGTTTGACCTAATTTAATTTCAAGATCGTTTGACCTAATTTGGTTTCAAGATCGATTTACCTAATTTAGTTTAAAGATTGATTGACCTAATTCGGTTTCAAAACTGTTTGACCTAATTCGGTTTCAAAACCATTTGACCTAATTTGGTTTCAAAATCGATTGACCTAATTCGGTTTCAAGATCATTTGACCTAATTTGGTTTCAAAACCATTTGACCTAATTCAGTTTCAAAACTGTTTGACCTGATTCGGTTTCAAAACCGTTTGAAGGTTTATTAGTCCAACATTGATGAAGGATCAATTGATCTCAAAACCAACTGAGTACTTATAAAGTATCTCAAGGATGATCTCAATTGTTATACCCCTAAGGTACTTAGGTGGATAAATATACTTAGAGTAAATGACATTTGATGCTTATGAATACAAACAACTATATACACTATGATAATCATGGGTGCAGAAAGATTGAGTCAATTTAATAAAGTAAGGTGATAATGTGTATTCCTAAGTACATGGGACAATGACAAGTATGATTCAATAATATTATGTGCTTCAAGATATGTGGAAGCACTAAATTAGGGTTTGGTTTATGATGTAATCATGAAAACCCTATCAATGAAGATCGAGAAACCCTAATTTATGGGAAACCCTAATTGAAGGGAAACCCTAACTAATGAGATAACCCTAATTTAGGGTAATGCTCGGAGAAACCCTAATCTAGAGTAATGATGTAACCCTAATCTAGGATGATGATATGAGAAATCCTAATTCAGGGTAATATAATGAAAAACCCTAAATTAAGGGGATTCTTCATGAAACCCTAACCCTAATTTTGGGTAGTGTTACTTGAAACCCTAATTTGGGAGAAAAGTTATAAGGAACCTTAATTTAAGATAATGAAGTGTGAAACCCTAATATAGGGTGAAGCTATGTTATACCCTAATACAGTGATGTGATGTGAAACTCCAATCTAGGGTGATGTTATGTAATGTTATATGAAACCATAATTAATGTGAGTTGGAATACCCTAACCCTAATTTCGGGTAATGGGATGTGTGATTCTCATGATGGAATAGTTGCTAATACCCTATAGGAGGGTGTGGTCAATATCTTCAAGTAAGATGAGGATGATACACCCATGAAGGGTGAAGTTGATAAACCATATGAATGGTAAGGTTGATACCTTAATTGGAAAGAGTATGAGGGATAATATGATGCTTAGAACAATATACATCTAACCCAATACATGTGTTCAACTTGACATATATGACTCAACCTTATACACCTTGTAAAGGTGAGGGTAAGAAATTCTTAATAGTGATGAGTGTAACACCAAGTAATGGTGTGGATAATATCCTGAGAGGTGAAATGCCTAAAGTGGTTGATAATGGTTAATTCTATGTCAACAATGCCTTAACTTGAAATGAGTTCATATCACTTGAAGATAGTTGGATAGTTCAAATATGTGACTTATGGCCTATACACTACATCATAAGTGTGATAGGTTAGTGCATAAAGTATTAGGATGGGAAATACCCTAATACAAGACAAATTGATGAACTCAAATAAGTTAAAAGTGATGAGGGAAGTAATACATCAAGACATGATAGATATCACATCAAACACGTTAAGGTTGATACACCTTGATGTACCTCAAATTCAATATACTTGGATGTCTAACATATGAAAGGTGTTATGTCAATTGTTACATTGAGATATAATAAGCTTAATACACTTTGATAAGTGTATGCTAATATACTTTGAGAAAGGGGAAGTCCAAGTTAGTAAAGTATGATGAAATCATACTCTGGTAAGGATGATAATGGAACTCATACCTTGTGTTGATAATCACTTTATAATAAATGATGAGAATAAATAAGTATGATTGAATACTTGCAATACCAATGATGGCTCCTAGATGTGTGAAGCAATGAACTAGGGTTTGATTATTGATAATATGATCTTGAAAACCTAAATGGTTAATAATGGAAAACCCAAACCCTATTGATGGGAAGGTTGTGTTTCTTTTATTGCATAAGCCTTGTAAGGCATGTTAAATACTTGTATAACAAGTATAATGTATAATGGCCTTGAGTGCCATGTGAATCAGTTATTGCCTAGCGAGAGGTGACAAGATGTGTAGTGGCCTTGTGAGCCATGTGAGATGCTTATGTAACAAGTATCATGTATACCTTGGTCAGATGACCTGGAGGTAATAGTTACCTGATAAGTGGTAACAAATGCTCAGTGATGAACTACGGATTTGAATACCCAGATCCAGTGAACGTGATGATGATATTATTGAAGGATGAGAATTCCTGGTAAAAGATGAGGGATTGAGATCCCAATGTTTTATAAAGTTTTGATAGATGTATTACACTTTCTTTGTAGTATTGGTCATAATTCCTATTTGAGAACTTGATTGATATTAAAATAATATGGTAATGCACTTAATTAATCAAGAGTAATCTTATCATATAGAGCCCTGACCATAGATCCATCATCATCCGTAATTGGTGATGGTGAAACAGGTTTTCCTATGGGATCTCTTGATGAATGCATTTTGTTGAATATGTGGGGTGATGGGAACAAATACCTTACGCCCAAGTGGAGGAATTGATGTGAGATAAACATAAAATATCTCAATCCTTCATTATATGTGTCGGGATGGATGTATCACAAATATCTCGATGTCGGGATGAATGTACCACAAATCTCCCGATGATGTTTAATGTCAGATCGATGTGAGATAAACATTAAATCTCTCGATTGCCGATGAGAGTGCAACTGCCACTGTAACTCTGTAGCGAAGTTCCCAATATACCCTAGAAAGCTATGATGAGCAGTTGACATTGTCCTTCTTGTATTCTCGCACTGACCGAGATGTGGGAGGTCATGGAATCCGGCTCTTCCTTTGACCTTGTATGGTACCGATTTCGACTTCGCAGTGGTCGGTTGGAGTATGAGCGGTATACCTCATCTCCTCAGGGCATAAGTGTGATTGTAAAATGTAATCAGCCGCGTAGCATATTTTCTTAAGGATTAAATACGGAAATCAATTGGCTGATGTTACATTTCTTTTAAGTATATCTTTAATGGATAGATGTTATACATGTTCTTCATTTTCCTTATAAGATGAATAGATGATTCACTGCTTAATCATTTATAGCTGCAATGCTTAAGAAGAAGATATTGCTCTATCCTATTTTAAATAATGATTTAATCTTCTTCTAAGTTTATTACTATTTATCTACAATGATAATATTTTTGGCGGAGAGTTATATCTCTCGCTGGGACAATTTACAATTATCTCACCCCCGTGGGACCCAACATTTTTAGGTGGACGCGGACGAAAGAGTAGAAACCATACATTAGAGGAAGGATGGAAGCATCAGGGACAACAGTAACATCTCAGGTGGAGATACTGACTGTCGTGTCATGTAGATATGAGTCCTATGAGTCATCTCTGTACTCTCAGGTCCTTGGAGTCAGTAGTTAGTGTTATCACGATCGATCTGAGATTTTGAATGCCTCAAGATTTTATGTTGCTGATGTATAGTTTGTTCAAGCAACTATTATATATATATATATATATATATTCCTCGAGATGAGATGATACAGGCATGTATAATGTGAACTACAATGTATATATAGTACTTTGGTTCTTGTTACAAGAGTTTCCTAGAGTTGTATCTCATTGCAAATGGTTTAAATTTTTAGTAATTTTCAGTAATCCGTTGCTAATGTTTATTTTGCTTAATTAATAACGATTAGTTTGTCCGTCGTTAGATTACTTGTGCTCGCAGATGATTGAGTTCATCTTTTGAGTGCTCCTCTTAGTGGCAGATGAGTTGTGTGAGGTTGGCATCAACGCCGTCCAAGTGCGTGCTCAGTGCAGTTTGCTGTTGCTGAAGCTCACAAAGGGTCTTAGGCAAAGGTTGAGTTTGCTTGGAGACCCTGTCGACTTGTTGGGCCAACGCTTCTTGCTGGCTGTTCATCCCAAGTATTAGCTCTAGCATGTTTTTTAAGCAGTCATCAACACGGTTGACTTGCTGGGCTGCTATTTCCTGCCGTTGTTGAATGCTTGTAAGGAGGCCTGGAAAGGCGTGAGTCCTCTCATCGAGCTTGGATACATGTGTTGCAAGTCCAAGCACACACAAAAAATTGATTATAAGATGTTAGATGGGTCGGTGATTAGGTTTTGAATAGCATCAAATTGTCATCTGAATTCCTCACCGACTTATGAAAAGGGGACCCCAGTGGTGTAAAGGTGTGGTGATTGGGGTCTGGGTGGAAGGG
This sequence comes from Alisma plantago-aquatica, assembly GCA_963693085.1. NCBI lineage: Eukaryota > Viridiplantae > Streptophyta > Magnoliopsida > Alismatales > Alismataceae > Alisma > Alisma plantago-aquatica. Next base: position 1,302,141,724 of record OY856410.1, read on the forward strand.
TGGTGGTTCCGTGTGAGAGAGATACCATTAGAATACCCCCGAATCACATGGAGATTGTAGAAGGAGTCACCAGCAGTGTCGAGGTGGTGGCGGATTAGTGAGATTGTGACATCCCTAATATGGAAGGTGGGGCCGAGAATGCCGGGGGGAAGGTGGTGGAGGTGAAGGTGAGATCGGGCGTTGAGGTGAAAACTGAGTCATCCGTGGGGAAAGGGATTGTGACAGGAGATGTGGGTGAAGTTGTAGTTGTGGGGAAAGGGATTGTGGTGGGTATGATTATAGAAAATGGTGGAAGAGTGGTGTGGAGTGGATAGGTGGTGGACGTCGGGAAAGTGGAAGATGGCAGGGTGGGGGAAAATGGGAGTGTGGTGGGGGTGGTTGTAGAGGTGATCCCAACATCTAGATCTATGATGAAGGGGTCTGATGTGGGATTGACAATGTTTTCTTCATTGTGAGGGTGCTCTGCCTCAGGGTTCATCTTGGATGTAGGCATCCCTGACCGCTGTTGCTTTTATGCGCGAAGTTTGGTCAGTCGTGTTACATGTATTTTCTTTGGCCTTGTTGTTGGGGTAGTGACACTATATTCTGTTTGCCCTGCTTTTGCTTGTTTCTCCTTTCCTTTCACTGGGGCTAGAAGGTTGGTAATATCCTCTTCAGTGAAGAGAAGCTTGTCTTTATCATAATCAGCGAGGTCCAAAAGTGGTAGATGTGTCCTGGATGCTTTGACAGTTGGGTAGAAGATGAAGTGGATTTTGCATCCTTCTCCATTATGATATAGGTGTTCTTTAGAATTTGCTCATTTGTTAGGGTGTCACCCTTTATAAAAGTACATTTTGGAAGTGGTCCGTCCATCTTAAGATATTTTAGAATTGATATTACGTGACCACCCATGCAGATTTCCTTTCTGAGGGCATAAGATGCGTGTTTATGTATCAAATGCCGTCCGATGTTGACCGGCTGCCCCTTTAGGATGGACCACAGTGTGAAGAGGTCCAATATGATAAAATTCCCACCACTGTCCTAGGGAATAGAGTGCCTGTTATTATTTTGTACAAAGTTCGCACCAGGCCGGAATGAATGTTGGAGGATTTGCAAGTCTTAGGTTCATAGTTGGGAATTCCCATCAAAGACTTCCAGAAGGTATGCCTGTTGAACTGGGGGTAGTCTAGACTTGCCACCTTAGCCTTCTTTAGCTGATCTTGGTTGTCGATGAAGATTTCATTCAACAGTTTCTCAGTCAAAACGACCTTTCTCCCAAAAATCAAGGTTACTAGCTTGCAGTCACCTTCATCCTTTGGTTTGTCTGTTGCATCCACGGGTTCTTTGGTGAGGTAAGTGAAGAATTCCAGTGTGGGCTCAACGTAGGAATTCTCTATGACAAAGTAGAGTTTGGAAAGAGTCGCCTCATTGAGCAGGGCAAGTATTCTGTCATAGATCCCCATTTTTTTAGTACGTTGGAGCAGACATACTTGGTTGGTCGCAAGATTTTGTCGCCAGCTTGTAATTTTTGAATATAGAGATCAGCTGGTGTTTCTATTTCCGTGGTGGTGGCAGTAGGAGTGGCATGTCCTGCCAGGATTTGTTCCCTTGTATTTGAGGGCCGAACTTGTTTCCGTGCCCATCTTTTGGTAGGTCGTTCTTTAGTGGCCTCCTGGGCCTTCCTTTTGCCCTTTGACTTTGTAGGTGGGGATTCCTCCTCAGAATTTGGTGTGTAGTCTGAACCTTCATCGGTTGAGGAAAGATCCTCAACTTCTTCAATTGGATCTTCAACTAAACATTTGTTGACTTGCTCAAGGTCGTGGATGACCTTGGGCAAGTCAACTGGAGCTTTGCCTATTTTTTCACACAAGTCAAGGATGTGCTGGAGCTTATTCTTGCGCTCCAACAACTGCTCCCTGGTCAAGAGGTGGGAGTCAATAGCTTCTTTCGCAGGTGATGCCATTCTAAAAATTGAACAAGAAATCATATATGTTAGAAAAGATTGAATTTTTTAGTAATAATGGAATTTATGTTGAAAAGATTGCAACATTGTGTAAAGACTGTTTGGGTCCAAACGGTTTCATGACCGTTTGGGTTCAAATGGTTTGACGACCGTTTGGGGTCAAATGGTTTCACGTACGTTTGGGTCCAAACGGTTTCACAATCGTTTGTGTCCAAACGATTTCAAGATTGTGTGAGTCGAAACCGTTAGGAACAAGCGGGTGTCGAAACCATGAGGAAGGTGAAGCGGCATTGTCGTCGATCAGAAAAAGGTGATTAAGGCTAAGCGACAGTAGCGACAAAGGCGTAGGCGGCAGTGATGGCCACGACAACAACAATGAAAGTGGTGAGGATGAAGAGAGCTGAGCACACACCATGTTTGACAGTGATGTGGTGAGCGTCATCTACCGTGATTATGGTGGTGATAGATGCTACGGAGTGAGCGAAGGAGGGGAAGATGATGCAGCTTCCGTGAGCATGAATGGAGATGGAAGAAGCAGGACTGGAGGCAAGAGAGAGGAAGCAGCACCAGAGGCGAAAGAGGTAGCAGAGATAGTGACATGGCTTGGGTTGTGTGGGAGCAGAGAAATTGGGAGGAATGGAACATGAAGATTCGAGAATTGAAGAAATGAAAAAGGAGGGGGTCGAGTAGAATTTATAGAAAAAGGAGGGGCGATGGTACAAATTCTCATTAGGCAAACGGTCTTGAGACCGTTTGGGTCCAAACGGTTTCAAGATTGTGAAGACCAAATGGTTTTGAGACCGTTTGAGTCCAAATGGTTTTAAGACCGTGAGGACTAAACCGTTTTGAGATCGTTTGATTCCAAACAGTTTCGAGACCATGAGGAATAAATGGTTTATAGACCTTTTTAGTCCAAACGGTTTCAAGACCGTAAGGACTAAACAGTTTCGAGACCGTTTGAGTCCAAATGATTTCGAGACCGTGAGAACTAAACGGTTTCAAAACCGTTAGGATAAAATTGTTTTGGTTATGAATTTTCATATTTTTATGTTTTTATATATTTTTAAAATTTTTATTTTTTAAAAATTTTATATTTACTAAGAAAAATTAATAAGTCTAGAAAATTATCTAAACTAAGCAAAATGAAAATAGGGAGGTGATACTTAGTTCTTGGGTTGCCTCCCAAGAAGCGCCATGGTTTTACGTCGCTGGCTCGATGAAATTCTAACTTGGTCAAGTTGATGCAGTGGGGTCATGAATCTCAATGGTTTGTTTTGGAGTTTATCGGCTAGAGTATCATATTTCTTTAGTCTATGGCCATTAACAGTCCTTTCTCCTCCATTGTCATTAAAGATGATGACAACTCCAGTTGGGTAGATGTGCTTGATGGTGAATGGCCCAGACCACTTTGTGTGAAGTTTTCCGGGAAACATTTTGAGTCTGGAGTTGAAAAGAAGGACTTTGTCTCTGATAATGATATCTTTCCTTTTAATGTGGCCATCATGCCACATCTTAGTTTTCTCTTTGTATATCCTGCACTCTGGTAGGCAGTCATTCTTAGTTCCTCCAGCTCTTGTAATTGAAGTTGTCTATATTTCACCGCACTTTTGAAATCAAAATTCAATTGTTTGATAGCCCATCAAGCTTTGTGTTCTAATTCAACTGGAAGATGGCACGACTTTCCATACACTAAAAGAAACAACATTGTTCCTATTGGTGTTTTGTAAGCAGTATGATATGCCCAAAGATCATCAGGGAGCTTGGTGGACCAGTCTGTGCGGTGTCTGTTGACAGTTTTCTCTAAAATAGCTTTCAATTGTCTGTTTGAGACTTCAACTTGGCCGCTAGTCTATGGATGATAAGTTGTAGCAACTTTATGTTTTACTCCGTATCTTCACAGAAGAGATTCGAAGCTTCTTTCCAACAAATGTGACCCTCCATCAGATATGACTGTTCTAGGAAATCCAAATCTAGGAAAGATGATATCCTTAAACATCTTGATAACCATCTTTGAAACGACCGTCTTCAAACTGATAAACAAATCATCATTTATTTAAGCGGAATAAATGTAAACAATGGATTAAAAAAATCACTAAAAGTTAAAACCATTTTGCAAAGAGATCCGTTTCTAGGAAAACTCTTAAGAAGAGAACCAAAGTACTATATACATCATGGTTCACATTGTGCATATCATGTACCATCTCATCTCAAGGGTTACATATTACAATTGCTTTGTCCAAACTATATGTGAGCAACATAAAACCTCGAGGCATACAAGCCAAAATCTCAGATCGATCATAAGACCACTAAGTACTGACTCCAAGGACCTGAGAGTACAGAGACGACACATATGACTCATATCTACAAGACACGACAGACAGTAACTCAACCTGAGATATTACTGTTGCCCCTGATACCGCTGTCCTCCTCTGATGTATGGTCCCTAACTCCTCGACCGCGTCCACCTAAAAAAATGTGGATCCCATAGTGTGAGACAATTGTCCCAGCGAGAGATATAACTCTCCACTGACCATATTATTATCAATAGATTAAGCATTTATAAACTGAGCATAGGTTCTTTTTATATTAACATGCAGGATAATTCACTATATGAACAGAATGAAGTAAACTCCTTTCTTAAGGAGAACATCACATCTACCCATAGTAGAGTTATAAATCATCTATCTACTTTGCAAGGAATATAAGGAACATAAATAACATTTATCAACTAAAATGTATAATTGAAGTACGCATCAAGCAATGTTTTTCGTATTTAATCCTTAAGCAGATATGCTACATGGTTGAACATATTTTACAATAACACTTATGCCCTGAGGAGATGAAGCATACCTTGATCATCTCCAACCGACCACAAACTTCTCACAAGTCGGTACCATACAAGGTCAATGGAAGAGCCGGTTGCCATGACCTCACATGTCTCGGTCAGTACGAGACCACACATAATTCAGCATTACATCATGTGTCATCTGCTAGTAGGACATCTAGTGTCAGCTACAAAATAGCTGTGCTAGGGTATGTAGGCATCCTCGCTTTTAGAGCTACAACGTCAACTACACTCTCTTAGGGGAAACATCTACTAACAACCATCCCTAGTTATGAAATCACTGAGTCATGGCGACACAAGCACCATACTCTGAGCCACGGGCCAGTTCACTGTGCTCAACAATGAGTCTACGACCGAAGTCGTACTCGAGCCAGGATATGGCATATAGCCAAATCCCCATTCATTTCGAGCTCATAAGGGGATCGGCTCACTCATGGACGTCCATACTTACGCCTTCACCTACTCAAAGTATGCACTCTGGGTTATGCCGCGGGGAACCCGTTTCACCATTCAGCAAATCCTAACACTGATGGATCTATGGCCAGGGCAACATTTTATAGTTTCTAGTGATATATTACGTGCATTACAACATTCTTTTAGCATCAAACAAGTTATCATTATCAATCACAACAAATGCTACAAATAAAAGTGTAATACATCTAACACAAACTTTTCCAAATCTTTAAAATACATGATACTTGGGATCTCAGTCCCTTATCACATTACTGGGAATTCTCATCCCTTCACATCATAATTATCCTGATTACTGGATCTGGGTATTCAAACCCTTGGATCATCACATGGCATTGTTACCTCTCTAGCATGTAACCATTACCTCTAGGTCCTTAGACCAAGGTATTCATTTCACTTGTTGTACAATTATTCTCATGGCTCACAAGGCCATCACACATCTTGTCACCTCTCACTAGGCAACAACTTATTCACATGGCTCACAAGGCCATTACACATCTTGTCCCCTCTCACTAGGCAACAACTTATTCACATGGCTCACAAGGCCATTAAACATTATACTTGTTATACAAGTATTTAACATGCCTTCCAAGGCTTATGCAATAAGAGAAATGAAACCTCCCCATTATTAGGGTTAGGGTTTCCCTTTATAGACGAATAGGGTTTCAAGTTCATATTATTAATCCGAACCCTAATTCATTTCTCCACACATATAGGAGCAAACTTTGATATCATAAGTATTCAATCATAATTATTTATTCTCATCATTTATCATTCAATGATTATCAACACAAAGTATGAGTTTCTCTCTCATCTTCACTAGGATATTGACTACGTCATACTTTATTAACTTGGCTTAACCCTTTATCGAGGTATATTAACTTGCACTTATCAAAGTGCATTAAACTTATTACATCTCAATGTAATAATTGACATGACATACTTCATGTGTTACTCATCCAAATATATTGGATTTAAGGTACATCAAAGAGCATCAACCTTGAAGTACTAGATGTGATACTTATCATGCATTGGTGTATCACTTCCCTCTTTACTTTTAACTTACTTATCTTGTATTAGGGTATTTCCCATACTAATACTTTATCCACTAGCCCATCACATTTATCATGTAATGTATTGTTCTTAAATCACACATTTAAATTATCCAACCATCATCAATGATATGGAATCATCTCGGGTTAAGGCATTGTTGATATAAGGTTGTCCATTATCAATCACTCTAGGTGTTTCACCTATCAAGGTATTAGCCACACCATTACTTGGTGTTACACTCATCATTCCTAAGAGTGTCTTGCCCTCACCTTTACAAGGTGTATCGGATTGGATGTGTGCATATGTTCACCATATCGGGTTGGAGGTGTATGAGCACTCACCATATCGGGCTAGAGGTATATGAACATCATCCATATCGGGCTAGAGGTGTTTGTATGTGTTACCCATGTCGTGCATGAGGTATTAATCCATCACCATGTTGGGCTAGAGGTATATGAACATCACCATATTGGGTGGCTCACCATCTAGGGTTGGTCGTAATGGGTTAGGGTTTGCCATATCGAGCTCAACCCAATATACAAGTCGATAGGAGTGCAGGGCACCAAGCCATGTCGGGCTACACCATCTAATGTTGGGTTGAAACACCCATGTCAGGTTAGGGTTGGTTGTGATGGGTACATGGTACATGTATGTATCGCCCATGGTGTTTAAGAGGTATCAACTCATCACCATGTTAGGTTTCGACATCAACTAGGGTTGTGTATTAGGCTACCATATCGTGCAATAGAGTTTACTTAAATGTTCATATCGTGCACCGGATGTGTGTGCTTCATGATACCAAGTACCAATGATATATTATAATATCATATCATGCAATAGCACTTGCTATTCTTTACTCATATAGGGTTACCCAAATTAGGATTTTGTATCAACTTATAAGTATTCATTTAACCTTGTATCATGCATGGAGTATATACTTGACTTCCTAACGTGCAAGCATATCATGCAAGTCATATCGTGCAAGCCATATCGTGCAAGTCATATCGTGCAAGTCATATCGTGCAAGCCATATCATGCATGTCATACCCATATCGGGATAGAGCTACTTATGTATATACTTGAACCAGATATCACTTTTACAAAGTGACACCATCTCCTTCAAGCTCTATACCTCTGTTCTAACAGTTTTAGTTCATGGCAACAAGTCTAAGCAACTACTAGAACTCATAATTTCATCAACTATATCAAGAAATTTTAGAATAAAAAGTAATTCAATAAGTATAGTGATTTAGGTGATGAATAATAACATGATAGAGTTTAATTTATATAATCCACCTTAAGAACAACTTTAAAGCTCCAAGCTCCAAATCTCCATGTTCCCAAGGTTGAGGATGAACTTCTCAACTCCTCTAGTTACAAGAAAATAGCATGGGTAAGCAATTGGTGAAGAGAAGAAGAAAGGTAGATCATAACCCTAATTCCATGCTTCAATTCAAGCTTTAAGACGACTATGGTTCACCTTAGGGTAAAGATTTGAGCTGCTTAGAACCTTGACCAACACCCTACCACTCTTGGGCGATATGGACTTTGTCTTGGCCGATACAAATTTGCTTGGCCAATATCACTTTGTCTTTGACGATACCGCCTTGTCTTGGCGAATACCCCAAGCTCTATGGATGATATATCTTTGCCTATGGATGACACAAAAACTCTATGGCCGATATGGGAGGGAATGTAGGTGGTAAATTTTGAAAAGGTTCACTAGTAAGTGAAGAGAGGGGTATTTATATTTGAAGTCCATGAAAAAGTATGTAATGAGGTGTCTCCTTCTTAAGCTACTTATTGCCACGTGTCCATGCATGCTTGCCATGTGTCCATGAATGCATAAATAATTATCTTGACATGAAAAAATGTTGATAATTATATTGTCATTAAATTTCATCCATCACTTATCCATTTGGATAAGTCATCTCGGTTTAATCACTATTTTAAGTCAAGCTGATACACTTTTTCTAAGGAAACTTGTAGGCCATCACACCTCACCTCCTTGAGGTGCTTAGCCCATCACGGGCAAAGTTAAATGATCACAAACTGATATCGGCCTCCCTCCATGGCTTCTTGGCCGATATGGCTACTCATATCAAGTCTACAAGCCGATACAAGGCTCAAATTAGGGTTTCAATTCAATCCTTACATGGTCTTTTCACCACCAAGATCACCATCACTCACAATAGATTAAAAAATGGTGTATCCTTCTTTATGTATCCTATAAATGATACTAGGAGGGAGTAGGGACACTCTAGAGGTGGTAATTTTCCTATCTACCCCACATTTTGGGTAAATTACAAATTGTACCAAAATTGGTGCACAAGGTACCAACATTATTCAAACAAGTTCAAACTTGGAATTTAGGCTTTCCACAAGCCACAAATTAGCATCATTCTCTCTCTTATGATGCTAAAACACATGGGGTACATACAACATGTGACATTTTGCATTATATCCCCTCAATTTGGGTAAATTGCACTTTGGTCCAAAACAAATGAAAATTGCTCAAACAACATTCAATCAGGACCAAACTTGAAACATAAGTGTGTCACATGATAACAAAACTCCTTAGAGGATTATATTAAAGTTCTAAGAAACTTAATTATCCAAAAAAAATAGGGTTACCTCATAACACAGGTCAGGGTCATTACAAGTTATAAACCCATAACAAGGATTTCGTCCCCAAAATCCCAGGTACAGGGAGACAAATATTATTCACTCATCATATCATCAAGTCTCCACATAACATATTAATGTCATGGAGACAATATAAAACTTTGATCAACACAAAGTTCTTCCACACATGGTTATCATAGAATTTGTCACATAGGACACATACTCCACTGTCCTTTTCATTATTGACTGTAGAGTCGTCTCTGTGTCAGGTAACACTTTTCTTAGGAATTATTTTTAGCTTTATAAGATTTCCCCCCAATGATTCTACAATTGTTCCTTCAATTAATACATCCTTATCGATGTTATGTTTATGCAGAGCATAAACCCCTAATATATGATGTCCATAGTATTTTACGTAACTAGACTGATTTCACAGTTGGACATTCCAGGTAACCAACATAAATCATCTGATTAGGAGTTATGTTTTTACTTTCCCATACCACCGGATATTTCTTAGATACCAGAATTCCTTACCATGGTATCCGTCACATGTCTCTAAGACACATCACATCCTCATCTTTTCCATTTCTCTGTTTTTATTACTAAGGTCACACATATAAAAGGATCTTTGTTTCATCTTGGTACATTATTTATTACAATATCTTTATCTTGGAACCAAAGTCGAAGACGAACTGATACTTTTCTAAGTATCCATCAATTGAACATTTTTAACTAATGCACATCAAGTGTCATAAGGCCCGCTTGATTACCATGTCCCTGAAGGGAAAGAACACAAGAAACATATTCCTCTTATCAACCCATCATCACCCAGGGTTGTTTATCAAAGAGAAGAGATTATCATCTCCTCAAATTATTGCATGAACTTTCCACTGTTCATGAGTTATTTACTCTTGTTTCATCCTAGGTTCCTTGCCATCAACATAGGAATTATAAGGTTGATTACATGTCATCACTCCTTTCTTTATTATTGTCTAACATGTTCATGAATATTTTGTGATTTCATCACATTTCCCATTTCCACATCATGGGAAAAGATCTTTACTATTCACACATACTTTATCAAATAGGGTTCATCTCCCTTGTTCTCATTCTTATTTTATGAGGATTATACTCCTTACTTCCTCATACACACAGACTGACCTGAGATCATCTTAGATCCCACTTTATTGCACTTAGGATGTGATACAAGTATCCATACCATATTTCTAGTTTAGTTATACTCATTAGACTGTCTCATAATGACTACTTGATTAGAGTAATAAAAAAGATAACAATCTAAGAGTTCCATACTCACCTTATCCTCAATAGTTGAATACCTAGCCAGGGTATACAAGTACTAAGATTAGGTCGTATGCACTTTGTTTACTTATCATATTCCTTACTTTTTCATATCATCAAAACACAGGACTTAGTATTCCCAAATTTTCCCCAAGCATCACATGTATACCTTATCCTTTTTCACACATATAAGAGCAATTTTAAAGCATTTAAAGGATTACTGAGCAAAATATAAGTCCTCGTCTTCCTTGTTTCCTCATAGGACTAGTCAAAGGAGGCTCAATAACAACTACTTTCTTATTTTTAACACATAGAATCATGAAATCACATATCAGAATGATACTATTTCATCTGACCTGTGTCATCTCGCGGTTTGTTTATTGCCTCAGGCTGATTCTTTTCATAGAATGTTGTCATTGCCCGATTCCAACGTCATGCTTTATCGCTTGGTCTAGATGGACCTACTCGGAACATCTGTCTACATCCTCGAATGTCACTACTAGAGCACTGCCTTTGAGGGTCTTACTGACTCTGCCTCAACAGTTGGGTCATTTCCTCCTTCTTTTTGGGACAAGAGAATCAAATGTGCCCAATCTATTTACATTTATAACACATCTTATAAGCATTCCCCGGCTTTGTTGGCCCTACAGTTGATGTAGAGGCCAAACTAAGAGTTCTAACTGGTGGAACATTAGGTCCTTTACCCTTTTTGGGTAGCCACTGCCCTGGTGCACTAGACAACGGTTGTACCAGTGGTACCAAAAACTTCCCCTTTTTGGAACTACTAGGCCTCTGTTCCCGAGTTTGGATAGGCCTTTTATTAATTCTTTCTTCATTATCCTTTTCTGGACAGTCCTTTATGATATGTCCAGGCTACCTACACCTGTAGCAGACCCTGATTTTGGGTTGTAACCTATTTCTTTTAACATTTTCTATTGTTCCTACATGCTGATGTTGATCAAGAATCCTGTTGGAGTCTAAAATTTCATCATTGGGGGCTGGTAATCTGGGTTGTGTTGCTAATACACGGTCCACTATACACATCATTACTATCCTAACTTGTCCAACAATGATATCAAAAGAAGGATTCCTTATCATAGTTGGGTCATCTTGGGGATCCACAGCCAGTCGTTCTTCTCTCGCCTGATCCCTTACACCTTCTGTTGGTGCAGCAACATTGCTTTCCGCAATGTACTCCTTGAGTTCTCTAGACATCTTTAAGCTTTACTCTATCTTCTGCATAAGCAGAAGTCACTATAAGATATATTGGAGGACACTAGAACAAACTCAACACCTTAGTCCTATGTGTCTGTAGGCTCAACAAACCTTAAGCTCTGATACCAAAACTTGAAACGACCATCTTCAAACCGACAAACAAATCATTATTTGTTTAAGTGGAATAAACGTAAACAACGAATTAACAAAAATCACTAACAATTAAAACCATTTTGTAAAGAGATATGTTTCTAGGAAAATTCTTAAGAAGAGAACCAAAGTACTATATACATCATGGTTCACATTGTACATATCCCATATCATCTCATCTCAAGGGTTACATATTACAGTTGCTGTAACGACCCCGCCTCCCGGTAACCCCCAATTAAGGGAGAACAAAAGGTCAGAGCTGTTATCCCAATTAACATGATCAAAGATTTGACAAATAATCAATAATAATTATGAAATTCTACCAAACTAAACTGAAAACTGGTATAAAATAAAACTTTGCATACCTTTTTCAAAAACTTCGATATCTCTTCTATTCACATCTGGAGTCTATTCTAACTAATCCTCCTTTGTATTTTAATTCTTTTTTAATTCCACATATGCCAATTTACTATTTGTCCTTTTCAAACTTGTACCTAAAACACCGACAAACAAAACGTCGGTCCCCATATCGAAATATGCCGGTATGTGGGGACAACCAAAATTTTGCAAATATGTTTAACAATCTAAATGTCACAATCAAGTTAATTAACAAGCCAGATTATGCTTTCAGTGTGACATTATCCACTGATTTTGCCCTAACCCTAGAATACCCTCCTTAGGGTTTCTCTTTTGCCATTGACTTAAGGCCACCTTCTCAATCCCGAGCTTGGTGCCTGGGGTTACCCTTCATGGTGCCCTTTAGTCATGCAATATCATAGGCCACCTTCTCAATCCCGAGCTTGGTGCCTGGGGTCACCACTCATGGTGCCCGTGGGTCTTCCCTCCCGGGCTTGACCTTTTTGCATCATCCATCAGGGTGACATGTGGGTGCGAGAATACACATTTCTATTATTATTGTGATAATCATAGTGACTTTATGATTTGCAAGTATGAACATCCAAACTGATAAGTTGCATTCAATGTGATGAATCATACGGGAAACTCTTTGGAAAACTAATGCGATTAACCATAATTAACCACATACCTGCCAGGTTGATTTGAGACAGAATTAAAATCAATGCAATAAATCCAATAGGAAAGCAAGCACACAAGGAGATCCTGAAATATGCATACAATTTCCTATTATTGATCATGCCATCAAGATCTATTAAACCTAGCTCGCTTCCTAGGGTTTCTAGTCCACTTTTAGGGTTTCCATTGCAATTAGGGTTTCTCTTCATTTTTGCTATTTTGAACCCTAATTTTATACAATTACTCGCAAACCCTAATTATCTCATCTATTCTTCACGAAAGATATTAAGGTTACCTTTTAACAACATATAACCTTAATTTCGGATTAAAGGCACAATTAAATGTCCATTAAGTCCATTATGCCTCATTTACATTAAAACTACCATTTTTGTCCTTTTAAGACATGATACGATCATTAGGCCTAATTATCATCTTTGGTTCCTTCCGAATTAACAACTCATAGTTCATTATGACCTAATTCACATATGAACTCTATTTATCATTAATTCCACCTTTATCCATTAGTAACCCCTAATTACCATATTGCATGTATTTATCCACAATTAGGAACTTTTATACTCGAACTAGCTTAGAACCATCATATCTCAGCTTTATTCATGAATTTAAATAATTTAAAGCCATTAAATGTCACAATTACTAACATGAGGGTTTCAAGGCCCATTAAAGCATATTTATGCACATGGAACTCTAAATTAAACCAATTATGTGCAAAGTTCATCCTTTTTGTTCTTAATGTACCCTTTTATAATTAACAAGTTAATATCAACTTTAATCATCCATAAAAACCATTAATCATCTCAAATTAGGGTTTCTTACTCATTAATACATTAAAGTTGATAACTTTCACTACTTTTCGAATTTCAATAGGAATTAGCTTCTAAATCTATTTTTAATGGATTCCTCGCATTTTTTTGAGCAAAATTCATATTTTATATGCATTCATTCGAGCTACCAATAAGAAGATACAATTTTTGCAATAATTTCTTACTTGGACCAATCAGAGGTTGACACGTCAGCCAACTCATGCAACATAACTCGCTGGTTTGGAAATATAACAGAATGACGGTTCTACCCTCACGTAAGTCTTTGTTTCTTCAGCCTGCGGAGGGGCAAAATAGTCCAAAGCGCCTCCACCCATCTTCAACCTCGTGCAACCCGGTTGCTGCCGCTCTAGCCGCAATTGGTGTGGCTTCTCTTCCCCTTCCTGGACCCGAAGGGAATTGGAGACTGTCGCCCTACCTCCGACACCCTCCATCGTGCCCGCCCAAGCTTCGAGCCATGGCCCAGATGGCTGGGTGTGGGGGTGCTGGACCTGCGAACCGTGGTCGTGTTGCAGGCCTGCTGTAGGTAATCATTGAGCTCGAGCACGATAGCTGATCGTCCTCAGGTCATCGGGGAACACCAAGCCTTCATCAAGATGACTCCACAGCTCCCCGTTGCTCCAGGGAAAGCACCAACCACATGACTAGGGTTTGAATTGAAGAAGAAGATGGGGAAGAGAGAGATGCGTGGAATCTCCTTGGGCTTGGCCATGGGCTCTACCCTTATATAGGGGAGGGTAATCGAATACCTAGGATGTCTATCCACGGGATAACAAGTCCCTTTCCCAATAGGAAAACAAGTTCCTTAGTTAGGAAGTATTCTCTCTCCTTTTAATAATTTCTTGGTAATCCATATTCTTTATTTGTTAGGAATTCAAAAATCATCTCTTTTATTCTCCTTATACTTGACTTTTAATCCATTGGCACGAATTTATATTTTCTTTTAGTAGAAAATACCTCCTTTTTAACAATGCCACAAAATTCATTAGTTATGTATCACATTATCCTCTTATTTTGTATTATTGATATTTTCTCTTTCTTTTTCTCTATTGGGGCTCCTTGGACCCCAAGAAACTCTAATATTTCGAAATCCTTTTTAGTGGATACTCATTATCCTTCTAGATACATCTATATCCATTATTTCTCATTATCATTTTTATTTATTTATTAAAATATTTCTTTTTGAGGATTTCTCTTTATATCTCTTTTTATTTTCTGTATTAAAATTCCTTTTAACATTTGGAACCTTATGGATACGAAAATCCACCAAGGATTTCTCAATCATACCTCTTTCTACTTGTATCCCATATTTTATCATTATTTTCAATTTCTTTCTTAATAAAGAAATATTTAATTGATCTTTTCTTTTCTTGTTGCATTATCTTTGCAACTTTGGACTCCTTGGAAACCAAGGAACCTAAGAGGCACAAAATCCACCTTTGGATTATATTCTTTTTTCTTCTAGAGGTTTCTACATCTTTCTTTTCTCCATTTCTTATTAATAATGGAGTTTCTTTTGTCCTTTCCTTGTTATTGGGCCCAATAGCCAATAAAGCCCACAAAACAACCAACAAGGCTATTGTAAATGAAATCCATTTATTCAAAACAAATTATATCATTATTTGTTCAAATATCTTTAATAGGAGAAATTACATTTCTCACCAAAAGAACCAAAAAATTGGGGTTGTAACAGTTGCTTTGTCAAAACTATACGTGAGCAACATAAAACCTCGAGGCATACAAGCCAAAATCTCAGATCGATCATAAGACCACTAAGTACTGACTCCAAGGACCTGAGAGTACAGAGACGACACATAGGACTCATATCTATAAGACACGACAGACAATAACTCAACCTGAGATATTATTGCTGCCCCTGATACCGCTGTCCTCCTCTACTGTATGGTCCCTAACTCCTCGTCCGCATCCACCTAAAAAAAATGTGGATCCCATGGGGTGAGACAATTGTCCCAGCGAGAGATATAACTCTCCGCTGACCATATTATTATCAATAGATTAAGCATTTATATACTGAGCATAGGTTCTTTTTATATTAACAGGTAGGATAATTCACTATATGAACAGAATGAAGTAAACTCCTTTCTTAAGGAAAACATTACATCTACCCATGGTAGAGTTATAAATCATCTATCTACTTTGCAAGGAATATAAGGAACATAATAACATTTATCAACCAAGATGTATAACTGAAGTACACATCAAGCAATGTTTTCTATATTCGATCCTTAAGCAGACATGCTACACAACTGAACAAATTTTACAATCACACTTATGCCCTGAGGAGATGAAGCATACCCCGGTCATCGCCAACTGACCACAAACTTCTCACAAGTCGGTACCATACAAGGTCAATGGAAGAGCTGGTTGCCATGACCTCACCTGTCTCGGTCAGTACGATACCACACATAATTCAGCAGGACATCATGTGTCATTTGCTGGCAGGACATCTAGTGTCAGCTGCAAAATAGCTGTGCTAGGGTACATAGGCATCCCTGCTTTAGAGCTACAATGTCAACTACACTCTCTTAGGGGAAACATCTACTAACAACCGTCCCCAATTATGAAATCAGTGAGTCATGATGACACAAGCAACATACTCTAAGCCACGGGCCAGTTCACCGTGCTCAACAACGAGTCTATGACCAAAGTCGTACTCAAGCCAGGATATGGCATATAGACAAATCCCCATTCATTTTGAGCTTGTAAGGGGATCAGCTCACTCATGGCCGTCTGTACTTACGCCTCCACATACTCAAAGTATGCACTCCGAGTTATGTCGCGGGGAACCCGTTTTAGCATTTAGCAAATCCTGATGCTGATGGATCTATGGTTAGGGCAACATTTTATAGTCTCTAGTGATATATTACGTGCATTACAACATTCTTTTAGCATCAAACAAGTTATTACTATTAATCACAACAAATGCTACCAAGAAAAGTGTAATACATCTATCACGTACTTTTCCAAATCTTTAAAACACATGATACTTGGGATCTCAGTCCCTTATCACATTACTAGGAATTCTCATTCCTTCACATCATCATTATCATGATTACTGGATCTGGGTATTCAAACCCTTGGATCATCACATGGCATTGTTACCTCTCTAATAGGTAACCATTACCTCTAGGTCCTCAGACCAAGGTATTCATTTCACCTGTTGTACAATTATTTTCATGGCTCACAATGTCATCACACATCTTGTCACCTCTCACTAGGCAACAACTTATTCACATGACTCACAAGGCCATTACACATCTTGTCACCTCTCACTAGGAAAAAACTTATTCACATGACTCACAAGGCCATTAATCATTATACATGTTATAAAAGTATTTAACATGCCTTACAAGGCTTATGCAATCAGAGAAATTCAACCTCCCTATTATTAGGGTTAGGGCTTCCCTTTATAGCCGAATATGGTTTCAAGTTCATATTATTAATCCAAACCCAAATCCATTGCTCCAAACATCTAGGAGCACACTTTGATATCATAAGTATTCAATAATACTTATTTATTCTCATCATTTATCATTCAATGATTAGCAACACAAAGTATGAGTTTCTCTCTCATCTTCACTAGGATATTGACTACGTCATACTTTATTAACTTGGCTTAACCCTTTCTCGATGTATATTAGCCTAAACTTATCAAAGTGCATTAAACTTATTACATCTCAATGTAACAATTGACATGACATACTTCATGTGTTACTATCCAAATATATTGTATTTAAGGTGCATCAAAGTGCATCAACCTTGAAGTACTAGATGTGATACTTATCATGCATTGGTGTATCACTTCCCTATCTACTTTTAACTTACTTAAGTTCATCAACTTATCTTGTATTAGGGTATTTCCCATCCTAATACTTTATCCACTAGCCCATCACATTTATCATGTAATGTATTAGTCTTAAATCACACATTTAAATTATCCAACCATCATCAATGATATGGACTCATCTCAGGTTAAGGCATTATTGATATAAGGTTGTCGATTATCAACCACTCTAGGTGTTTCACCTATCAAGGTATTAGCCACACCATTACTTGGTGTTACACTCATCATTCCTAAGAGTGTCTTTTCTTCACCTTTACAAGGTGTCTTGGATTGTAGGTGTGCATATGTTCACCATATCGGGTTGTAGGTGTATAGACACCACCATATTGGGTTGGAGGTGTATGAGCACTCACCATATCGGGCTAGAGGTATATGAACATCATCCATATCAGACTAGAGGTGTTTGTATGTGTTACCTATGTCGTGCATGAGGTATTAATCCATCACCATGTCAGGCTACATGTATATAAACATCACCATATCCGGTGGCTCAACATCTAGGGTTGGCCATCACGGGCTAGGGTTTGCCATATCGGGCTCAACCCAATATACAAGTCGATAGGAGTGAAGGGCACCAAGCCATGTCAGGCTACACCATCCAATGTTGGGTTGCAACACCCATGTCAAGTTAGGGTTGGTTGTTACGGGTACATGGTACATGTATGTATTGCCCATGGTATTTAAGAGGTAACAACTCATCACCATGTCGGGTTTAGACATCAACTAGGGTTGTGTATCGGGCTACCATATCGTGCAATAAGGTTTACTTAAATGTTCATATCATGCACCAGATGTGTGTGCTTCATGATACCAAGTACCAATGATATATTATAAGATCATATCGTACAATAGCACTTGCTATTCTTTACTCATATTAGGTTCCAAAATTAGGGTTTTGTATCAACTTATAAGTATTCATTTAACCTTGTATCGTGCATGGAGTCTATACTTGACTTCCTATCATGCAAGCATATTGTGCAAGTCATATCGTGCAAGCCATATCGTGTCGAGTCATATCGTACAAATCATATCGTGCAAGCCATATCGTGCATGTCATACCCATATCGGGATAGAGCTACTTATGTATATACTTGAACCCGATATCACTTTTACAAAGTGACTCCATCTCCTTCAAGCTCTAGACCTCCATTCTAACAATTTTAGTTCATGGAAACATGTCTAAGCAACTACTAGAACTCATAATTTCATTAACTATATCAGGAAATTTCAGAATTAAAAGCAATTCATTAAGTATAGAAATTTAGGTGATGAATAATAACATGATTGAGTTCAAGTTATATAACCTACATTAAGACCAACTTTAAAGCTCTAAGCTCCAAAGCTCCACATTCCCAAGGTTGAGGATGAACTTCTCAACTCCCCTAGATATAAGAAATTACCATGGGTAAGCAATTGGTGAAGACAAGAAGAAAGGTAGATCATAACCCTGATTCCATGCTTCAATTCAAGCTTGAAGATGACTATGGCTCACCTTAGGGTTAATATTTGAGATCCTAATCACCTTGGTCGACACCCTACCACTCTTGGGCGATATGGACTTCCTCTTGGCCGATACAACTTTGCTTGGCCGATATCACTTTGTCTTGGCCAATACCCCCTTGTCTTGGCCGATACCCCAAGCTCTATGGCTGATATCTCTTTGCCTATGGATGACACAACAACTCTATGACCGATATGGGAGGGAATGTAGGTGGTAAATTTCAAAAAGGTTCACTAGTAAGTGAAGAGAGGGGTATTTGTATTTGAAGTCCATGAAAAAGTATGTAATGTGGTGTCTCCTTCTTAAGCTACTTATTGCCACGTGTCCATGCATGGTTTCCATGTGTCCATGAATGCATACATAATTATCTTGACATGCAAAATTTTTTGAGAATTATCTTGTCATTAAATTTCGTCCATCACTTATCCATTTGGATAAGTCATCTAGGTTTAATCACTATTTTAAGTCAAGCTGATACACTTTTTCTAAGGAAATTTGTAGGCCGTCACACCTCACCTCCTTTAGGTTCTTGGCCCATCACAGGCAAGGTTAAATGATCACAAAACGATATTGGCCTCCCTCCATGGGTTCTTGTCCGATATGGCTACTCATATCAAGTCTACAAGCCGATACAAGGTTTAAATTAGGGCTTTAATTCAACCTTTACATGGTCTTTTCACCACCAAGATCACAATCGCTCACAATAGATTCAAACATGGTGTATACTTATTTCTATATACTCTAAATGATACTAGTATGGAGTAGGGACACTCTAGATGTGGTAATTTGCATATCAGCCCCACATTTTGGGTAAATTACAAATTGTACCAAAATTGGTGCACAAGGTAGCAACATTATTCAAACAAGTTCAAACTTGGAATTTAGGCTTTCCACAAGCCACCACTTAGCATCATTCTATCTCTGATGATGCTAAAACACATGGGGTACATTCAACATGCGACATTTTGCATTGTAGCCCCTCAATTTGGGTAAATTGCACTTTGGTCCAAAATAATGGAAAATGGCTCAAACATCATTCAATCGGGACCAAACTTGAAACATAAGTGTTTTACATGATAACAAAACTCCTTAGAGGGTTTATTAAAGTTCTAAGCAACTTACTTAGACAAAACAAATAGGGTTACCTCATAACCCAAGTCAGGGTAATTACAAGCTTGGAGTCACAAGACACAGTGGGTATAGCTTCTACCCATTTTGATATATAATCCACAACAACTAGTATATAGGAGAATCCATATGATGGGGGAAATGGACTCACATAGTCCACTCCCCATACATCAAAAAGTTCAATCTCTTACCACATAGTTAGTGGCATTTCATTTTGTTTGGATATCCCTCTAGATAGCTGACATTTATTGTAAGATTGTACAAATTCATGGGCATCTTTTGCTATTGTCGGTCAGAAGAAACCTGATTGTAAAATTTTAAGAGCGGTCTTCTTTGAACTCATATGCCCCCCAGTAGGGCCAGAATGACAGTGTTCCAAGACTGGGATAATTTCTTCTTCAGGAAGGAAACGGTGAAATAATCCATCTGTGCATAAGCGGAAAAGGTACGGTTCATCCCAAAAGTACTGCTTGACGTCATAAAAAAATTTCTTTCTATCATGGTAGGAAGCAGAAGGATGGACAATTCCTGTAGCCAGATAGTTTACTATATAGGCATACCAAGGAAATCTGGTGGTGATTTCATGAGTTGGTCATCGGGTAGAGAATCTCGTATAGGTATATTATTGTCATCTTGAGCCTCAATGGGACTCAAATGATCAGCGACAACGTTCTTTGCCCCATTTTTATCCTTTATTTCCAAGTCGAACTCTTGAAGCATCAATACCCAGTGAATAAGTCTGGGTTTAGCGTCTTGTTTCTGAATCAAATATTTTATTACTGAGTGGTCTGTATAAACTATGACCTTTGATTTGATTAGATAAGAGCGGAATTTCTCAAATGCATAAATGACTGTCAAGAACTCTTTTTCTATATTTGTATAGCTCTTTTGGGCTTCATCGAGCGTCTTGGATGCGTAATATATCACACAAGGCTTCTTATCTATTCTCTGACCTAATACTACTGTAATAGCGTAGTCACTGGCGTCACACATTATCTCAAAGGGTTGTGACCAATCAGGGGCTCTTAGTATAGGTGTAGAGACTAAAGCATTCTTTAGAGTCGTGAAGCTGTGTAAACAATCTTGATCAAAATTGAAGTCCACATCCTTAGTTAATAGGTGAGTCATGGGCTTTGATATTTTTGAAAAGTCTTTGATGAATCTTCGATAAAATCCAACATGGCCCAGGAAGGCTCATACTCCTCTGATGTCTTTTGGTGGTGATAACTTTAAAATGACATCAAATTTGGCTTTGTCCAATTCAATCCCTCTTTCACTCACCCGATGCCCGAGGACAACACCTTCTGTCACCATAAAGTGCCATTTTTCCCAATTAAGGATTAGATTTGTTTCCTCACATCTTTGTAGTACTTTACTGAGGTTAAGCATACAATTATCGAAAGAATCTCCATAGACATAGAAGTCATCCATGAATACTTCCATGTTAGATTCGGTTAAACCTACAAATATGGCGGACATACACCTCTGGAATGTTGCGGGTGCATTACATAGACCAAAAGGCATCCTTCTAAAGGCGTAAGTTCCAAAAGGGCAAGTAAAAGTTTTCTTTTCTTGATCTTCAGGGTGCATCAAAGTTTGATAAAACCCTGAGTAACCATCAAGATAGCAAAACAATTTCTAGCGAGCTAGACGTTTAAGGATTTCATCAAGAAAAGGTAGAGGAAAGTGGTCTTTCCTTGTTGCCTTATTCAATTTCCTATAGTCGATGCACATTCTCCACCCGGTAACAGTCTGGGTGGGTACCAGTTCATTTTTATTATTCAAAACAATAGTGGTTCCCCCCTTTTTAGGGACCACTTGGACCAGACTTACCCATTTAGAGTCGGAAAATGGATAGATAACACTAGCTTTTTGAAGTTTTAGAACCTCGAGGAAAACTACCTCTTTGAGATTCGAGTTTAACTTCCTCTGGTGCTCCCGTGATGGTTTAAACTCTTCTACCATAGGTAATTTGTGCATACACAAAGCCAGATTTATCTCGGTCAGATCAGTCATCTTGTATCCAATGGCTTTCTTGTGTTTTCTTAACTCAATAAGGAGTCTTTCTTCCTGGTCATCTATCAATGTGGAACTGATAATGACCGAACATAGTTTTTCTTTATCTAGGAATACATGTTTAAGTCCCACTGGTAGAGCTTTCATTTCAAGTGTCTTGGGTATTTATGTAGTTTCCAATATGGTGACAGATTTTAACTCCTCGAAGGTAGCTTCTGGGGCTTCTTCGGCTTATTCTAGATATTGCAGACATTGTTGTACTAGTTCGTTGGTTGAGAATTCGACTTTCGGATTCATTAAGATGTTTTCCAAATCATCAGATGGTTCGGAAGGTTCTTGCTTTAACTGAAACTTTTTATCAATTGCCTTGAGAAGAAAAACTTCTTCGTGGATGCTAGGATATTTTAAGCTGTCAAAGACTCTGAATTGAACGGCTTCCTTTCCCAGTCTTAAGGTAATTGTGCCAACTTCAACATCGATTAGTGCTCTGGCTATAGTAAGGAAGGGTCTGTCGAATATTATTGGATATCACAAGTCTTCCTTTATGTCCATAATAACAAAATCACAAGGTACATAAGAGTCTTTCCCTACTCTTACTGGGATATCTTCAATCATTCCCAAAGGTGTAGTGATGGTAGAATCAGCCAACTGAATTGTCATTATTGTGGGTAGCAAATCAGTAAAGCCCAATATTTTACACATAGAGAAGGGCATAATGGATATGCTGGCCCCCAAATCGGCTAATCCTTTCTTGCAAGATGTATTTCCGATTATACATTGGATGCCAAAGGATCCAGGGTCCTTCTATTTTTTCGACATTTTAGTAAGAATGATGTCAGAAGTAGTCTGAGCTAATTTGACAGTCTCATGTTCTTCGTTCATATATTTCTTTGATAGTAAAGTCTTCGGGTATTTGGACCAAGCTGGGATTTTCGAAAGAGCATCGAGGAATGGAATATCGACATATATCTTCTTCATAGCTTCCTTGAATTTTAGAAATCTAGTATCTAGTTTATTCTCCCTCAATCTTCCTGGGTTGGGTATCCTAGGCTTGTATGGTGGGACTTCTGGTTCTTTGGAAACTAGCTCTTTTTCCTTTTCCTTCTCGGCCTCTATAGATTTTTCTGTTTCATTATTCGTGCTTATAATTGGGATGATTTCAATGGTATATTCATCTTCTTGAATGACTTTGGTAGCTTCAGTAAGAACATGACCAGACCTTGTGGTGACTGCATTCAATTGTTCTAGTATGTGTTGATCATGTCTCAGATTTATTTCCGACTGACCAAAAAAAGTACCCACTGGAGGTTTCAACTGGGCTGCAATTTGTGCCAATTGGGTCTCTACAACTTTCTGTTGAGCTTTCTAGTTGGCAAGCATGGTCTGTTGAGATTGCAACATTTGCCTTATTAGAGACAATTCATCTATTGGTGGAGGTGGATTATTCTTTTGTTGATACTGTATAATTTGTTTTTGTCCTTAAGGTTGTTGCTGTTGAGGAGGAGTCAACTATAGTTGTTGAATTTGTGGTTGTTATAACTGAGGTTGTTGCAATTGAGGGTGCAACGGAGGGTGAGTGTATTGATAGTATGAAGAGGAATTTCTTGGATGGACAATTCTTTGAAACCCACCTCTATAGTTTCCTTGGTTTTGTTTAAAATTACCCTAGAATCCAGGTGGTGATCTATTAGAAGATCCTCCTTGTGTTTGGTGTTGTGGGTTGGCAGTCCCCGCGAGATTCCCATACTAAAGCCCGGGGTAGTTTCTCGGTTAATTTGGGTTATAGTATGCTTGACCCAGTATGGTATGGATAGAATTAACTTGCTTTGGCAGCTGATCCTCGGGTTGTTCAATGATTGGTTCATATTGTGGCTGAGGTGTCTACATATTCATCATCACATCTTATAAAAGGCCACATGATAATGTGGGGTGGTCTGATGCATGGCAAGCTTCACAAGTCTCCGTAGCTACTTTGATTTGTTGAACTTGTGAATTCTTCTTTCTATCATATTCTCCAAATGATGTTTCAAGGGCTTCATGCTTATGAACTACGATTTTCAAAGCTTCCACAATGTCTTTCATTTCTATAGATTCTTCAGCCTTACAGACTTTTAGGACTCCTTCTGTGGATGACATTCCCCAATTAGATTGGTTCTCGGCTCTGAGCGTAATGATCCTCCATGCGTCCTCATAATTCTGTCTCATGAAATTTCCTCCAGAAGAGGAATCCAAAAACTTTTTAATTTCATCAATTACCCCTCTAGAAAATGTTTCTATGAGTTGGTTTTGTGAGATTCCATGATGTGGGCATTTTCTTAGAAGTTCCTTAAATCTTTCCCATGATTATTCTAGTGACTCTCCAGGTAGTTGAAGGAACTAGTTGATCTATCCTCTAATCTGGTAAGTCAATGAGGGAGGAAAGAACTTCTCCAGAAACTTTTCTTCTAAAGGAGCCCAAGTGGTGATTGGCTCTCCATCTAATGAATTGTACCAACTCAGTACCCTTACGGACAAAGTGAAGTTGAAAAGTCAGAGCATAATTGCATCAGATGTAGCTTCAGCTTGTGGTACCAATCGGTAGAATGCTTTGAATCTTTTTAGATGGTCCATGCAGTCATCTCCAATGTTTCCAGACAAAGAGATGCCTTGCATGATTTGGATCCATTGTGTTTGAATTTTGAAGTTGGGAGTGTTAATGAGCAGTGGTTGAACTGGGTGATTATCCTCAGAGTTCTTAAGAAAAACGTAATCCCTCAACTACTTGTTCCTTGTCAATAATTGAGTAGCTACTGTAGCTTCCTCATTTTCAGCTCGAATGCGAGCTTCCTCTTCAGCTCGGACTTCGACTTGGACCTGAGCGTGTGTATCGGTGATGAATTGTTCTCTCTGAGCTGCTATAGCTGTGTTGACTCTTTCCATTACCAAGGCGGCTTGGCATTGTTCTTCAGCCATCTGTCTGGCTTGTTGGTGGTTGAGTCTGATGTGTCGGTGGAAGATTCATTCTACCTCAGAGTTGTACTCTGGTTCAGGGGAGGATCTGATGTTATGCGAAGGTTGCATACACATTTTCTACCTAAGTAGAAGAAAAATCACACTTTAGACGATGTGGAGAAATGATGAAATAAAAAAAGATATGAAGTAGTTATCAAGGTAAAGTGTAAAATCCTAATCAACCAGAAAGTTGACAAATGGAATTAAAACGTTCCAATTTTCCTGGCAACGACGCCAATTTTTGATGGAGCCTCTACTTGCATGGAGTTGCATGCACCACTAAAAATCCTAGTGATAGGAAATCCCTAAGTTTAGCCTTGCGTGTGCTATAATAAGATCTCCACCCACGTATGCTAAGGTACGTGTTTAGGACTAACAAGATGGAAAATGTTATAATTCTACTTATCCACTTAAGAGTTGACATTTAGATCGAAGAGTTTATTAGATGATTAAACTAAAGTGCAAAGTAATGTAAATGGAAAGAAAGTAAACTTAAGGTTGTAAATGATATTTTGGAAACCACTAGGAAGTGAACGAGTTTCACCACCACTACGCATGGATCATAACATACATCATAATAACATGGCTTGCAATAAGAGTCTAAACAGTTAGTATCTTTCTAGATTTAGCTTCCTTTCAGATAACTAACTACAAGAAACGTGGGAGTATTACAACCAGCAATAGAGCTACATGGAGGCAAGGTAGGGCACGTGGCCTACCTTCCTCCCTTGCTCTCTATAGATTTCTTACTTCAATCAAAGAAAATTCAAGATATAATAAAGCTTGGTGCCCTATTTGATATATTGTTTCCATACTCACATTGTGTTGTGCCCATTCAGGTATCAAAACCTGGCTCCGTCACTGATTGCAACGCCAGCCATCCCCGAAGGAATGGTTTTACTTTGCATCACTCCCTTCACAAAGTGTGTTCCTTGACCTGACAAAGTTGTACTTTCATACGTCAACTGATTCCATTTCATAGTATGAAAGTACAACGATGGAAGTGAGTTTACTCCACTCCTTGAAAATGCTTCTAGATACCGAAATAGATATATGGCGACTGCATACATCAAGAACCAACATGCAATCGACATTCGAATCTAAAAGCACAAACGTAGACAATTCATACTAGCAGATAATAGGTAACACAAGCTGGTGATCAAACAACTAGCATTCATTAAACGATTGATGTTGAACTAAAAAGATAATATTTCTCTATTGCAAACTCATGAATTACAATGCATGGAATGAAAACATGGGTAGCAGGGCTACTCCCCGCATCCTAGTGTATAGAACTACTCACTCATGGCAAGAACAAAGAAGGAGGTGGGAAGAGAGAAGGAAAACATCATCTCCAAGTAGGAAGGAGGAAGGTCGACCCCTTGGAGTAGAGAATGACTATCTTCACACCACGTGGTTGCCTTGGTGATGAATCCTCGACTTCCCACCTTCTATGTTGATGAGAGAGGAAGTAGCTTGAGGATGGAGTGTGGATCTTAGACTGACAGCCTTGGGACAAAGGATAGATGATGAAATAGCTCTGGAACAGTCGAGGTAGCCTTTGGGTGTCTAAGAGTTTGATCAAATGAGGACCCCTTTGGTCCTATTTATAGGATTCCAAGGAGTCTTGAATGGTCTTGGGACCGTTTGGATCTTTAATGGTTTGGGGACCGTTTGGATCCTCTCGGTCTTGGGACCGTGTGGATCCTTGCAGTTTGGAGACCGTTTGGATTCTCTCAGTCTTGGGACCGTTTGGATCCTCACGGTTTGGAGACTGTTTGATCTGCACTCGATCTGGGGACCGATGAGACTTGTTTTGTCTTGAGACCGTTTGAAGCTTGCTCGATCTTGAGATTGTTTGAGGCTTGCTCAGTCTTGAGACCGTTTGAGGCTTGCTCAGTCTTGAGACCATTTGAAGCTTGCTCGGTCTTGAGGCCATTTGAGGCTTGCTCGATCTTGAGACCGTTTGAAGCTTGCTAGGTCTTGAGACCATTTGAAGCTTGCTTGATCTTGAGACCGTTTGAGGCTTTTTCAGTCTTGAGACAGTTTGAAGCTTGCTCGTTCTTGAGACCGTTTGAGGTGAAACTTTTGCAATTTTTTGGGTTTAAGAAGAAAAGAAGAAATATCAGTCTATTGGTATATTCACAATAAAGCGGAAAGTTAATTATTCTATCTAATTTTTCTAAGAAAGAGTATGGAAAACTAAGAAAAAACTAGTAAGATAACATCACAAAATGGGAGTTTAACAAAGTCCACGTGGTTTTCCTAAAAATTTTAAGTAGAGGGGTGAACCTACTCACTCCATTAATGAGAACTTCAAAGAAACAGTCTAAAGCACTGATATAATTACAGATATACCTTTAAGCAACTAATATCAATTATAACAATAGTAATATTTAAAGAGTCTAATCATTGACAACATAAATTGGCAAGATACTCTAGATAATTTATTAAACTGGAATAAAATACAGTAATTACTACACTAAGTAGATCTAAAACAATACAGTTAAAATAATAGGGAGTGTAAATATTACATTTAAAGAACAACTACTACGAAACTGTACTCAAATCTTTCTTAAATATTTTTACTTATAAGAAACTCTTTAAACCTATATGATCATATTTTAGCTTATGCCTTGATCATATGAAGTGTACTCTAGATATGAAGACTCGTAGCGAACAACAATCTCACCGTATAAGACTTAGCTTAAAACTTGGGAAGAACTGAATCTGGGTATGCTTGACTCGAACCGTCCCGTCGTACTAAGGTGGCTAAATAGCTGGCCTTTAACTGGACCTCTCCTTCTAGGTTGAGTACACAGGCAAAGGGTCTGAGACACTCTGTGGGCCTCATCTTGGTATGCTCTGTGGGTACCCCTGGGTTACCAACGGGATCTCCGGTTCATGTTGGGTAACCTATCTTCTCTTAGGAGACTTCCTCAAGGGCTTCCTCTCCCCACACGCTCTGTGGGTGTGTTCCGATCCCCATATACTGGTCGCTGCCAGGGTGGATCGTTTCCTCCCTACAGTACAAACATCTATAGGGAATCTACGGTGTTCATGGCACCTATGTCTATTATTTTATTATTCTTAGAAAGCTCTTACTATATTGTATCTCTCTTACTTATTCTTGACTCTGGTATCTCTATGGTACCGAGTCTATTTATCTAAAGCTTATAAATAAGACATGTACTTTATTACTTAACTAGGTAGAGTAGTATATTCAAAACACTGTAATATTCTGAGTAATCATCATACTATACATACATGCAGACTAAAATTCTTAAATAAACATAATACATGTCAACTTGGCACTTTATATACTAGAATCATGCAATTGAGTTGTTAAGCATCACCACATCTCATACTGAGAACATTGATATCACAAAATAGTTGATTCATTGAACACCATATCCTTAGGGTTGCATTTACCTCATTCACTTATCACATGGCTCTCATAAGGATCTCATACAACATAAACATTCACTGAATAAAGACTACTTAAATCATATACAATCAATATATGTATGAAACCTTAGAACTGAGCTGAATTTAGGTTTCCATGCCATTCACTGAGATTTCATGCATCAAGAATAAAATTGAATGAATAAAGTCTATCATGTCAAGAAAATCCCTTCAAATGGATTTCAAGATATCTATTCGTAAATATCCAACTTTCCTCGCATCTAGGGTTTCACCCTCTTTACTGAGATATCAAACAAACACTATTCACCTTAAATGAAATCCAAGATAGTATCTGACATATGTGTACTATAAATTCAGATAAACAATCATTCATAACCAAGGGGATCCAGATAAACACATATCTCTATTTAATTTTACAGCAATTTCATTCATAGACAAATTCCCTATATTTTAGTTTACTCTCATAATCTCTGTGAATACTTAGGGAATTCTCATTAGGATGTATTTTATACCTTTCTGATATGATTTTATCATCTGAAATTCATTCAAACAGAGGAAGATTCCGTTTCATATCATTTTGCAACAACTTAGATCAAACAGACAATTTAGGGTTTGTAGTCGCATACTAAGCAATTAAAGATTATGGATGATTTAACCAATTTTGGTGCAATATACTATTTAAAGGAAGTTCCCACTCACCCTAAGCTGTGAAAACACCTTAAAAATGTGGCTCATCCCTGAAAATCTCGATCTCATATCAAAGCCCTAGCAATTCACCCAATTCTTCTTCCTTTCAACTCGGAAACCCTACAAATGAGGGATTATGAAGAAAGAGTGAGAAAAGGGGATGTTTTGACACCATTTTGGATCAAATCAGAGGAGGGACATAATCTTGACATGTGAGAGAAGATTCAGCATGAAAGGCTATGCAAAGAAGCTAAACTTACTTGATTTCATCATATCTCGGATAGAGAAACCCTAAATCAGCAATTCCACCACTTTCTCCTCTCAACCCCTAACTCTCCCTCTCTCTATAGGATTTCATTTCTCTGGAATGAATCATGAATTATGAGAGCTGCTAGTGTGTTAGGTTGACCATATAGAGAAATTGAGCTGCTTGGGTCAATTGCAATTGACCCTTCACTATACTTTCTCTTATTTCAGCTGAATTTTTTGTTATAAAACTGTTACTATAATTCATGTATTTCAAAGATCAATCCTTCTCCAAAAATTATGAAAATTTATCACAATATCTGAAATGAACTTTCAGAGCTCCATTACAATTTTTAGATCATTCAGAATTAACAATAAATAATTAAAAATCAAACAATATACTACTGAACAACATTCTGTCTGCATGGTCGGTTGAAGTATATCTCGACCGAGAATGACTTTCAAAGAATATCCAAATATTCTGAATTTTTTTACTAAAATGAAATTTGAGTTATACATATTATATCCAAATTTAAATTCAATCAGAGTTACATATAAAATACTAAAAATCATTTAGTGAGACACTATACTTATCAAATTTTGTATTCATATGTCATCAAAACCCTAATTTGGGCCGATTAGGGTTTCCAAATCTTAAACCCTAATTATATGAATCAAAGTATGATTAAATCTTCTCATTATATTTAAAACATCAAAAATTAACAACCATCACTAATCAAGCTTTAACCAATGATCAACTTAGTTAAGCATTTAATCATCCAAGTAAACCCTAGTTTCCAAATTAAGCTCAGATGCGGTCATAACACCTAAGGCCTAAAAGAACTGCAACATCCTAAAGGGTTACACTCATCTCAAAAGGGGGAAATCTAAAAGTATTGGTAGAGTTGTCCCACCGGTTAACTAAGGCAGTGATTAAATTGGGATCAAGGTGGATAGGTTGTATCCTATGAACAAGCCCAAAACCAGCCAAAGAAATTTTTTCCAAAACATCCGGGTCAGTAATAGGCCACTGTGAAAACATAAAGTGGTGCTGGGAGAGTCAGAAGGATGCTTGTCTAGGATCCATAACTATGAAAAGTGCAAATATTACATTAAATGAAAAGTGCAAATATTGCACAACATATAATTTTGTCAAGATTCTTCATTAGATAAGATAAAATTAATTCAAATACATGAACTACCAAACAATATTAAAATACAACATGAACTACTAAAAGAGAAATATTACAATAATTAGTTACTGCATTTGATTCAATATCTCATCTAGAGGTTCATAAAATGGCCACATTTGATGTACAACTTGATGTATCTTTGGATGTGATATAGCTAACTGGTTTTTAACTTGTTCATTGATTGGCATTGATTTCTATTTCGTGTGATCCCAATACCAACCATGTAGCTCAAGAAGTTCTTCATACATGTGAAACATTTGCTTTAAAAATTTCCAATGAAATTTTTCTTGTTCTTTTATCACTATAAATCCTAACTTGTTGTACAAAAAATCTGGTACTTCATTCCAGTCATCATCCAATAGAGTTTGATGAGCCATTTTTCCCTGTAGGCACTTTGTAGCTATTATTTGGATTAACTCTATAGACATTTGAAATGTCCATGTCCTTCGATGAGCCATCTATAAAAAATCCATTATAAATTCATTCTTTTAGTGAAATTGCAAACATTGCATGACTTGAGTAAATTGAATTTGCAAACAAACATTACATGACTTGATTAAATTGAAATTACAAACATTACATTACTTGAGTAAATTGAAATTGCAAACATTACATGACTTGAACAAATTGAAATTGCAAACATTACATGCCTTGAGTAAATTGAAATAGAAAACATTACATGAACAGACATCAGATTACATTTGGACAAGTGTGTCTATTATGGCCCTTTCTTCCACAAGACAATGATATGTATATTGATTTGGATCAACATCCATAGTTGAAGGCCTTTTTTTTTCTTTGGTCTTCCAGTGTGCCTTCGTTTCCTTGGGGGTAATAAGGGATAAATGCCTCTGCTTTCATCAAAATGAGGCCAATACCTCTTGTCGGGAATACCACGAAATTCAGTTTTGTATGCATTTAAATAAGCTTCATTTGTGTAATATGGGCTCACAAGTGCATCAGTATCATAATTGATAGATCTTGCAGCTACCCAAACATGAGAACATGGAAAATTCCATTGTTGTGGAAAACCACAACTTCATTCACTTACACCATTTGGACGCACGAAGACTTAAAATCGATGTCCGTCCATGTCATCAACAAGCCATTCATCATTGTTCACACAGATGTTTACTGATAGTTGTCATGCATACTATGATAGTTTACTGATAGTATCACCCTTTTGTGCATGACCATATGCTTGATTACGCCTCTCCAACCACATTGTAATAGAGCGATAGTATGTGGCAACAATAAGTGCATGTATTGGTAAACATCTAACACCTTTTAAGACCATTTAACCCTTCAACATGATTGCTAGTCAATGACCCATACCTGTAGCCTCTGTCATATGTGAGAGACCACTGTACTGTATTTTGGGTTATCAAATACTCCTTAGCCGATGGTTCTATGGTTTCTATACTAGCCATTAGACGATCAAATTCATGTGTATCAGTTGTGGATCCCACCTTCCATAAAAGTTCTTTCAACTCCTGTGACTTAAAATTTTGATGGAAGTTCTCACAAAGATGTCAAAGACAATAACGATGTTGAGCCCAGTTAAATTTTGACCTAAGTGCTGGAAAAATTCCACTCATTTGATCAGAAATAATACACAGATATGTACGGCGTGGATTGATTGGAATACAAGTTTGTAGAGAATGAAAGAACCACTCCCATGAGTCCTTCTTTTCTGCCTCGAAAACAACAAAAGCAACTGGAAATAGACCATTATCAACATCTATGCCACATGCAATGAGAAGTGTGCCAAAATATTTTCCTGTTAGAAATGTGCCATCAGCAGTAAGAACATTCCTGCAATAGGCGCAACCCCTCATAGCTGGACCAAATGCCCAGAACACCCTCTTGAATCTACGAGTGCTTTCAGTTTGAAGGGCATAATCATCCACAAGGTGGGAATATATAGTTCTTGGAATAAATTGTGACAAAGAAATCTGGAACGACAACAAAGTATGATATGATGATTCCCAGTCTCCAAATATTTTACAGACAACCTTCCTCCTCGCTAGAAATGCCTTCTTGTAAGATATATGGAGCCTTAGTTCAACATTCACCTTGTAACGAATTTCTCATGTGGACATATCCAATCTTGATACTAGGTTTGGCATTATGATACAAACAATATAAGATGATGTGACTTGGTGATGGTCTTGATTTGGAACAGTTAGTTGACAATTGTGGCTTGTACTATAACGTTTTACCTTCCACATGCCACCTGCTCTTTTGAACTGACAAGCGGTCAAACTCCAAGGACATCGATGGTCATGGATACAACAAAATTTAAGATGAAAATATATATGAGCGTAGTGTCTGATATTGGACATTCTTTTGCACCAACCATTTTTGGATTGTCTCAACCATTACAACTTTGGATGAAATAAAACACCCTCATACATTTCAGTGCTAGAAGGGTTGTAATTGAGACGAAATTCCTGACAAAAATATTCCACCCATTGTTCATCTTGAAAAGCTTCATACTTGGTATCAATGTGTTCATGTCGGGGCCATTCTTTATCAAATATAGATGGAACGGAACTCAATGCTGTAATAGAGTTAGGCAATGGATGTCCATGCTCATCATCAACTTTAGTCAATGACTCATCATCATGATCATTATTATTATCACCTTCCTGATCACTATCATTATCACCTTCACGATCACTATTATCATCACCTTCTTGTTCACCCTCCTCAACCTCAACACCAATACTCTGAATAGTAGGATTTTGAGAGAATTCAGGTGGTTGATTCCATTCAGTAGTTACATTACTGCTACATGGTTGGGATTCAAATTGATTCAACAAACTAATGAAACTAGATTGTTGGTGGAAAGATGTTTTTTTTCAAGAAACACATCAATATAGGCATCAGATGAAAGTGCAGACAAGGTTCTATATGCATCATCATCATCAACTTGTATGAGCATATGATCTTCTCCAAGGAAATGATAAAAGATATATTGATAGAGAAGTGGTTGGGATTGATATCAAGTATTTTATGGATATATGATTTTAGTTCGAATAGGGTATTGATAAATGAAATATTTATGGGTCTAATAGATCGACTAGAATATGACCCATCTGAGAGAAATTTACCATTATATCGAAGCTTGACAATTAATTAATGTGAACTAGATGCCATGTTTCTATCATTGTAAAACAATAATTCAGATTTTAGAACAATAATATAACTTTAGAACAATAATTAACATGAATTAATATTTTATAGCATGAATTAATATTTTATAGTATTAATTAATTTTTTCAAATATTGACATCAATTTTAGAAGAGTAGTTAAGA
The DNA here is from genome assembly GCA_963693085.1 of Alisma plantago-aquatica. Lineage (NCBI taxonomy): Eukaryota > Viridiplantae > Streptophyta > Magnoliopsida > Alismatales > Alismataceae > Alisma > Alisma plantago-aquatica. The sequence continues at coordinate 1,302,175,572 of OY856410.1, forward strand.
TTTTAGAACAATAATTTTGAATTTGGAAATAAATTTGAAACAATGTTTTTTCTATAACATTAACATTCTAGAACAATAATTTTGGAATTTTGGAACAATAATTTTTTGAACAGTAATTAACCTTCAAGTGTCATTTTCTATAACATTATTTTAGTAATGTGGAATCAAATAGTAGCAATACAATTATTTTATTTTTAATATTGCATAGTAATTTTAGGTACAAATTTTTGAATCTAAAAATACAGTAGAAAAATTACCTCAAATGGCGAGATTTCAAAACCCAAGAATAGAAAGAAGAGAAAGAATCCCGGCCAGACAACGAAGCAATAGAAATCTGAGTAGCGAAGCAATAGAAGAATAACTCCATGATCGCCGGAAATTAGCTCCAAGATTTCCCAAAATTAGTTCCAAGCAATAGAAATCCGAGCACACCACTCCAGAGCAATGGAAGTAGAGAAGAAGTTGAAAAATGGATGAATGGTGTGGGTTTGGGGGTGATCTCGTCTCCATTATATAGGAGACCAATGCGTCCCCGCATTGCCCCCCCCCCACGTGGCAACGGGCACGGCCCACAACGACTCTTTTTCAACGGTCGGGGAGCAATGCATCCCAAGCCAGGACACATTGCCCCAACTAGCCGTTGGGACGTCTCGGGACGGGACACATTGGTCCCACCGAAGGACGATGCATCCCGGTCCGGGACACATTGCTCTCCGGTGGGACCAATGCATCCCAGTTCGGGACGCATTGCTCCCTCGCAGAGCAATGCATCCTGGTCTGAGACGCATTGTCCATGTGTGGGCCCACTGTGTCCTGGTCCGAGACGCATTGCCTCGCAAGAGAGCAATGCGTCTCCACAGGGGACGCATTGCCCCCAAAATGTGCTATTTTGGGAATTAAATTCAAGAACGTGCTATTATGGGAATTAAAATGGCCAAACGTCCCATTTTAGTTTTTTTGCCAAAAAAATATGTCCAAAAACATGTTCACCAAACGAATGCAGCAAGGTTGCTCTTCCAGCTGCCCTTCTTAATCATGCGGCTACTGTTACAAGGTACAAGAACCATGGTTTCCACGAGGAATGGAGGGTGGTACAGTCGTACACCGCCTTAGGTTCAAGTCGCATGCCTTTTGTCCAAGGAACAATTAGGACGACCCTTGTGTAGTCCAGTTGCCTGTGATGTCTGTTTAGACGGCTTCTCTAATCTTTAGATTCTGAAAAATTTCTATTCTAGCGATTTAGAAAGAGAAGCAGTAGAATAGCAATCCGAACCGCGTCGTCATTCAAACATACCTCCGACTATTATGATTATTAAAGACTGCAATTTATATTATCTCTCTTAACAAGTGCAGTTGGATTCTGGTCTAGGCTTTATTCCACAACGGGTCTATGGAGACGGGCTTCACACCTCTAGTGATACCCATCACTCTGCTACATTAGAATTGTTACATCTCATATCATGATGTGGTTCCCCCAGTAAGCTCATTGGAGTTGTAATGAACTTTTATGAATATATTCTATAACTATTATAAAAAAATGTAGTTGGATTTCAAAATTAAGCATTCGAACTACCGCTAGGTTTATTCCAATTTTGATCTTCCTAACCTAATTTTTTTTAGTATAAGAAACAACAAACTCAGCGCATACTTAGATTGCCTAAACATAAAATGTACCAGATTGTATAAGTTACAACCTAGAATAGAATTTTTATCAGTTTCTTTGAACGAAATGATAGATCATTGACAACCACATTCTGAAGTTGGGTATGAGCTGATTTTCAATTAAAGTTTGAATAATTGGTCTCGCTTTAGTGGGAAAAATTTGTTTCACTATACACATTGATATAAATATATGGGTCAGTCATGAGTACATATAGGCAAACTGAAATCATAGTTCAAGTTCTAACTTTTATACTTCAAATTTAGACAAATATGTCTCTAAGTCAGTTTTTATTTATGCTAGCAAAAAAATTAGGTTAGACAAGATTATAATTCTAACACACAAAGCTTCTGAATTCTAATTGGGACAATGTCTATGTAACACCCCTCCAAGTACATATATACGTCAGCGGAAGAAAACCCTATGTTGTCCATAACATGTGTCACTTAGCTAGGAGGAACATTACAAAAATGATATACATTACAAAAAGATAAATGAAACACCATGCATTAAAATTGAACTTGATTCATACATTGTTTACAATTGAATTCCTGAATTGAAACTAACTAACCAAACATGATTGAACACTATTTATACATGAACTTATCTATAAACATTAGGATCTTCTACTGTAGATGGAACCCCACCATGTACGTCTTTTGGAAACCTTGACCCATTCCTTAAAGTTGACCCTAATATGACTCTTTCCTGGAAATTGTTTTTTACCTGTGGGCATCACGCCCTCAGCCATGCATGCAATTAAAACCACATTATAGTAAGCAGTATTGAGTATTATTATAACAACATAATAAATTGGCAATAAAGAAAGCATGAAACTAATTGAACATTATATTTGGATTCACAAAACTCAATCTTAGTGGTTGATTAAAGTATCCTTGATACTTATATACCAATGGTGCTCATAAGGCATGTAGGCTCAACATTAACATGATGAGGATAAAATAATACAACCCATTACATGATTCATCATTATCTTCAAATAATTACTGGAACTGATTCCACATGAACATGACATGAATTCTTAAAATAGCATTGATGCATAACATTAAAGAAATAACTTTAGGGGAACTTTCATGCAGTTAAGATTTAATTTGAAACACATAACTATGCATATAATTCATCTTGATCATCATAATAATTACAAGGCGATGAAAACTAATAATAAATACTCAAAGTGCATGAACCCGCTTACCTAGATCAGTAAGAATAACCTCCTCATATTTTCCCCTGGTCTTATCTCGTAATCAACCTGTAATTGAAGTCTAAGGATCTGTATTAGATTTATAAACCCTAATTTCCATAAGTCTTATACTTAGTAAAAACCAACTCAAAATAGGTCTTAGAATCTAGACCATTGGCTAGATCTAAAAAAATGGATTAAAATGCATATATAACTTGACTTCATTGGACCTACCAATAAAAAGAAACTGATTTCCCAAAATTGGCCAATTAGGGTTCAGATAAATCAATTTCATCATATTTTGAGGTTCGAATCAAATGGGAACAAAAAGACCAATTATCCCTTCGATTAATTCCAGACTATAGGTGTGACACATAATGTCACTCGTGATGCCTCAATAATCGATTTCGTACAAAATCTAAAAAATGCCCTTAACCACATGATACATCTATCAATATCCCTAGGGTAAGGATGTAAAAGTGGCGCTAAGCTTCTTCCAGCCCTGTCCATGGCACGACTAGTCCTTCCTGGAGCTCAAAGCTCAAAACCAAACATGTGATGGCCTCCGGATCTTGCAAAAACAACAATGTCAGGAGAGTTCCTGGGTCCCCACAGTCGGAAAGACCCCTTTAAAGGGACCTGCATTGGTCAGAGTTCACGAACGACGATCTCACCATAGACATAAATAGGACAAAGGAAAATGAGTCAAAAATCATGTCGTGGCAGTGTGAACTCAAAGGAAAGATTCATTTTGGTTTCACAAAGTCATAAGATAGACCAAGAGGCAAAAATCGCAAGGAAAATGGTATCAAAGAGACTAGACTACCACCACCGCTGTCAGCCATGGTTGGAGCTTTTTGACCCATCGGAAGGGCCAAACTCATGCCCAGAAAACATCATAGAAAGGATTATAGGGATTCTAGGAAGCTTACTGAACATTTAATTTGATTACAGCGGCCAGAGATCCTTGACTAAGCTTGTCATCACCATGGATGTAGAACAACTACAAGAAGCTTCTTTGATGATGACTTGACCAAATTGAAGGATGAGGATGATAGCTTGAGGTCATATGAAGCCTTACATATCATCTATGGTGACTTAGACGGCCAAACCACCTACGAGAAGTAGGCGTCGACGAGGAGAGGATAGCTTGTTTTGGGTGTTTTGCAATCAAGGAGAATTAGGGTTTATCTTGGGGATTAAAATACTTGGGACAGAATCCCGATTCTGTTGGGAGAGTTGATGTGGGTACAAGCATCGTGGATAGGGAGGACATGGAGGGGGATGATTGTGTTTACTATAGGAGTCCTGGAAAAAGAGGATTCAAGGTTGAAGATGGTCTTCCCTTTGTTGGATACACATCTAGATGTCCTTAAAGGAGTCAGATAAGGATCGAATGCCTGACAAAATACAAATCAAGGATATCCTTGGGAATGAGTAAAGTTTGACTTACATTAGGATAATTATTAGATATTATCTTCTTTAAATTAAAAGAGCTATCTATAATTATCCAAATATCTTGAAAATTGGTGCCCAAGCTAAATAGGACCCAAGGAACACATTTTTGGAGTCAAATTTATCTTTTAATATTACCTTCTGTAAGTGTGAATACAATTAGGGTTTTACTCAAATGTATTTCTATTAATCATTGCATGTCACCTTAATTAGCAGTATATAGGATTTTAAATCTTTTTATCACCATCTTACTTCTTACTTCAACAAGATTATTTGACATTATTTTATAGGAATTGTGATAATTTACTCAATAAGGTCATTTTCTTCATTAATTCAATATGAACTTATATCCCACAAATTTATTTACCTTCACTTATATTAAACATCAATAATAATCACACCATGTCCATTAGTCACATTATATTTCATATTAAACATTTATTTATCTTCATACACATCTCACTAAAGTTACGTATTTAAGACATTACGTGTGTATAATACATTTATTATGGACTCGTTACATATTAAACCATTGTTAGGTTTAATTGGTCTCTTAGTTAAGTTCTATTAAGAAAAACCACATTAGAGTTTGAAATTAGATGTGAAATTTTGGGATGTTATAATTCTACCCACCTTAAATAAATTTCGTCCTCAAAATTTCTACATACTACCCACCTTAAGGTTTCACATATTCTATGTATGTGAACTCTCTAATATTATCTTAATGTCTCATTATCATACATAATACATGACTTACTCATAGCTAACATAATTTTATGAGAGCTTGGCTAATTGACATGATTTCATAATAAGATGGATTGAATTGATATAGTCACTCTCCTGATTGCACCCACAATGCTCATAAGGCTGGTTAAGGCTCACATAATTCTCCCATAGAGCTCAGAAGGCCAATTAAGTCTTACATAAGGCAACTTAAGGCTCACATAAGGCCGGTTGTAACATACTAGATCTCAGACCCTACCCTGGAGGTTGACACTTTGGACTTAGCCAAACAAGGTTGAAGGTTAGACCTAAATAGATGTTTAGTATAATCCCAATAAGCTAATGCATGCATATATCACCTTAATGTAAGCTAATGTTCTAACATTAATCTTAGGTTTATAATGGATACATAAAATGTGCCACATAACTCATTTTGGAGGTAATATGAAGATAAGAAACTTAATTGGATGAATAATTTAGATAATGGGCCATATGACATATCTCATAAAAATAAGTATCAAAAGTGGAAACAAACTTCAAATTCAAAATATAAATATCAAAATTAGCCTACATGTCAAATTTAATCTAATTTGGACAACCTTGAAATATAAGGATAAGTTTAAGAGAGAGAATGAGTAAAAGGAATAAGCAATGAATAATGTGATTATATAACTTCAAAATATGTAAATAATGTAAAATTCATATTAAACACATCAAAAATAACTTGTGGATAAAGTTTGGTCCAATTTGGATGTTGTTTGTGCAAGTAATGTAATTTTAGGTACATTCTGGACTTTTCTACAATTTACCCAATTGGGAGGTTTTATTTGTAAATTGTCACAATAATTATGATCCTTATATGTTTCATTATCATTCTCTAATTTTTTTGGCTTTGTGGATCCTAGTTATACTTGGTTTGGAAGTATTTCTCTTCAAGGATAAGGGTGAAGATAAGGATAAGAATATAGGTCAAGATAAGGATAAAGATAAAGATAAGGATAAGGATATGGATAAAAGAGAAAAGTTTGGGTAGTAAATGAGGGAGGTGCTGCATGGACATAGAATCTCTAGGCTATTGACACATGGAAAACTCCATGTACACCTCATGCTTGACCCCTTCCTTATCTATGAAGCTATATATACCCCTTCCTAGCTCTAATTCAAAATCATTGCTCACTCCCTATTTCCTTTAGATTAGAGTACCTATCTTTCTCTATTTTTCTATGGAACTAGGTTTTCCAAGGGAGAAGATGTTTCCCTTATTGAGAAAAAGGTCTCCTAGAGTTCCATCTAGCCCTACCTAGGTTTTCCAAGGTCCTCTTCTAGGGTTTTTGACCAAGGCAAGTGATTTTCTCTCTTTCTTCTTCGTTTTTGCTATTTTTCCTCTTCCTTCAACCTTCCTCCAGGTTGAAGCCATGATCTTCTATGGTGAAACCCCACCTAGAACCCATAAACACCTCATCTCCATGTTCTTTTGTTAGGGTTTTCACTTCTAAAGTGGAGAAGGTGCTTCTTGCTCTAGATAGGAGCTTTGTTGGAGAAACCAGCCTCTCTAAGCTTGGGAACTTTACTTATTGGACATGTCCACCTTAACTTGAGGTTCTTTGGAGGCCTAGGCTTGAACTTAGGTTGGAATTTGGATTGTATAGACTCTGAATTTGAGGTATGATTGCATCCCACATTATTTCTATATTGAGAAATTTCTAACTCTGCACTCTAAATGTATGATGCATCCTTGATTATTCATATTGAGCAATTTCTCTCTCTTATTGTATGTTTGTAGACCTGATTGTTCATATTGAGAAATTTCTTTCTCTTGTTGTATGATTGCATCCCACATTATTTCTATATTGAGAAATTTCTAATTCTTCACTCAAAATGTATGATGTATCCCCTATTCCTCTATGTTGAGCAATTAACCTATTTTTGTCTTACTCTTGGACCTATGGACATTATCTTGCACAATGCTCTAATCTTTTTATATCTTGGTTCTTATGAACTAGATTATTATTATGACCTTGTACATCCTCTTGGACTCTTATCTTATGCTTTGTGCCGCATTGATGTGGATGTTTATGCCCACCTTGTAGTGGATGTTTTGTGCTTCTTTTCCCACCATGGTAGTGGATGTATATGTATCACACTTGTTTTGGATATTTTTGATTTCATATATCTTATTTATCCTTGTTATGCATCATGTGGTGACTACTAGTATAATTTTGAATATGAATTGATGTGGATGTGCAAATTCCCACATATGAATGCAGATGTGAAAATCCCTGCATATTTTTTATATATATTGGCAGATGTGAAAATTCCTGCTAGGCAGATGTTGACAGACCCTGCCACTACCCTATTATAGAGAATATGTATACAAGACTCTACTTTCTCTACATTTTTGGTACATGTGTATTTCCTACCTACATGATATATTATTCTAGTTTTATCACAGGTGAAACACATGGATGCTTTGAACTTATATTTTTCTTTCATCATGATATGAATGTTCTTTTCTTTTATGCTCCTTTGGGTAGTAATTTCCTCTTATATGGGAATCATTTATAATTGATATCCTTATTTTCATATATTTCTCAATTTCCTATTTTAGTATGCACATACCAACTTTTGCTGATGTTTCTCTTTCTTCTCTTCTTTTGTGGGGTATGCTTCCAACCCCAGGTAAAGCAAGGAGGACTTGGACTTCAACATTGTAGTTGAGCTTTTGGGAGACTTTGAAGAGGTGGTTAGATGACCCTCATTTTGATCTTTGTCTTATATGATTAGATTTCCTTTTTGACACCCATGTGTGGTGAAGTGATGTATAATGATAACAATCTTTGTAATAGTTAGAACTTTCTTATTCCGCTGCTATATTTTTGGTACTATGATACATACATGTAGAAAGTATTGGTACACATCCCTTTGGTGAAATTTTTTTGGTGGTATTTGTTTCAGGGGATGTGGCCTTTTCTTTTCTAGTAGGGAAGTGGATCCCCTATCGGGTCTCACTCCTTACACTGGTGAAGGCTCACATAACATGATTGAGAGGACAACTATCAACATAACATAATTTCTTATACTTAAACATGATTTTCATTATTTCATAATGCATAAGCATAGAAATAATACATGACATTCAATTTGAACACATAATCATAAAATAGTAGAGAATATTGTTTAGAGTCATGTGCATGATTTTTCTTTGGTATCCATGTTAAATTATCTACCCATTGTATGCATGTTTGATCTTATTATGTAATTAATTACGTTTAGGTGACTATATGTCTCAAAATTTTATGCCAACCCTTGTATTTTTTTCACACTTATCTTAGTACCTCCCTCATGCACATGTCCCGTACCACATGCACTTGAAAGGATTAGACTAGTATGATTATGCACATAACATTCTCTCTACAAAACCCGATGAGTCTGCATCTCATACCACAAGCATGTGGAAAGAAGAGAGAGCATTCTATGTACAATTCCAGAGTTAACACAAAAATCTAAAACATCTAGGCACATAACCCTAACCCTTATCTAAATCATGTCTTTTGACTAGACCTCTACTTTTATTTTCCCATATCTTTAACTTAATACTCTAACCTAGGGCTTAGAATATGTGAATATTTAGCTTAGTGGACATATACTCATCGCTCTGATACCATATTGTAATGCCCCTCCAAGCACATATGTACGTCATTGGAAGCAAACCCTATGTTTTCCATAATATGGGTCACTTAGCTTGGAGGAACATTACAAAAATGATATATATTGCAAAAAGATAAATGAAACACCACGCATTAAAATTGAACTTGATTCATCCATTGTTTACAATTGAGTTCTTGAATTGAAACTAACTAACCAAACATGATTGAACACTATATATACATGAACTTATATATAAATGTTAGGATATTCTTTTGTAGATGGCACCCCACCATGTACGTCTTTTAGAAACCTTGACCCATTCCTTAAACTGAACCTTATATGACTCTTTCCTGGAAATTTCATTGTACCCATGGGCATCGCACCCCCATCCATGCATGTAATAAAAACCACGTTAGAGTAAGCGACATTGAGTATTATTATAAAAATAATAATAAATCGGCAATAAGGAAAGCATGAAACTAATTGAACAGTATATTTGGATTCACATAACTTAATCTTGGCGGTTGATTAAAGTATCCTCGACACTTATGCACCAATGGTGCTCATAAGGCATGTAGGCTCAACATTAACATGATGAGGATAAAATAATACATCCCAGTACATGATTCATCATTATCTTCAAATAATTACTTGAACTGATTCCACATGAACATGACATGAATTCTTGAAATAGCATTGAAGCATAACATTAAAGCAATAACTTTAGGGGAACTTTCATGCAGTTAAAATTTAACTTGAAACATATAACTTTGCATATAATTCATCTTGATCATCATAATAACTATAAGGCGATGAAAAATAATACTAAATCCTCAAAGTGCATGAACTTGCTTACCTAAATCAATAAGAATAACCTCCTCATATTTTCCCCTGGCCTTATCTCCTAATCAACTTGTGATTGAAGTCTAAGGATCAGTATTAGGTTTATAAACCCTAATTGCCATAAGTCTTATACTTAGTAAAAACCAACTCAAAATAGGTCTTAGAATCTAGACGACTGGCTAGATATCAAAAAATGGATTAAAAATCATATATAACTTGACTTCATTGCAACCTATCAATAAAAAGATACTAATTTTCCAAAATCAGCCAATCAGGGTTCAGATAAATCAATTTCATCATATTCTGAGGTTCAAGTCAAGTAGGAACAAAAAGACCAATCATCCATTCGATTAAATTCCAGACTATAAGCGTGACACATAATGTCACTCATGATGCCTCAATAATTGATTTCGCACAAAATCTCAAAAATGCCCTTAACCACCTGATACATCTATCAACATCCCTAGGGTAAAGATGTAAAAGCGACGCCAAGCTTCTTCCAACCTTGGACATGGCGCGACCAGGCCTTCCTTGAGCTCAAAACTCAAAACCAAACATTCGATGACCTCCAGATCTTGTAAAAACAACAATGTCAGGAGAGTTCATGGGTCCTTACAGTTGGAAAGACCCCCTTGAAGGGACCTATGTTGGTCAGAGTTTGCGAACGACCATCTCACCATAGTCAGAGATAGGGTAAAGGCAAACGAGTCAAAAATCCTGTTGTGGTGGTGTGAACTCAAAGGAAAGATTCATTTTGGCTTCTCAAAGTCATAAGATAGATAAAGAGGCAAAAATTGCAAGGAAAATGCTATCAAAGAGATCAGACTACCATCACAGTTGCCAGCCATGGTTGGAGCTTGCCGACCCATCGGAAGGCATCACAAAAAGGAATATAAGGATTCCAAGAAGCTTACTGAACATTTAATTTGAATACAGAGTCTAGAGATCCTCGACCGAGCTTGTTGTCACCATGGATGTAGAATGACTACGAGAAGCTTCTTTGATGATGATGACGACCAGATTGAAGGATGAGGAGGACAACTTGTGGTCATATGAAGCCTTACAGATCATCTATGGTGACTCAGATGGCCAAACCACCTAGGAGCATTAGGCGCCGGCGAGGAGAGGATAGCTTGTTTTGGGTATTTTTCAATCCAGGAGAGTTAGGGTTCGTCTTGGGGCTTAAAATACTTGGGATAGAATCCTAATTATTTTGGGAATGTTGGTGTGGGTACAAGCATCATGTACATGGAGGATAAGGAGGGGGATGATTGCATTTACTATAGGAGTCCAGGAAAAAGAGGACTCATGGTTGAAGATGGTCTTCCCTCTATTGGATACATATCCTGTGACAATGTGATTTTTCCTCTTCTCTATTATTTAATTTATATTTTCACCTTTATAATGATCATTCATAATCTCATTTGACTTTTTGATCAATGTAGATACCCAAAATAAAATATCATTGTTTTCTATGAATTTCATGCACTCTTGGGCACCTTATTTAGCTTAATACACCTCTTTTCTCAAATACTTGAGTTTGACTAGTTAACTTTATCTTTTGGTCTCCAAACTTGTACACTTTATGCTAACTTCATGTTGAAGATATGATCCAAATTTGAGATCATTTGGACCTTCCCATGATTTTATACAATTTTTCTAAGTTTCCAGGTTTTTCCTAGATTTTTAGACCTTTTTATTCCTTTCTCCTCATTTTCCCTTAATGGGCTCGGCCCATCCTTTGCTTTGGGAAAAACTGGGCAAGGTGGATCGACATAGCAGCCTTGGATCTCAATCCAATGACGCTGGGTTCATCCCCTACCTTGCGCCTAGTATGGCAGGTACACGGTGGACTAGCCACCCTGGTTTCTAATCCGATCAACAAAACCCAATCAGTTGTGCCTGATGAATCGACCAATGAATTCCTCACCCTCTCTCAAACCTTCCGCATAACTTGGCAGTGTGAGTTCGCATCTAGAGGCCTAGAGATCAAGCCATCTCCATAGGGTGCACCGCCCCCTGGTAGCCCTAACCCTAGCACTAAATTCCTATTTAAACCCCTAACCGAGTTCGGCCCGCCCCCACGAACGCAAGCAGCGCCTTCTCTCCCCACACCGTCCCCTCCCTCTCTCGTTCCCTTTTTCTCTACCCGCCACACCTCTGCGGAGCAGTTTTTTTCGCAGGCGAGTTCTGTTGATTGGGACGAGCAGCAGCAACCCTAGGATCTTGGTCCACGCTGATCTAGGTTAAGATCAAACAGCCGCGCGAGTCCTTCCTCTGACCTTGTCCTCACGCACATGCCTGGGAGCACGGCTCCTCCCTGCCGATGATCTTCTTCGTGGTCCACGGTTGACCAAGGATCGATGACTTTTTTTTCTTCTAGTATTTCACTCTCTGCCCAAAGTTCCATAAAATAGCCTAATCTTGCAAAAATGTTATCTTGAGATTCCTAGCTCCAAATATATCAAATCTATAGTCCATTTTCATCAGAAAAATTAGCCCAATTTAATAAAAATGGTTTTAGAAGCTATTTCGTATCTCTGTTCTCTATTTTAATGCAAATACCTTTGAATGACCTTCTTGATTATTAAAGGGTTAATTTCTTAAGTTCATGATCCTAACCTAAGTTCCTGATCCATCATGCAATCTTACTCTGATGTTTAAGCACAAACCTATCATTATGATCTAGAAACTTGATTAATGACTCGGATGTTGATGATATAACTAGGGTTAGCTAATATGATTCCTAAAAGCACCTAAGTAGATCATTCATTCTCGATATATGCTTGATGCTTGATTAAATGTTGAAATATTGATATAATGTCAATCATAAATGGATGGTCTACTCTAGGGTTGTATAGGAATGCAAAACCCTAATCTTGCATACATGGTTCTTGCATAATATGATCGTGACCCTCAACTCTATATCTTGTTTAATCTAGGATCTAATTGCGACCTTGACCTTTCACTCTTGGACCTTTACTCGATTAGCATCCAAAAAGGTACGCTATTATACTACTCCTCCTTGGTTGTAATGATGATACTTTTAGGTATCTCTTGACTTATGCTTGGCTAGTTATTTGGATGAAATATTGTTCCCTATGAATAGTCTTCCGTTTTTCTCCTATATTATATTTTGAGAAACATGAAACCCTAAATTGCAATACCCATTATGACTGCCCGAACATTGATGTTGATAATGATGATGGAAAAGTTGATAATGTTGATATTGAATATAAGAAAAACCCCCTTATTTTGAAGGGTGGGATCTTGCACTTTGATCTCCTACCTCCTATGGTGAGAAGGAGCTTGGTGACCTCCCCATCGCATTGGGGTAATAGAGTCACACAAACCAATATAAGCATGCTTCTTGATTACAGCATAATGGAAAATTCGTAATAAAATTCGTGTTGAATAACATTTTGGTTTTGGAAGATCGTTCGATAATATTTTTGAAAACATAAGTCCTGCCAAGCATACTATTTTTCTTATAAATTTCTTTACTTGTTTTTATATAGCGTACCGTGAAATTGCATTGGCATTGTGTCTTGATTTTCTCAATTTTAGGTAATGTAAGGAACTAGGGATTTACATTCATCTACTCATTTATCCACTGCAATAAAGACTGCTACATCACTTATGGACTCTTCATGGGAGATAATTGTAAAAGGGATGTAGTTGTAGGCTAGTTTCTTATCTTCTTCTCTTTCCTGTTGCCTACGGGCCTTATGTACTAAACCTTATGGTTCATTTTAATAAAGAGGAATGTTATTTCATTTTTGCATATTATTTGTGTGATTTTTGGGCCACTCAGGGACGGGCGCTCTAATCCCTTTAACACTGCCCTTTTGGACAGTGGGATTGGGATTAGGGTAAGAATGGATCCATGACAGTTGGTATCAGAGCCATAACACACTTCATATGCATTAGTGAAATGATGTTCTTAATCGCTGAACCATGGAAGCCCTAAAATTCACTATGGTGAAAACTGTGGTGTCTAGAAAGAGCACAAAGGGGGTTCTGGCATAATTCCTCCTATCCTTCTTCATGGTGGTTGAGGTTCCTCCTGCTCCACCTGGCCTTAGTTGATCCAGAAATGGATGGAAGGGCTTCCTATAACCCTAGAGAGTCTTCTAGCATCTTATCTCTTCTTTAAGGATTTCCCAAGCCACCTATTAGAAGGAAGTAGGATGACTCCTCATCTTCTCGTTCTCCTTAAGCTGTCATGACTTGATCTATATACTCTCTCTATTTTTGGGTAAATTAAGGACGGGAACAACTAAAATCTGAAAATAAATTGAGGAAACTTGTTGCAGTAATCTATCATATTTTTTTGCTTTGAAATTTATAAACAAGAAAACTTATATCAGTTGAACTCTTGCAGATGGCCCCAAAACTAGGAACAACAGGGATGGTGAAGGGACCTCTGGTACTAAAGACAAGGGGAAGAAGCCCCACATGGATGATGATGAAGATGTCGGTTCTGACAATAAGACCAACAATATGGGGGAGTGGGAACTAAAATAGAAGGCCATTATGGATGCCCTCCATGACCTAGCTGTCTGTATAACATCCCTTGTGCCAACCCATAACCCAAAACCCATCACTATCCAGGATTTTCTGAAACTCAACCCTGAAGCCTTCTATGGAGAAGACAAAGATGATGCCCTAGATAAGGTTGATGTCTGGTTAGTGTCCATGGAGAACACTTTTAGGGTTTTGAGGTGCCCTGAACAAGACAAGGTTGGTTTTGCCACCTACCAGTTGAAGGGAGTGGCCAAATTGTGGTGGGAGAATTATATCCTGTAACAGCAGGTCATCCCTGTCAACTGGGAAGCCTTCAAACCCATTTTCACCAACCGTTTCCAACCCACATCTGAGAGAAATGAGAAACAAAAACAATTCCTCACCCTTACCCAAGGAACTAACACAGTGGCTGAATATAGCCGACAGTTCCGCCTTCTGGAGAGGCATGTCACCTACCTTACTGAAGAACAAAAACTTGACCGTTATATTGATGGGCTCTTCCTTACCCTAAAAGCTTTTGTATCCTCATCCAAACCCACCAATTTTCAAGATGCCTATGACCATGCCTTGTCCATGGAAAGAACCCTAGGGATGGGACATGGGAAACCATTACCTACCCTAGCCTATCTAGGCCTGACGGAAGTTGTACCTGCAAAACCTGAACAGAAGGGAAACCCCTTATTGGTGGCAATAAGAAAAAGATCCGACAGAAGAACCAAAGAAATCCCCCTGCCCAGAACTACAATCAAGGCCAGAACCAAAACTACAACTGTGGTCCTGCACAAAACCAGAATCATGGCCAAAACAGGGGTCCAGGCCGGAACGCCAATTTTCCTCATTGCCGTAACTGTGGAAACTTCCACCCTATCCAGTGCAAGTATCCGTCCTCGGTCTGCCATTACTACAAACAGGAGGGTCACTTCAGAGACAGCTGCCCCCACCCTCCTACAGCATGGGCCAGGCAAGGTGAACATCAACAGGCCCGTGTCTTTGCTGTGAATGCAGATGAGGCGAAGGCCAATGAAAACAAACTCATGGAAGGTACCTTTTAAATTCAAGATTATTTCCAGAACATTATATCATGATTATCTTGTACAAATATCCTTACACAAAATATATGTATACATAGGTATGATGCAAATCTCCGATCATTTTGTTGTTACTCTTTTTGACTCGGGGTCAACAAACACCTTCATGTCTAAGAATCTTGCCTCTATGTTGAACCTTGAAACAAGGGACTTAGGGTACATACTTGATGTAACTACCCCAAGTGGGAAGATGAAAGTCTCCTACTATATTGTCGAAAAAGTCCCTTTATCTTATGTTGGACGTAGTTTTGAGTCAGATTTTATAATCTTAGACATGGAAGACTTTGACCTTATTTTAGGGATGGATTGGATCCATAAAAATCATGCTCTAATTAATTGTCGTGCCAAGAAAGTCATTATTTCTAAACCCAACCTCCCTATTCTTGTAATTCCTGGAAGGAAAGATCGAAATCAAAATGTTGTTATTTCTCTGATTAAAGCCCAAAACTTGATAGCTAAAGGGTGCAAAGCATACCTAGCAACTGTAACCATAGTCAATCCTGATACGAGTGCCCTAGAAAACATTGATATAGTGCGGGAGTACCCGAGTGTCTTTCCTGAGGAGCTCCCTGGACTACCACCAGATCGTGATGTCGAGTTTTCTATTGATTTAGAACCTGGTACCGCACCCATCTCTTGGGCACCCTATCAGATGGCTCCTGCTGAATTGACTGAGCTGAAAAAGCAGCTGTAGGAATTCCTTGACAAGGGTTTCATCCGCCCTAGTACCTCTCCTTGGGGAGCCCCCATTCTATTTGTCAAGAAAAAGGATGGTTCCCTTCGCATGTGTATTGACTATCATCTGATCAATCAAGCTACTGTGAAAAACAAGTATCCTCTATTTTCAAAAATTGATCTCCATTCTGGTTACCACCAACTCAAAGTTAAGGATGAGGATATCCCTAAAACATCCTTTCGAACCTGATA
This sequence comes from Alisma plantago-aquatica, assembly GCA_963693085.1. NCBI lineage: Eukaryota > Viridiplantae > Streptophyta > Magnoliopsida > Alismatales > Alismataceae > Alisma > Alisma plantago-aquatica. Next base: position 1,302,191,644 of record OY856410.1, read on the forward strand.
CGGGCATTATGAATTCCTAGTCATGCCATTTGGGTTGACCAATGCCCCTGGCATATTTATGAACTTGATGAATAATGTCTTCCAACCTTTCCTCGACGAGTTTGTAGTGGTCTTTATTGATGACATATTGATATTTTAAACTGATGCTGAATCACACCGTATCAACCTTCGCAAGGTTCTTGACATCCTCCAATCTCAGAAATTCTCTGCAAAGTTGTCAAAATGTGAATTTTGGATTTCTGAAGTCATGTTCTTGGGCCACATAATTTCTGGTGGGAAAATTTTTGTTGACCCCGCCAAAGTCTCAGCTATTCTAGAGTGGCAAGCCCCAAAGAATGTTCCTGAGATTCAAAGTTTTCTGGGTCTTTCTGGCTATTATCGATGTTTTATTCAGAACTTCAGCGGGACTGCCTTGCCTCTCACTAAGCTCACAAGGAAAGGAGAACAGTTTATCTGGTCAAAGGAGTGTGAGTCTAGTTTCCAAGAGCTAAAGACAAAGCTGACAACTGCACCTGTCTTGACTCTTCCCTTGGGAAATGATGGGTTCGTCATCTTCACCGACGCATCAAGGTTTGGTCTGGGTTGTGTTCTCATGCAAGAGAGAAAGGTAGTTGCTTATGCCTCTCGACAATTGAAGCCAAACGAGGTCAACTACCCAACTCATGACCTCGAGCTTGCAACCATCATACATACTTTGAAGATATGGCGACACTACTTGTATGGTGCCACCTTCGACATCCTCACTGACCACAAGAGTCTGAAATATATCCTAACACATAAGGATCTCAATCTCAGACAGAGGCGATGGCTCGAGTACCTTAAAGACTATGACTTCACCGTTGCCTACCACCCCGGTAAGGCAAATGTGGTGGTTGATGCACTCAGCAGGAAGCAGGCCAAATGTGATGCTGTCTTTACTACTGAGTGGAAGAACATAGAAGTCATGTCACCTTGGGCCCCGAGATGTATGGGCAACATTCTTAGATTGGCCAGTATCCATGTAAAACCAGGCCTCCAGTCTAAGATCCTGTCAGCCCAAAAGAATAGCAAGAGCCTTGATGAAATGACTAAGCTAATAGAGAAGCCCCAAACTCATCTGACAGTCAGGATGGATGGTGGAATCTGATACAAACAACGCATATGGGTCCCAGAAGATTCTGTCATGATAGAAATGGTGTTACGAGAAGCTCACATGTCAAAATATACTATGCATCCTGGATCGACTAAAATGTACAAGGATCTGCAAAGGCACTTCTGGTGGAGGAATATGAAGACTGACATTTCTACTTTCATCTCCAAGTGTCTGACTTGCCAGTAGATCAAGGCTGAACATCAGCATCCAGGAGGTCTTCTACAACCCCTACCTATCCCCGAGTGGAAATGGGAAAACATCACCATGGATTTCGTGGTGGGACTACCCAGGACCAGGAAAGGGAGTGACGCCATTTGGGTTGTAGTTGATCGTCTGACTAAATCAACCCATTTTATTTCGATCAAGACAACAACCAAGGTCCCAGAGCTAGCAGAGTTGTACATTCGGGAGATAGTCAGGATGCATGGAATTATTGTATCTATTGTATCAGATCGTGATGCGAAGTTCACTTCTCACTTGTGGTGACAAGTACAGGAAGAACTGGGAACTCAACTAAATTTTAGCACTTCTTATCACCCACAAACTGACGGACAGTCAGAGAGGACAATCCAAGTTCTAGAAGACTTGCTGAGATCATGCGTCCTCGATTGGGGTGGTTCTTGGGACCACTACCTTCCTCTTGTTGATTTTGCCTACAACAATAGCTACAATTCTAGTATAGGCATGCCTCCCTATGAATCTCTGTATGGAAGATCGTGTAGATCTCCACTCTACTGGGATGAAGTAGGCAAAAGAAATGAATTCTGAAATCTGAAGAACAACAACTCTATTCTGACAATGTCAACCTAATCAAGCAAAGGTTAAAAAGGGAACAAGATCGCCAGAAGTCTTATGTTGATGCACATAGGACTGACACTCAGTTCTTAGTAAATGATCATGTTTTCCTGAAGATTCGACCAATTCGAGCCATTGCAAATAACAAAGGCAAACTTAGCCCCAGATACGTGGGTCCATTTGAAATTTTGGACCGTATTGGGGAATGTGCCTATAGGTTGGCTCTACCTCCACTATATATCATGATGAACAATGTATTTCATGTGTCTAACCTAAAGCGGTATGTCAAAAAACCTAGCCATGTCCTCAATCATGAACCACTTGAATTAAAGGACACCCTTATGTACCAAGAAACTCCAGTCAAGATACTTGGTACTCGCACCAAGGAACTCAGAAATAAGAAAATCAATATGGTTAAGGTGTTGTGGAAGCACCATGGGAGTCATGATGCTACTTGGGAGTTGAAGTCAGACATGGAGGAACGATTTCCTGACCTCTTCAAGGAAGTTTGAATTTTGGGGACAAAATTCTTTATAAGGAGGGGAGGATGTGACAATGTGAGTTTTTCCTCTTCTCTATTATTTAATTTATATTTTCACTTTTATAATGATCATTCATAATCTCATTTGACTTTTTTATCAATGTAGATACCCAAAATAAAATACCATTGTTTTCTATGAATTTCATGCACTCTTGGGCACCTTAATTAGCTTAATACACCTATTTTCTCAAATACTTGAGTTTGACTAGTTAAATTTATCGTTTGGTCTCCAAACTTGTACACTTTATTCTACACTTCATGTTGAAGATATGATCCAAATTTGAGATCATTTGGACCTTCCCATGATTTTATATGATTTTTCTAAGATTCCATCTTTTTCCAAGCTTTTTAGCCCTTTTTATTCCTTTTTCCTCCTTTTTCCCTTAATGGGCTCAGCCCATCCTTTGCTTTGGGTGCCGCTGGGCAAGGCGGATTGACCCAGCAGCCTTGGATCTCAATCCAAGGGCATTGGGGTCATCCCCTACCTTGCGCCTAGTATGGCAGGTACACGGTGGACTAGCCACCATGGTTCCGACTCCGATCAACAAAACCCAATTAGTTGTGCCCGATGACTCGACTAATGAATCCCTCACCCTCTATCGAACCTTCCACATAACTTGGTAGTGTGATTTTACGTCTGGAGGCCTAGAGATCAAGCCACCTCCATAGGGTGCGCCCCCCCTAGTAGCCCTAACCCTAGCACCAAGTTCCTATTTAAACCCCTAACTGAGTTCGACCCGCCCCCACGAACGCAAGTGGCACCTTCTCTCCCCACGCCATGCCCTCCCTCTCTCACTCCCTTTTTCTCCGGCCGCCACACCACCGCAGAGCAGCTCTACTCGTGGGCGGGTTCTGTTGATTGGGACGAACAGCAGCAACCCTAGGATCTTGGTCCAAGCTGATCCAGGTTAAGATCAAACGGCCACGCGAGTCCTTCCTCCAACCTTGTCCTCATGCACATGCCTGGGAGCGCGGCTCCTCCCTACTGTTGATCTTCTTCACGGTCTACGGTTGACCAAGGATCGACGACTCTCTTTTTTTTCCTGGTATTTCCCTCTCTGGCCAAAATTCCATAAAATAGCCTAATCTTGCAAAAATGTTATCTTGAGATTCATAGCTCCAAATATATCGAATCTATAGTCCATTTTCATCAGAAAAGTTAGCCCGATTTAATAAAAATGGTTTCAGAACCTCTTTTGTATCTATGTTCTATATTTTAATGCAAATACCTTTGAATTACCTTCTTGATTATTAAAGAGTTAATTTCTTAAGTTCATGATCCTAACCTAAGTTCCTGATCCATCATGCAATCTTACTCTGATGTTTAAGCACAAACCTATCATTATGATCTAGAAACTTGATTAATGACTCAAATTTTGATGATATAACTAGGGTTAGCTAATATGATTCCTAAAATCACCTTAGTAGATCATTCATTCTCGATATATGCTTGATGCTTGATTAAATGTTGAAATATTGATATAATGTCAATTATAAATGGATGATCTACTCTAGGGTTGTATAGGAATGAAAAACCCTAATCTTGCATACATGGTTCTTGCATAATATGATCTTGACCCTCAACTCTATATCTTGTTTAATCTAGGATCTACTTGAGACCTTGACCTTTCACTCTTGGACCTTTACTCGATTAGCATCCAAAAAGGTATGCTATTATACTACTCCTCCTTGGTTGTAATGATGATACTTTTAGGTATCTCTTGACTTATGCTTGGCTAGTTATTTGGATGAAATATTGTTCCCTATGAATAGTCTTCCGTTTGTCTCCTATATTATATTTTGAGAAACATGAAACCCTAAATTTCAATACCCATTATGACTGCCTGAACATTGATGTTGATAATGATGATGGAAAAGTTGATAATGTTGATATTGAATATAAGCAAAACCCCCTTATTTTGAAGGGTGGGATCTTGCACTTTGACCTCCTACCTCCTATGGTGAGAAGGAGCTTGGTGACCTTCCCATCGCGTTGGGTTAATAGAGTCACACAAACCAATATAAGCATGCTTCTTGATTACAACATAATGGGAAATTCGTAATAAAATTTGTGTTGAATAACATTTTGGTTTTGGAAGATCGTTCGATAATGTTTTTGAAAACATAAGTCCTACCAAGCATACTAGTTTTCTTATAAATTTCTTTACTTGTTTTTATATAGCATACCGTGCAATTGCATTGACATTGTGTCTTAATTTTCTCGATTTTAGGTAATGCAAGGAACTAGGGATTTACATTCATCTACTCATTTATCCACTGCAATAAAGACTGCTACATCACTTATGGACTCTTCATGGGAGCTAGTTGTAAAAGGGATGTAGTCGTAGGCTAGTTTCTTATCTTCTTCTCTTTCTTATTGCCTATGGGCCTTATGTACTAAACCTTATGTTTCATTTTAATAAAGAGGAATGTTATTTAATTTTTGCATATTATTTGTGTGTGATTTTCGGGCCACTCAGGGATGGGCACTCTAATCCCTTTAACACTGCCCTTTTGGACAGTGGAATTGGGATTAGGTTAAGAAAGGATCCGTGTCACATCCAACGGTCCTTAAAGGAGATGGATAAGGACAAAATGCATGACAGAATAAAAATCTAGGATATCCTTGGGAACGAGTAAAATTTGATTTGCATTAGGATAATTATTAGATATTATCTTCTCCAAATTAAAAGTGATATCTATGATTATCCAAATAACTTGAAAATTGGTATCCAAGCTAAATTGGACCCAAGGAACATGTTTTTGGAGTCAGATTTATCTTTTAATATTACCTTCTATAGGTTCTACTACAATTAGGGTTTAACTCAAATGTATTTCTATTAATCATTACATGTCACCTTAAATAGCGATATTTAGGATTTTGAATCTTTTTTATCACCATATTACTTATAACAAGATTATAGGAATTGTGATAATTTACTCAATAAGGTCATTTTCTTCATTAATTCAATATGAACTTATATCCCACAAATTTATTTACCTTCACTTATATTAAACATCAATAATAATCACACCATGTCCATAAGTCACATTATATTTCATATGAAACATTTATTCATCTTCATACACATCTGACTAAAGTTACATATTTAAGCCATCATGTGTGTATAATACATCTATTATGAACTCGTTACATATTAAACCACGGTTAGGTTTAATTTATCTATTAGTTAAGTTCTATTAAGAAAAACCACATTAGAGTTTGAAATTAGCTGTGAAATTTTGGGATGTTACAGTCTATCAATTCCATGTTTGAAGAAACTAACTAAAAATTCGGGTCTCAATAGTCTGTTCTAGGTTTTAAACTTGACAATATGGACAACTCTTTGTAGATCTATCAAAATTCTCTTCTAGATTGGCTACGATTTTAATTTTAAAAAATATTTTCAGTCCAGTCTGACCATAAGTGAGCCAACATAATTTTAACAATTCCTATATTATAAGTTCCCCAACAAAAAATACGACACATTATATTTTATAATCATTCTTCCATAAAATAAAGTAATAAAATAGTACTTTTAAATATATATTACTAAAATTAAAAATAGATATTGAAAGAGGGAAAAAATAAGAGTGGGGCGTGAGGTCCCCGGTAGTTAAAAACTGAAGACAGATTTTTTTTATGATTAAGTAAAAAACAAGAGGTTTTCCAAATTGTAAGTAGTTACAAAAAATATCTAACAAATTGAAGAAAAAAAACAAGCTAAAATTATTAGCAAAACAATAATGTTTTCAAAATAACATTCTTTAACTGAATTTTGATAAATCAGTACCAATTGTGAGTTGAACTTTATAGAAACATAGAAGCGTTTGTAATAGATATCTAAATATGATGGCAATTTTGGCTAAACTCTACACAAGGTTATCTTCTAGAAAACTTCATGCATCAAATATAGCTTCCAAAAATTCTAGAATATCACAGTTACATGTATGTGACTAGATACTGTGCAAATTAGTCAAAATCAACATTATATTCGATAACTACCAAGAGAAACTGAGAAAATTGAGTGAATATGAATGAACACACCAATAAAGAATCATATTTATGTGCTTTACCCAAAGAAGGTTAGTCAAAGTATTTTTAATATCATATTAGTATTACAAGAGGGATTGCTTAAACAAAAATATTATAGATAAGGCTAAAAAAGTCAAAACAACACTTTTTAATTATTTTAGTTAACAATGTGTACCATATTGCAACTTATTAATTACTAAAATGTCACTTCTATAGAGGAATGCATTCTAGGGAGAACACATTGCCTAATGGGACTAATGTGTTTAAAATGGGAGATGCATTATCCACTCTGAGGTTAATGCATCTGGATGAAGACGCATAATTTTAGAAATAAGATACACATCTCAGCCAAGACATATTCCTTCTGAATGAGATCAATACATCCCAAGTTGTGACATATTTTTTCCATGTAGGAGCAACATGTCTCCCCAGAATATGCATTGGCCACACTAGCAAGCCGATCGTTGTATCCCAACAACTTGATAGTTGATAGGGCATTGTGACACATCCCTCAATAGTCAATTTCCATGTGACAGAATCAGGCCCGACTTCCGATAGCATTTCCTCAACTCTCTTCTCTCCCAAGTACTTTAGAGATATGGCAGACTTTGGTGTGCTACAAGAAAATTTTCTAGCTAATTATGATGATGATATTATTTATCTTCTCTATTGTTCGTCTTCTTTCCTTCTATTCCTCTGGCAGGTTGATATGCTTCTCTCTTATTCCTATAGTATAGTGTTATTTTCCTTTTTTTTCTTTGGATTTCTAATCTACAAGGAATTTATCCCCATTTTTGATATTTTTTCAACGTTTTCATCTTTTATCATTTGGTTTACAAAATTGATTATAGGACATAATTAACTAATACTTTAACATAATTACATTAAAACATCTAGAAATTATCACATGTCTATACTTAAGAATATAGATTTCATAGAAAAATGCATTCTATTCTTGTATTGGAATTTGAAATTGAAACTATTAGTTGTTGTTAAAATAAAATAATTTCATTTGATAACATTGAATTTCCTTTATATTCGAAAAAAATCATCATTAATAAAAAAATTCATAGTATTTTTGCTCTAAAATTTAAACTTTTGTCGCTAAAAATAAAACTGAACAAACTTTTTTTTGCTTACATTTAACTTTCCTTGTAATTGAACAAATTTTGTAACTAAAAAATATATAAGTCAAGAATAGATGAATTCATTTTTAAGAATAGATTGGTAAAATATTCATGTGTTTTATAATGATAGGAACATGACATCTAGTTCACATTCATAAATTGTGAAGGACAATTGTTCCCCGATGAATATTACTCAAGTCAATCTGTCAGATCCATAAATATTACACAAATGGATACTCTCGCTGAGTTCAAGTCATATATTCATACACTACTTGACATCAATTCCAGTCACTTCTCTACCAATATATCATTTTTTCATGAATAACATCATTTTCTCATATAAATTGAGTACAATGATAAATTTGGAACCTTATTGTTGATTTCATCTAAAGCCTATTTTGATGCCTTCCTTCATAGAGTACTTGTCCACCATGAATCTAGTTACATACATCTGTAAAATCAAAATCAAATAATCAATAGTAATGTAACATCCATATCAAATGAGCAACTTGAATAATTTCAAAACCCTATTAATGAGAATAAAAATAGTTACTATGTGACACCTTGTCACTCTAAATGAGATTACTCAAAACATAAAACATGATAAACTATTAACTAATCACATAGTCAGAAAAGTGGGATAATTAAAACCAATTTAAACAACATAAACATGTTCTGAAAAAATTACATAAAGGTCTATCGGTTCCATAACTCATATACCATAACAAGTATTTACATATGGATCTAGTGGCCTCAGCCACATCCTGTATACAAAAGAGATATTCCACATGTTCCATATTTACAATCATAGACACACTGCCAAAACTCATGTTGATACATGTACATCATCTACAAAACACATCCCATGCCCGAACGTGAGAGTACAGGGATGAAACTAGGACTCTATTATAAAAACTACAACTATCCAACCTTCGACATCTACTGATTACTAGGTTGTTCCTCTTCTATTGCACAATCTCGACCACATCGTCCGTGACCACCAAAAAAGATGTGGTAACCCACGAGGTGAAACCCATGTCCCAGTGATAGATATAACTCTCCACAACGATTATTGATAACAACATATTATTTAATAGTAAGAAAACTTATGCAGATTGAGCATTTAATAATCAATTGAGTTGATTGAATAACCCTAACACACGAAGAAAGATAAATAGATAATCTTAGCAACAAGTATAATTATTAGTATATACAAGAAGCAGATAAATTTATTACTTTTATTAGATGATTACTCAAGTTTCATGAGATTGCATCATATAACAATTGTATAGTATAAAAGACATGTCAAGGTTAACATCCAATGTGAAGCGTATTTAGCCCTCGCAGATATACTACATGACCATATTACATCTTTTATTATGCCCTGAGGAATTTGAGGAATACCACTCAAATTCCAATTAACCACTGCTATGTTGAAATCAGTGTCATACACGATCTAGGAGAACCATATTCCTAAGATCTTCTCCTCTCTCGATCAGTACAAGTCTGCCACAGTGACACATAAGGTCAAGATACTAACAACCTAGTCCATCCTTGGTACAATTACAGAACTAGTAAAAGGAGGTGGGTATGCACACCCTACCATCCAAGGCACAACTGCAACTATCCTCAAATCTTATCACATGTATAATCATCGAGACATGACCGCAACCATTCTCAAATTGAGGGCTAGGTATGACCACAACCATCCTCCCTAATCTTGAAATCAAGATGTCAAGGACACATAGTCACTTGCACCCCGCATACTCAATAGTAAGTGCTCCGAGATTTCCTTAGGAATACTCATTTCACCATCTGACAAGTTCTAAAACTCAGATAGATCTATGACACATGGGACAATATGATTAGGGTTTAACATAGTTAGTTATGCCAATTGGATAAATTAAGACTGCATCAAACAAATGGACATACAAACTCTAATTAATTCTATAAAGCATTGATATAAAACAACTCCAGAATATATAAAACTTATAAAACAAAGTTCCCCATCATAATATCACATGGTACTTATTTCATTGCCATCATGAGACTATACTTGTCATCGTACCACCACATGATACAATTTCTTATCACATTGTTCTAAGGTTCCCGACCCTTGTCATATCATGAAGAGGATTTTACCTCAATCATGCCCAAAAGTCATTAACACCATCATATCATATCCTGTAAGATCATCACTATCTTTCTATGCCTTAGAACAAGGCTCAACATGTCAACACCACACATGTGACATATAAGTTTAACATAGAAAGGAACTATGATGTTCATATAGCACCATATTAGGGTTTCAACAACAATAAGAGAGTATTTCATTATCAAAGTAATCATTCAAGAAGGTTGATTACAATCAATCACCATCACTTAGTTACATTAGGGTTAGGTGTAACAGGCTATGTTTCATTAGGATTGCATATCAACACATCTTGGTGATTATTAAATATATTCATACAAGAGCAAAGGTAACACTACAAGATTTAGAGCTTTGAACCCTCGAATCTTCATCCTTAGAATGAAAACAATACACTATGGGCTTCACCCAAAAACATTGGATGTTGAAGCATTAAATCCTAGTCATTGGATCAGGTTCTTCATTCAAAACCATTGGTTGATGTATTGGTTTAACCCTTGAATCATATAACCAAGAAAACCATCAGATTAGGGCTTAAAAGAATCAGCACATGAGACTTAGTCTCACCATCAATTTTGGTATCCTAGACCACTATCGGTTGTGGTGTCTACTACCAACATTGGTTGTCATACTTGGTGTCATCGTTAGATGATGGGATCAACACTACCATCGGTTGACACCATCGGGTGTAGAAATATTATCATCATTGGTTGATTCCATCTTTAGCGCACTAAACCATCAAGTGTTGTGCTTCTAAAAGATTACAAAATTGAACTAAGGGTGACCATTTGTTGACACCATCAATTGTCAACAAAATAGCACTAAAAGACAACTCCATCAGATATAGCAAGGAAACAACCATGGGTTGTTGCATAAGGTTGAAAACAGCCTAAAACCCTAAGTGTAAGCCATTGTTTGACATGTAATCAATAAAAAAGCCATCCTGTACCTCAATAAAGTTGTACACATGGTTTCAAGTTCATCTAGAGTTAGAAACAAATCAAGGAACAACAATAAAATTGAAGCTCTAGGCAAAGATATCTTCTATATGCTTAGATATCTATTTTAGAGAAAGAACTTGAATGAGCAAGCTAGTAGTAAGAAATAAATGTGAGGAGGGTTATTAAAATCGCCTCTAGGAAGAAGACTAATCTCCAAATAGTAAGAAAACTCGAGCTCAAAAGGTATAAAACCTATTTTTAGCTATGAACTCGGCCAACTAGCTCTTTCTCCACAAGGGAAGCAAACTCTAGGTCAAGAGAGCAAGAAAGATAGGTTCTTTAAACTTTAGAGAAAGTTATACCATGAGAGACCATGGTTACATCCTACATGAAATTAGGAGGAAGAAGAAAATAAATAGAAATGAAGGATAGAAGGAGAAACTTACTAGCTTAGGTGAAGAACACCCAAAGGAAGCTCCACAAACCCTAGATGAGGGCAGTTCTAAACCCTAGATGCTTCAACAAGAAGGCCGGTTATCTTCTTCAAACTTGGGCACCCTATTTTCCATCAATTAGAGGAATACAAATCTCTAGAGATGAAAGGATAGATAAGGATCCAAAGGTTTTGTTTGGGTGCTAAAGGAGAGGTATATAAAGCTTATGGATAAGGGAGAAGAGAAGCTTGAGATGTCCTAGTAGCTTTGCCATGTGTCCATGGCCTATTGTTGTCACGGTCATGCAAGAAGTAGATCCTTATGTTGTGGAGACCTGATAATCCCTTAATTGTTGGATGTCCATGCCAACCATTGGTTTCCATGCATGGTAGCCATCGGTTCTTGAAACCCTAGCACACTAGGTGGTGAAGAATCATTTGATCACCTCCTTTGAGTGAACCATTGGTCCAAGAGAAACCAAGAAAGAAAACCATTGAACTACTACCTCTAGAGATGATCATTGGTTGTCAAGACCTAGTGATGAGAATTGGATGTCCACCAAATAGGGAAACCATCGGTTGATGACATCTCAAGGTAGTTCATCTAACAGGGGTCACCTTAGAAGGGTAACACCACCAAAACAAGGTACAACTAGGTGCCCCATAGACCAAAAAGATCAAGAATGATAATAAAACATATAAGCAAAACAAAGAATGTAACAAATTGCAAAGAAAACCTCATATAAGGGTAAATTGTAGAAAATCTCAAAATGTACATAAAATTGCATAACTTGCACAAACAGTGTCCAAATTGGACAAAATTTGAAACTTAAGCTTGTCATATGATTTCAAAGTACCTCATATGGTTTGATTAAGGTTTAATCTAGGGGTGGAAATCGGGTTCGGGTTGAGCGAGTTTTATTTCGGGTCATTTTAGGTCAACATTTTTTGGCTAGACCCTAAACTTGCAAAAGATGGATTTTTGGGTTGAAACCCTTGATCCTAACCCGACCCACAAATAATTTCAGGTCTATCAGGTCTGACCCATAAATGCAACATCAAGACAATAGTTTTAAAAAAATGCTATGATTTGTCTAGTCATTGATAATTCCCAACTGTAATTAAAAAATTTCATTGTGATAAACTTACTATGTGATTGAGAAACACATATAAAGCCTATTATAGCTTGTTCAAGACTTTTAAACACAAATTCCTAATATAATTAGTATAATAAATCATACAAATCGATACAAAACCATGTAGAATTGTCAAAATAAACTTCATGATTGATGCATTAGTAAAATAATGGGCCATCGGGTGCCTTAAAGTATAGTATTTGTAATTTTATTTGAAAATATAATTCTAAATTTTGGGTCAATTGGGTCAATTTGAGTCTAAATTCCAAACCTCGATCGGATCCTAAATTAATTTTGGGTTCTTTGGGTTTGGGTCAATTTCAGGTCGAGTCGAAAAACCTTAGACTCTAAACTTGCTTAAAATTTCGGGTTCCGTTCCGGTCGATCGGGTCGTGTCTTGTTTTGCTAGCCCTTGTTTAAGCACTCAATTATGATAATTAAGCTTTTTAAACACTTAAAGAAAGTCCAGGGGTCTTACATACTAAGAGGGGGAGGAAGGAAACATTGAACATGAAGGTGACTCAACAAGTGAAATTTATGATGACCCCATTAGGAATGATCTTGATTTAGATGGTTATGAAATACCTAACACTATAGCCACCTTGAGTTCCATACCTAGCATATTTAAAAATGACTAGGTAGAACAAAATATAGATGATAAATATACAAATTTCCAAGATGATGAATTTCTCCATCAAGTTCATCTAAATTACACCCCTTCTTGTAATGAAATCTTTAGGGGTTCTTTATTTGCATCCAAAACACTCATGATTGACAACATTCATACATGGTGTGTAACATACCAAATTTTGGAATTTTGTCTTTTGACCCTCTTTCCCATCTTTTCCTTTCATTTTTATCCTTTATGTCGTTTATGTTTAATTAGTGGAATTTATAGTGGTTTAGTGAACATCTATTCACTAATTATACCAATGGAAGGGTTTATGCACGAATACCTCAGTGAAAGATTAATTACCATAATTAAGTGCTCTAAACCTTAATATAACTTTTTGATGTAATTTGAAAGCATAAAATATGCCACATAACTCATTTTAGTGGTCATATGAAGATACAAAACTTAATTGGATGAACAATTTAGATTATGGGTCGTTAATGGGCCATATGAAATATCTCATAAAAAGAAGTCCCAAAAGAGGAAACAAACTTCAAATTCGAAATCTACATATCAAAATTAGCCTACATGTCAAATTTCATTTAATTTGGACAACCTTGAAATATTAGGATAAGTTTAGGAGAGAGAAAATCAATAAAAGGCATAAGTAATTAATAATGTGACTATATAACTTCAAAATATGGAAATAATGGAAATTTCATATTATACACATGAAAGATAACTTGTGGATGAAGTTTGGTCCAATTTGGATGTTGTTTGTGTAGGTTATGCAATTATATACACATTCTGGACTTTTTTGCAATTTATCCAATTGATAGGATTTCTTTGCAAATTATCACCTAAATTTTAATCCTTAGATATTACCTTACAATTCACGAGATTCTTAACCATGGGGCACCTGGTTGCACCTTGGTTTGAAGGTGTTACTTTCCAAGGGCATTATAGGGATTACCCTCTTTATAAATGTGCTGATCTTTAAAAGCTATCAACCAATGGGGTTATTTCTTTGTTTGAAGGACGGTGGGGATGGCCTAGAAGGCTCTAGGGGCTCTTATAACCGACATTTGGTGTACAATAAAAGTCTATGAGCTATCCTCTTGCATGGCCATGAAGCCTTAGCCTAAGAACACATGGAAAGTCACATAGACACCTTATGCTAGCCCCCTTCTTTATAAAGCCATGCCTACCCCTTCCCACCTCCCAATCTAAGAATCAATACTATCCTTCTCTTTCTTACATCTTAGAGAATCATCCCTTATATGTTTATCCACAAAGTTGCTATCCCAAGGTAAAATAAGGTGCCTACCTTGGTGGAGAAGGCTCCTATAGTTCCAAATTTCTCTATTTAAGATTTCTTAAGATCCTCCTTGGTGATTTTGACCAAAAGTAGTAAGAATCCTCCTTTACTTCCCTATTTTCATGCTGTTAGTATTCTTCCCACCTTCTTCCAGGTCAGAACCATGACCTTCCATGGTAAAACTCCATCTAGAACCCTAAAACATCTCATCTCCATGCTCTTTTGCTAGGGTTTGCACCTCTAAAGTGGAGAAGGTGATATTTGCTCAAGAAAGGAGCTTGTCTTGGAGCAACCAGACCTTCTAATCTCAGGATCCTTTCTTTTTGAACCTTCTTACCTTCCTAGAGTCAAGTTTTGTTAACCCCCTTCTCATATATTTCTTAATACATGCTTAAAACTCATGCTTTTATGTTTAAAATTGATGATTTCCATCTCTTTTTTACCATGTTCTTCTAGGGTTGTGGTTTCTTGCTATCTTACCTTCTCTAGAAGCTCTAGTTTGGTTACCTATGCAACTTCAAACCTGATCTTGGTTCAAATGGTGTTTTCTTCCTCTCCCTCTCTCTTCAATTATCTTAATCGATTTGATGATGTGGCAATTTCCTATTGGTCAGTATTGAAAAATTCATATCTTCTCAACCTCTTATCCAAATTTGACAAATAAATATGTTTTGGAATTGGAAAATTAATCTTTATCTAATAAAAATATTTTCAAGGTCTAATTTCATGGTTTGACGAAGGGTTATTTTTGTAAAATGAATTGAATGCATAAAATCCATAAAAATTACATCTTAATTATCATAACTCCAAAATTAACATGAAAATATGTTTTCTTGATCAGGAGAACTTAATAAGTTTATTGGTGATGTTTTAAGAGTCTAAATCCGGGTTTTTCTAAAAAGGTCTAAAATTAGGGTTTCTATACATTAGTGTGCACTATGTATTGTAATACATGTTAATACATTGAAAATAAGCAAAGTGGAACTTGGACTCAATTAAAGTGGTGAAAGTTAGTAATTGATATTAGTAAGAGAGGTATGTGCAATACCTATTTATGTATGTCCAATCCCTATTTATGTATGTGCAATCCCTATTTATGTATGTTCATTTACACCTTTTTTTTGGTCGGCAAAAAACTCTGTTACTATTAATGATACCAAAACTTTAGGTACATGAAAAAAAGCACCCCTAACCCTATAACGGATTACGAAAGAAGACTCAAAGACCTGACATGAAGGTCAAAACAAAGGAACAACCAAACAAAGGTACATACAGACCAGGAGGAAGCACCCAAGAATAAACACCCTAAACAGAGTTAATATTTCATCTGCCAGCACAACTAAGACATTGCAGCATAACTGCCCACCCACAAAGATAGCAGGCTCAGCAGGAATAATGAAGAGACACCAACTTCTCTCAGAGTCTCACTCTGGGTAGCACTCCTGATCTGATGCAACTCTATTTCTCACACCTACATATGAGCAGAGTCTGTTCTGTCACCCAAATTGCTCGAAGGAGACTCCAAAAAAACTACACAATAGGATTGTTGGTTCATCTCCATTACACTCCTTCACACATAACAATATGCTTGTTCCCTGAAAGTAGCGATCAGGAGAATAAGAGAAATGAAACATCCACCCGTCAGCACTGATTAGAGCTTTGGTGATTCAAAAAGTAAGGAACGTGACAGGAATGGGATACCCATCTTCTAATGAAATCATGCTAGTGAAAGCAACCTCATTGGCATCATCCACGTACTCGACAGGAAAAGGGATAGAGAAGTCAACCTCCATCCTTCTTTTTCTTTGGCGACTTTTTCCTTCTATTCAGCCTATACTTGCTGAAATCCAATGAGTCGGCTTCCCAGTGGTCAAAATCCAGCCCCGAGTTTGAATCCATAATGGATTCATCATCATCACCAAATAGGTTTTCCTTCTCTTATTGGAATTTAGAACAAAACTCTCTACTATTCCAGATCTTATTGATCTTCCATGAGGTAGAGCTTGAAGCTCCCTTGCTTAACCTGCTCAGCTCTGACTCCCATTCCAAGTTTAGACTTCCAGCATTGACTACCGGAGAAGACCCAAACATCTCAGGTTCTGGGATGTGAGGATTGAGATGGGGGTGATGCTCAGCAGTAGCAGACAGGACAACATCTCTCACCTGCTGTGCGATGGAGTCCCAAAGCACTTCATCTACTGTAGCAAAGGAATTCATGTTCTCCTCCATCTGTTTGATGATTTTCTCTCCTTGAGCCACCTTAGATTGCTCCTTGGCAGTCACTTTGACATTGTCTCGAACACCTACAGATTTTCCCAATCGGACCTGCAGGTCCTTTTCCGGCAGAAATCGTCCAGACTTCAGTGGACAGGAAGCAACCCTGTGCCCAAACCTCGTGCAACTGGAGCAAATTGCCGGCTTGGAGATAGCTTCAGTTTTCAAGGTCTTGAGCACTGAGTCGACTTCTACCAAAGTTTCTTTAGGAATTTTCAGTTTGTGACTCAACTCTATGCACACCCGGGCAACATCAAGGCAACCAACGGCAATCGAGTAATCGTAAAAGTCCACAGGTCGACCTATGGTACTAGCAACACATGAGATGTGATTGCGAGTCCAGGGAATCCTCGTATTTTCAATTTTGAACCAAACGGGTACCTCCATGAAAGAGAGAGGTTGAAGGGGAAAGACAGGCTTCCATGCTTGGGATACAATCAATAGACCATCCATGAACCAGGGCACCTCCTAGAGAACCCGATCTCTGTCACTGCGAGAGGGCATTTTGACAATAAACCCTTCCCTTTCCTCAAACACAATCTCAACAGGTCCGCTAGGTCTCCAAGTCCTTCGAATCCATCCAGTTAGTTGGCCACTATAAGGTTTCTGACCAAAAAACCTGATGGATACGTACTTGTCCCAGTCAGGGGTGTAGCTGTCCTTGCTCAAGATGGACGCACACCTCTTTCCATCCTTGATGCTTGGCTCAATGAACTCCATCAGCTCGACGACAACCTCTTCTTGGCCCAGTCTACTAGCTTGCAACCAGTCTGCCAGCCGATTTGAGGAATACGCCTCCTCAGATCTATGGGGCGGAGTCTTCGGGGGGTTGGCGGCGGAATCACCATCCTTGTGTGGCGGTGCCCTAGTAGAAATTGGGGATTTCTCAAGGGTACTTCCTTCTACATTTGCCTCCGATCGGCAGATTGAAGGAGTCAAAGACTCTGTTGCATACCCCCTCCCCCCTCGGCTACTAGAGGATTGCCCACTGCCTCACCCTCGTCTGCTCTTCCCATGAGCCGTCTTTGTTCATTTAGACCTTAAGTTGGGAATAATTATGCCTTAACCTATTTTTCTATAATGAGGATTTATTAAACCCTATTTCATATACTGTTGAATCTTATGCTATACTTGCCTCATAAATAAGTTTTGGAACATTATTCTTGGGTCTTGGTACCCCACTACCATGCTTATTTATTCATATGATTATTCTTGCCATGACTAGTTTTTCTAGCATGTGGATTTATGCTCTATTTAATTTAAAGTAGTGGTATTTATGTACAACCACCCACAGAGGGCATGTAAATAATCACCCTGGGGAATGTCTTATTCTCTCCATAATATTGTAGGTGACTGGGAATGTCTTATTCTCCCCTCACCTAAGGTTAGAGGTCTGGTAGGTGCCTCAACCCTACTTAGTTAGGTAGACATAATTATATTACATGCAAATCCTTTTTGATATAATTGTTAATGGCAAGTTTCTTTTGAATATAGCCTCATACTGTTGTTATCATCATCTTATGATGAACCCTAGCTTGTTCTTATTTGCTTTACTTATCTTGATATCCTAGACTAATTTTATGACACATACTTTTCTTCCCTTTCCCTTTTTACTGGGTTCCTTCCCAACCACCCAGGTGTTGAGCAAGGTGATGGATAAGACAAGGAAGATCTTATCTTTCGTCTTGGACTTGGCTGATGGAGATGTTGCTTGGAGACAAGATTGTAGTAGTCTATAATTCCCTCTATCTAGATCATTTTGTTGTATCTTATTGTAAACCCTAATGGGAGATTTTGATGTATTTTGTAAACCTTATATCAAAAATTGAATATAGTTAGTTATTTTTTTTATTTTGCTACTTTCTAATGGTCTTTTGTATACCAATGTTTAATAAATTTGGAAAATTTATGTCCATTCCATCATACCTCTGAGAGTGTTTGGAATGGACATCAATTATTCAAATTTTTAGTAAAGGGGTGATTTCACTCTCTTACAGCTTGGTATTAGAGCCCATGGTAGTTGGAATCTAACTATTTCAATTTTGTCTCCCTAATTAGAATCCCTACCTTACATATTTCCTTTAGGTGACATGGTTTCCCTATTGTTGATCTATATATGATGAAAGGTTGATTTAGGACCCTATAGTTCCACATTAGTATCATGATGAATGAAACCCTAAAATACTCATAACTAAAATATGCATAACTTAATGTTGTTGAGGTTTTCCTTTAGGCCACTATTAGGGCATGAAGTTGAAGCAAAGGTGTCTATAAAGGATCAGGTTCTGGGGGCTGGCAATATTTTCCTCCGCGCCACTTGCTTGGTTTACGAGGACTCCCAGATCCATATGATACCGGCCTGGCCTAAGCTGAAATGGATTCTGTGAAATAGTTTGATTTTAGGCAATAGTGACCTTAGACATCCATGTTGTATATATTTGGGAACCCTAAGTTTTAGGTGTATGATGACTGGTTTGAGGATGGATACCAAGATAGTCTCCTTAGGTCCCTTAGGGTCACATGATTGGATTGTTTATCCCTAGAACCTAGACTTTGAAATTTGGGGTTAAGTGAGCTAATAGAGTGCATAATGGAAGTGTGATGGATCTTGTACATGGTTTAGTTAGACTCATCCTTTAACCCTAGTGTAGTTTGTCTTGATAGGTCGAACCCTTTAAGGGTGGAGTATAGTTAGTTTGATGATGTTGGGTGGTTAGATTTTGAGGACGAGATCCTCTTTAGGGGGATGGATCCCTGTGACATCTCGAAATCTATCTACACTATCTTTAGAAACCCTAACCCCATACTTAGGAGGTTGTTGTGCTTGAAACCTTAGTGGGGTCCAAACAAGTTATAGCTATAGCCTAACATGCTTGTTTATATATTTATGAACATATAATGATCATCTGAGGAATAATTTATATGTTCAAACCCTAATGAATACGTAATGCACATAATATGAGTAACTCACATATTAATCCTAATAGATACGCATGGTGTTTCCCATTTCATTAACTAATAAACCCTAATGAAATGACAAGTAAGATAATTGTAGCCTAATCTTGGACTTAATACATGCTAAGTAAAATATAGTGATCATATTAACCTGAACCCTAAGTTGTAATCATCTAACCTTAACATATACATCCTTAATGCCTTTCATGTTACATTAATGACATTAGGTGCCATAATCATTTAACATACTTTGATACACATAAATGATATATATAACCATCTAATCACATATTAATCAAGTCATCAATATGAAATGCATGGTATGTTACCTTGTTATCTAATACACACATCATTAGTCACTTAATGTGAATCAATTTGTAATATGCCTCACATTGATCATTAAAATACATGGAATGACTTCAATATGAATATGAAGTGATTTGCTTCACATAAATGTGCAAATAAATAATATAAATAAATATGAGAAAATGGTTAATGATGACATTAATGTGAGAAATAGAGATAATGTGGTAATGAGATAACGTTTAATATAAATATATGTAATTGATGTGACATAATTTGGATTGAATGAATACTTAAAGAAAAATTGAATATTTCATGCAAAATAATTTATTACAACTTAATGTGGTGATAGTATAAGGATAATGAAGCCGTAGTTCAAAATATTAAGGATAATGATCAAGTATATTGAGTAACCCATAATTTTGCTAAAATTCTTAGTAAGATAAATGAGAAATATATATATATATATATATGATGTTTCATGGATGATAATGAAATATAACTTCCTTGGTAATAAAGTGATTATGACATGACATAATTCAAATAATGGCGATAATGTGATATCATAATGAATATAATGTTAATGAGCCAAAAATGTAAATAATGTTAAATATCCTAAAAAGAATATCTAAATAATGAAACCTAGGTGATCCTTGAGAACCTGACCTATGTCGAGATGCTTGTGGAGTATATGTTGATGAGTTGTTTGGTGGAAGTTAAGGTTGGAGAAATAACCTGAAGTTTTGTGATGAGATGTTGCACACTCACCCTTCCCTTCTTGCTTGTGATTTTGGGGATGAAATACTCTTTAAGGGGTGGAGTGTTGTAACATACCAAATTTTGGAATTTTGTCTTTTGACACTCTTTCCCATCTTTTCCTTTCATTTCTATCCTTTATGTCGTATATGTTTAATTAGTGGAATTTATAGTGGTTTAGTGAACATTTATTCACTAATTATACCAATGGAAGGGTTTATGCACAAATACCTCAGTGAAAGCTTAATTACCATAATTAAGTGCTCTAATTCTTAATCTAACTTTTGATGTGATTTGAAAACATAAAATATGCCACATAACTCATTTTAGTGGTAATATGAAGATAAGAAACTTAATTGGATGAACAATTTAGATAATGGGCCGTTAATGGTACATATGACATATCTCATTAAAATAAGTCTTAAAAGAAGAAACAAACTTCAAATTCGAAATCTACATATCAAAATTAGCCTACACGTCAAATTTCATCTAATTTGGACAACCTTGAAATATTAGGATAAGTTTAGGAGAGAGAAAATTAGTAAAACGCATAAGTAATTAATAATGTGATTATATAACTTCAAAATATGTAAATAATGATAAATTCATATTCTACACATCAAATATAACTTGTGGATAAAGTTTGGTCCAATTTGGATGTTGTTTGTGTAGGATATGCAATTATATGCACATTCTGGACTTTTATGCAATTTACCCAATTGAGAGGTTTTCTTTGCAAATTATCACCAAATTTTTAATCCTTAGATATTAACTTATCATTCAAGAAATTTTTAACCATGGGTCTCCTGGTTGCACCTTGGTTTGAAGGTGTTACTTTCCAAGGGCATTATAGGGATTACCCTCTTTATAAATGTGCTTATCTTTAAAAGCTATCAACCAATGGGATTATTTCTTTATTTGAAAGACGGTGGGGATGGCCTAGAAGGCTCTAGGGGATCTTAGGACTGACCTTTGGTATAAAAGAAAAGTCTATGAGCTGTCTGACGTGGTATTTTGAATGCACTAACAAACTCACTCGAGGTTGAGATCCCCGAGCTTTTACCAAAACCAATGTGCAATAATACCACCCGCAAGTGGATGAGTCTTATCGTGGTATAGTTAAGGATCGAACCCAAAGGACAACATTTTTAAGAATCTTTGTTAGTAAAATCTAGCACAAGTAAGACTAATATTTAAAATGATTGGTTGATTTGAGTTTGATTAAACTAATTGTAAGAAAGTAAAAGCTGAATTAAAGTTGTATTAAGATCAATGATATGGAATCACTGGGATGGTACCAGGTTTCACCAGAACTACACATGCAAACACATCCAAACACACCACATCTAGGAAACATATAACCATCCAAATGGAGCTACTGCAAAACCCCACATATGGGCGTTAGGCTTGCGCAAGCATCACCTTAGGCATCAGATGTCTCGTCACCAACCGGATCACATACTTACGACTCTGAAGATACAGAAATCCAATTAAAGGTTGTGGCCCCCCTATATAGGCATTAGGCACACAGAAGCATCACCGAAGGCTATATGGCTTGTCCCCTCACGGATCACACACTTACGACCTCGAGGAATCCTATCAGAAGTTCTCGTCAAGGAGTCAACCACGTTAATTGATAAGCAAGTAGGTGGTTAATATACAAGCAATCATTGACGGTAAACAAAGACGATACAAAATCAAACTAAGGTTGTGACCCTCCCAGAGGGATGTTTAGGCCACACAAGTGTCACCGAAGGTTAGATGGCTCGTCCCCTCATGGATCATGCACTTACTACCTCAAGGAATCCTTTCTTATTTCTAATCAAGGAGTTGAACTTTGTAAACTGCCATTCCACCCCACATATAGAAGATTTCGCAACATAGAGAAGAACAAGATGAAAGCAAGCATATAACCAAATTACCAACGTATCAATTAACAACAAAATGAAAATTTTTATACATTTCCATGGAATTCTAAATGAAACGACGTGCATGCATGGGTAGCGGGGTTAGTTCCCGCACCCCAGCGAAAGTGGACTACTTACTCGTGATGTGAGAAACAAGAAGAATAAGAAAGAGAGAGAAATTCTCCATGAACTCGGTGCAGAAGGTAGTCGTAGCTCGGTGAAGATGATGCGGTCTTCTACATCGTGTCAGAGCAGATCTGGACGCGGAATGGGAGATGCCAAGATAGGTCGGATAGTCTCTCTCGCTCCGTCTTCCTTCTCTTCTCGGTCTCCCTGGTTGCAGCACGGGGAGTAGGTGAAATGGAACTGGCATGAACTGGGCTGGATCTAGACCGGACCTGTGTATAGACAGCCTATCGGCATCCCAGAATCGATGCCAAAATGAGGACCCTACTGGTCCTATTTATAGGCACTGGACTGGTCCTCACGTTTTTGGTGTGATTCCAGTCTAAATGGTCTAGGAGATATTTTCTCTTCAAATGGTTTGCTAAGTAATGTGCCCAAATGGTTTATTGAAATATGACCAAACGGTCTTGCTTTGTATGTCCATACAGTGTTGGTTGCTAAATATCTCATCCAAATGGTTTGGATGGCTTCCACTTTATCAAACGGTTTCAGTTTGGCAACTTTTCCAAACGGTTTTCTGTTGGTTGCATGCTTAAATGGTCTTTGCACTTACTTTATCAAATGGTCTTGACAGAATATGCAAACGGTCTCCATCGTTGCCCATATGGTTTGGCATATGCATGCATTTTTCATTTGGTTTGGAAACCATATGTAATTAAATGGTTTCATTGAACGGTCTTCATGTCTTCACATGGTTCAGCAACAGCTCATTCGGTCGTGCATGCCTATAGCAACAAACAATTTGGTTGTATATCATTGTTCATTCAGTTTTTCTCCATGCATGTGCAAACGGTCTTTGGCAATCGGTTTGCATGCATCAATTTCTTCAAATGGTCTTGAGCCTTGTCCAATTGGTTTAATAATATTTTCTCCAAACAGTCTGCTCCAAAGTGCTTTACTAAACGGTTTGGCATTGTATTCAAACGGTCTTCAGTTGTTCACAGTTTTCACTTTTGACTTACGCAAACGGTCTTCATGCATGCTTTTGCATCCAATTTACATGCAATAAAAATGATCTCGCAGCCAAATCCATCAAACCATTTGCTGCAATGTGATTCATTAAACGGTCTTAAGGCGAGCCTCAATTCGGTCTTGGATATTTATATAGTTTTGAACAACTGACCAAACGGTCTTGGTACGTGCTACTTTATCAAACAGTCTCGTGGAAAGGCTACTGCAAACGGTTTTGAGGCAGACTGCTCTTCATGGTTTCGGTGTCCAGGTGCCCAAATGGTTTGGCAACTGCGTCAAACGGTCTCGCAGACCAGAACTCCTCAAACGGTCTCACAGAGCGAAACTCTTCGAACGGTCTTGCAGACCAAAACTCTTCAAATGGTCTCACAGACCGAAACTCTTCAAACGGTCTTGTAGACTGAAACTCTTCGAATGGTCTCGCAAACTAAAACTTTTCAAACAGTCTCGTAGACTGGAACTTCTCAAATAGTTTCAAATGTTAAATGGTTTGTACGTAGCCACGTTAAACGGTCTCACAGATCGGTACTCCCCAAATGGTCTGAGAGTATTGTGGTCACATGGTCTTCACGGATAAACAGTCTTTGCGGCTAAATGGTCTTGCAACCTTGGCTCTCAAACGGTCTGAAACCGTGCAACGTCCAAACAGTTTTGAGGTGGATCTGTCCATTCGGTCTTGAGTCTGAATGGATGAAACCGTTTGGTCAGACCGAATGGATGAAACCGTTTGGTCAGATAGAATGGATGAAACTGTTTGGTCAGATCGATTGGTCAGAACCAAGGGTGAGTGAAGGTGGGACCCAGCTGATTATTCAACCTTATCGAGACCTGCATCAAATTAACATAAACTTAGTTAAGAACCTTCACAATTGAATCAATTATGAAATATTGTATTTTATGATGCATTTTGATATTTAATGAGTGAAATTGGATGTGTTCAGTTGGAATTGACCCAATATGGTACTTAAATTTCATGATGAATATGCATTCATCACTGTCCTCTTGCATGGCCATGAAGCCTTAGCCTAAGAACACATGGAAAGTTACATAGACTCCTCATGCTTGCCCCCTTCTTTATAAAGCCATGCCTACCCCTTCCCACCTCCCAATCCAAGAAATAATCATATCCTTCTCTTTCTTACAGATTAGAGCATCATCCCTTATATTTTTTTCCATGAAGTTGCTGTCCCAATGTAAAAGAAGGTGCCTACCTTAGTGGAGAAGGCTCCTAGGGTTCCAAATTTCTCTATTTAAGATTTCTTAAGCTCCTCCTTGGTGATTTTGACAAAAACTAGTAAGAATCCTCCTTTCCTTCCCTATTTTGATGTTGTTAGTATTCCTCCCACATTCTTCCAGGTTGGAAACATGACCTTCCATGGTAAAAATCCACTTAGAACCCTAAAACATCTCATCTCCATGCTCTTTTGCTAGGGTTTGCACCTCTAAAGTGGAGAAGGTGATCTTTGCTCAAGAAAGGAGCTTGTCTTGGAGAAACCAGACCTTATAATCTCGAGATCCTTTCTTTTTTAACCTTCTTACCTTCCTAGAGGCAAGTTTTGTTAACCCCCTTCTCATATATTGCTTTATACATGCTTAAAACTCATGCTTTTATGTTTAAAATTGATGATTTCCATCTCTTTTTTACCATGTTCTTCTAGGGTTTTGGTTTCTTGCTATTTTACCTTCTCTAGAAGCTCTAGTTTGGTTACCTATGCAACTTCAAACCTGATCTTGGGTCAAATGGTGTTTTCTCCCTCTCCCTCTCTCTTCAATTATCTCAATCGGTTTGATGATGTGGTAATTTCCTATTGGTCAATATTGAAAAATTCATATCTTCTAAACCGCTTATCCAAATTTGACAAATAAATATATTTTGGAATTGGAAAATTAATCTCTATCAAATAAAAATATTTTCAAGGTCTTATTTCATGGTTTGACGAAGGGTGAGTTTTTTAAAATGAATTTAATGCATAAAATCCATAATAAATACATCACACAGCTTCGCCTTCTCTCTAGTTTTCTCCGGTGGTCATCGCTGGGGGGAGGGATGCCTCCTCGGTGCCTTCCTCCCCCTGGCCCAGATCGTCCTCAGTGTTACTTCCTTCATAGCAGTAGGGATTCCAGAGCTATGGCTATCATATTTGTGTTGGGGCTGCTCACGACGAGGGATGGGGAGTTGTGTGATGCGTCGCGTCAAAGACTGGACCCTAGAGCTGGCAGCATCAGCCGTGGTCGACTTCATCCTGTTCAAGAGAGACAGATGGAGAGGAGTTGGCTTCCATGGATCTGGTCCTCACGCATTTTCTCCACCGCCACAGATCCTTGTGTACTTCCCAATTCTGAGTCGACCTGACCAGAGCTTGTGCCCTCACGACCCGATGGCCTGGTTTCTTCTGATTTCTGCTTAGGTGGCGGCGAGTTCTCTTTAGTGGCATGGGTGTTGTCCCTAATCTGGCTTGCGGTGATGCTCCGACCCTCGATTCCAGGCCTCGTTGTGGCTCCTGGCGTTGGGACGAAGCTTCCCCGATGCGAGTTCCTTGGCGGCACCCTGCTGTTGTGCTCGGCGGCAGTTTCCTTATCCTGGGGATCTCACCTCCGACACATCAGAAGGCGTCCTGTTTCTTACAAGTCAACAGAGGTCCCTGGCTCCGTTCTGGTGCCTATGTAGCCGACAGTAGAGATCCGTCCTCACACTGGCGATCCGCTGCTGGTTTGGGCGACTGAGATGCTTGGCACTCCTGGCGTAGCTTCTTTCCTCTCCATTGGCCTTCTCCTATGTGCGGTTTTCTGCAGGTCGGTTACTTCCTTGGCATCCTTTTGCTGGTTCTAGCATGGCTCCTTGTAGCTGCGAGATCGAATGCCCTTTAGGTGTTTGATGAGGAGTCCCTGTGGTTCACAGGATCTCGTTTGGGGTTGGATTCAATGGGGAGGGCAGTTTCTTCTACTTCTCCATTTTGGTCTCTCTGCTACACGCCCTGTTCTGGGTTTTAGTGCCTCGACCTTGTTTGGGTCCTGGACTCTAGCTATCAGTTTTGAGTCTTCTTGTTGGACACGAAGGTGGTGGCTTTTCGTCCAGGTGTGGCTAAGATATGGTGGTGGGTATGGGCGTCCCCTGCCCGGGCAACATCTTTCAGATGTTTGCTGGAATGCTTCCACGTTTCCGACTCTATCTACTCATCCAATTCACCAAGACTCTAATCAGTTCTGCTTGGTGCCTTCATTTAAGCTTTGTATGGCTTCCGACCACTAATCTCAGAGGATGATCATACTGCCATGTGTGAAGGAGTAATATGATGGTTGAATGGAGCATTGTCCCAGTCTGTTCAGTTGTCTTTGGAGTCTTCTTTGAGAGATGGTTTGATAGGAGGTTCACCCTTACGGATGCTTGTGGGGTGCTGTTGTGAAACAACAACATCCAATGCATAGTCTCAGGTTCATGCATAAGGAAATAACCAGGTCCGCTTGGCGGTTTCCTTTTCTTGCCAGAAACTCGAAGACCTGGATGATAGTAGCGGAGGGTTCCACAACTTTGCTCCTGAGTTTCCCAGGTTGCTGAAGTGAAGATTCAGCTGCCCATGTTGCCACTATTTCAGAGGATGAGTCTATTTCCAGTGTTGGCATGTGTAGTTTGGATAGTCGTTTCAGGTTATCTGTCATCTCTTGAGTTAGTTTTGCGGGCTTGTTTTCTTCTTTTATCTAGGTAGATGGCTACTGTGTAGCTTGTATTTAGTTTGTATCTCTGGTTGTTTGGATGTCTTCATACAAGACAGTAATGGGGGCGCAATTTCCTTTGTACCCAAAGTTTTAGTAATACAGTAACACGCTTTTGGACCGACCAAAAAAAACATCTTAATCATCATAACTCCAAAATTAACATAAAAATATGTTTTCTTGATCAGGAGAACTTAATAAGTTTATTGGTCCTGGACTCAATTAAAGTGGTGAAAGTTAGTAATTGATATCAGTAAGATAGGTATGTGCAATCCCTATTTATGTATGTGAAATCCCTATTTATGTATGTGCATTTACACCTTAAGTTGGGAATAATTGTGCCTTAACCTATTTTTCTATAATGAGGCTTTATTAAACCATATTTCATTTACTCTTTAATCTTTTGCTATACCTGCCTCATAAATCAGTTTCGAAACATTATTCTTGGGTCTTGTTACCCCACTGCCATGCTTATTGATTCATATGATTATTCTTGCCATGACTACTTTTTCTAGCATGTCGATTTAAGTTCTATTTAATTTAAAGTAGCGGTACTTATGTACTGAAAAAACACTAGAGGGGGGTTAATAGGTTTTTATGACTATTTAAAAATATTCAACCAAGAAACCACAAAAATATTGGAGAAGGAGACACATGCGTTTAGAGTGGTTCCACCCTTAGCAAATACTAAGGGAGTTAGTCCACTACCCAATTGATCCCCAACCGAGATTTTGAAAGCAATTGTATTTTATTACCTCACAAGGATGTTACATAAGATACAACTACCTTCACAAACCCTTTGGACAACCTTCACCCCGAAGTCATCTCACCAACCTTGAAGCAGCCTTCACTTACAGTAACTTCAAGATCCCCCTTGAAGTAGCCTTCCTCCTTTAAGTAGCTTCCCGTTGAGACCTTTTAGAAGTAGTCCAACGTCCACTGAGCTACCTTCACCACCTGAAGAATCTCCAACAACCTCCTTTCCGCAACCTCCAACCTAGGAGTAGCAAAGGAGAACAAAATACAATAAAAGGAACAAGATTGGAAGAAAGAAATAATGTTACCAATCAAGTACATCACTTTGATCCTATATCAAGCATATGGATCTCATATCCACTATGGATGAACGTGGTAGTGTGGTGGCTAGGAGATACTAAGCTATAGGACACTAATGTAGAACAAATTTCAAGTGTAGCTCAAGCTTGTTGCTCACAAGGAATGATTCTCAAGTGTAATTGTATGCACAAGTGATGGTTTAGGTGTCCTATAACTTGTCCTATATATAGGAGTGGTTTGCTAATGCTTGGGGACGTTCTAGACACCTTCTAGGGTTTTCTTAGTGCTCGACTAGCCGTTATATATCCACTAATTGCATTTGTAATGACTAGTTGATTAATTCTAAAATGTGCTGACAGAACCATTCTCGGTCGAGAAGTTTGTCGACCGAGAGTCTCTCGGTCGAGGAATTTGTCGACCGAGGGTAAGTCTGGAGTAAGTGTATTGCAACATTCAATTCAACTCCCAACTACTTTTTCTAACTCAGTCTAATGATATGAAATCAATTTAGGCTCTGGATGGATACATTTATTGATTTCTCATCCATTTTATAAGGGATGTTAAGCCATGAAAATGATATGAGATCCATTTAGGCTCAGGATGGATACATGTATTGATTTCTCATCCATTTTATAAGGGATGTTAAGCCCTGAAAATGATATGAGATTTTCCTTATGGCATAGTAGGATCAAGAAATATATCTCTAATCAATAATAAGGGATGTTAACCCCATATTGATATAGAGAGTCCATTTTAGATCAAGATATTTCAATAATCCTAAGGTCATAGCTAGTTTTTAAAGTTTGATTTGATCAAGATTTATCGTAATGTTTACAAAGTTTGTGAGCTCCCCTTTAATCTTATAATCAAGCATTAAAGTTGATTACAATAACTCAAACCTTTTATGAGAGATTTGCATTAAAATCTTATTTCCAACATGATGAACAAGTTTAGAACCAATATACTAAGAAATGATTTACAATTAAGAATTTTTCCAAGCTTATTTTAGGTCGACCTTGACTTCGACTTGGGCGCCCCTCGGTTGATTTTTATTTTGACCGAGAGGCAAAATCTGCATATTTCCAATTTAAGCATTCACAATGATCCACTTGATTGAATATAAAACTTTCATGTATCTTGAACATGTGGATACTAAAAAAATTGTACCTTAAAAACAAGTTTGATTCTGATAGTATTTAATGTCTTGAAGCAAGATTTTTAATTCATATGAATTGTAACATTTTCGCTCTTAGAAGAAACAATTAGACTAAACATTTATATTCTTGTTCTAAGAAAGATATCAAAATCAAACTTCTCTTTATTATAACAATTTTTCTTGCCTTTTATTCGTAGAAAATTTTATATGCAAAACATAAAAATTGAAATCCATAGTATTATCTAGCAATAAAAATATTCATGCATCACAAAGATGATATCCTTTTCCATAAGCTAAGCACAAAATAATAATTAACTAATATGTCAAGATGCATTTGTGCCATAGAGATTTACTTTAATGCAATAATGTCATGTTCAATTATAGCATCATCTATATATGCAATGATCTGAATTACTATAATCATTTTGATGATAAAAGCAATCCATTCAATTTCATAAGTTTCAATAGAATTTCAAACAACATGGTTTATATATAGATATAGACCAGGGATTATTTTAGACAAACCATGTAGAATATAAAACACAATAATCATGATGAAGCAATGGAAACATATCCATAATTTCCTTGATTAAATTTTCTCAAAACATGATTCATAATTTTCAGATTTAAGATAGACCATGTATGCTTAATCATTTTTTTTTAAGAAAGTAGCAATTGAAATTTGATTATATTTGAATTTTCAAGGAAAGCATGTCCAATTTCAATTTGCATAAAGTTCAGAATCACACAAGTTGTAATTTGCACCAAGTTCAATAAGGATGTCATTAACATATATGTAATGATGCAAACTACTAATATGTTTGAGAAGTTTGTCTTCAAGATTTATGATTTATTTTTGCAATCAAGCATGTCTACTTGTAGTAAGAGTATATATTTCCAATCAGCATCATTTTTCTTTATAAGCAACATTATTTGTAGCAACTTGAGTAAAAACATCATATACATTATCTCACAATTAGGGTATGATGCAAATCTGTCAATATATTTTGATTTGACAAATTTGTCTCAAAGTTCTTTTCTTCAAAAGGTTTCCTTTAATCCCACTAATCATCTTAGTTAGGTATATTGATAGCAAATTGAATCAATTAAACAGGTTCAGCATGACTTGATTCGGTCAAACTTTTCTTTGATCGAATACATCTCGGTCAAAGTTTTCCTCGACCGAGTTTTCTGCTGTTTTTATAGGTTTTTATCATGTTGAATCAGTGCTGGATTCGGTCCACTATTTTTCGACCGGGGATTTTCTCGGTCGAACTCTATTTCGACCGAATAAGTTACTATTTTTCCAGTAATTTCAGGTTCATTGCAGAGCCCTCGTTGGTCGAATATTTTCTCGACCAACTTACTTTCTGTCAAATTCTTTGTCGATCGAGAGTGTCTCTGTAGATTTATTCAACAATTTGTTTGTTCAAGTTATGGGTTAATTTGAATATTTTGTTATTCCTTTATGTTTAGTTGAGATAAGACATTAAGATAGTCAAATTAGAGTCTTTGGTCATATTCAAAATAATTTTATTCATATTCATTTAGTTTGGAGGTTTTGGAACCCATACTAACTCTAACATCCTTTTTCTTGTAAGGACATGAAAAAGAATAGTGTCCAAGACGCAAGAAATAGTGACAACAAAAGGAATCAATTTCATTTCTCTTTCTAGGATTTTGAGTTGAGTTGTTCTTGGGTACATACATGATCTTGGTCCTGGGTGCTTGTGTATTCTTAGGTTTAGGTTGATAGGATTTTTCTTTTCGAACATATCCTAAACCTCTCCTTCCAATATGACTGGAAGAATTCTTTAGGATCATATCAAGAACATCATTATTTCTCAAGCTACTAATTTCCTTTTGTAATTTAGCAATCTCATCCATTCTCTTCTTAATATTTAAATTTGCTTGCTCTAGATTATACAACAAACTATATCTTTCTTTCATAATAGCATCATAATCTAAATGAGTACACAAAATAGGTTGAGTTTGAAGATCATTCAATTTTGCAAGTAGTTCAACCTTTTCTTGAGAAATAATATCATAGTTTGTTTCTAGAGTGAGCAACTTTATATTGCAATCATTGAGAGATGATTTCAAGGTAGAATTTTTAGAAATAATACTTTCCTTTTCAAAAGCAAGATCATTTAATTGAGCATACAAATCCTCATTTGTTTTAGTAACTTTTTTAGTCTCTTTTTACAATCAATATATTTGTCATGCATTTCTTGAAGACTAATAATTATATCTTCTTTTAACAAGTAAAAAAGACTTACCTCTTGTTCTTCTTCATTTGTAGTAGTAATGAAGCATTGTACCTCTTTATGCACTTCTACTTTCTTTAACTTCCTTGGGCAGCTAAGTGTTGTGTGTCCCGTTCCTAAACACCAGCTACAGCTTGTTGAAGGTTGGTCCATGTTTCTCCTTTGCATGAGGTTGTAGACATCACCACCCTCCATCTTCAAGACTCGATTAGAGCTCCTTGAAGCTTGCTCTGATACCAATTGAAAAAACACTAGAGGGGGTGAATAGGGTTTTATGACTATTTAAAAATTATTCAACCAAGCAACCACAAAAATATTGGAGAAGGAGACACAGGCGTTTAGAGTGGTTCCACCCTTAACAAATACTAAGGGAGTCAGTCCACTACCTGGTTGATCCCCAATCGAGATTTTAAAAGAAATTGTATTTTATTACCTCGTAAGGATGTTACATAAGATACAACTACCTTCACAAACCCTTTGGACAACCTTCACCCCGAAGTCGTCCCACCAACCTTGAAGCATCATTCACTTGAAGTAAATTCAAGATCCCCCTTAAAGTAGCCTTCCTCCATGAAGTAGCTTCCCATTGAGACCTTCTACAAGTAGTCCAAAGTCTGCCGAGCTACCTTCACCACCTAAAGAAGCTCCAACAACCTCCTTTCTACAACCTCCAACCTAGGAGTAGCAAAGAAGAACAAAATACAATAAAAGGAACAAGAGTGAAAGAAAGAAATTGTGACGCCCCGATCCCCGTGCCATCTCTAATGACCCCGAAGACCTGGGAATCACCCTCGGTAAACCACTCTTAACTTTTTCTTTTCTTGATCACTTAAATTCAACTTAAAGGAAAAATCTTATAATTTGGAATAAACGAAAACCTTAATAACTACGGAAGCAAACTTACTATTTCTAAATCTTGAAAGATATCTTAGAGTTTAATCAACGTATTACATATTATTTGTAGAATATAAATTACAACAGTAAATTGAAAACCAAATTATAGACTACTTTACATTCTCTCTCTCTCTACCACACCATGTTCCAAGGACCGAGGGGAAAGGATGAAGAGACCTCTAAACCTAACTAAACACTACCTTCTAAGCGTCTACGTGATACATCCTTCAGTTTCCACGTGCTGACGCTGACTTGAAAAAAATGTTTCAGTAGGTTGGTGAGCTACTGGCTCAGTGAGTAGAATTTCACCCAACCATCGCAAATAACTCATTTCATTTTTGTTAATTGGATTAAATACAAGAAATACCATACTGAGAAAATCTAAATAGTTTAACTTAAATAATAGGAAATAGCAACATTTCATCAAGTATCAACTACTGCAAAGTTATTGAAACAATTAAATAACAGGGGATATCAACATTCTATTTAAAGAACAACTGATACAAATCTGAACTCAAATCTTTCCTAACTCTTTAACATATAAAAACTTTGTGAACCTATATGAACATGTTTTATCTTATGCCCTGATCATATGAAGTGTACTCTACATATGAAGACTAGTAGAGAACTACGATCCCATCATACAAGACTTAGCCGACACCCCGGGATAGCTAAGTCTGATTGTTGTCCTGGTCTGCTCCAGGAACTCTAGCTCTCTGGCCTCGACATCCTTATGGTGCCGTAAACTAGACTCCTCCTCTAAGCTGAGTACATGGGCAGAGAGTCAAGCCGTGCCACCAGGATGTCTGGTAAGTGTTGGACACACTTTTCAATACTCCAGTGCTACCAGGACGTCTGGTTAGTGTTGGACACTGTAAACTGCTCTCTAGTACCACCAGGACATCTGGTTAGTATTGGACACTACAAACTGTACTCTCGTGCCACTGTGACGTCCGATCACTGTTGGACATGAGTCTCCGACCTTACTGGACGCACCGCCAGGGTGGGTCATTTCACCGCTAAGACACAAACCTCTCAAAGGGGTTCTACGGTGTCAGGGCCCTTAAATCTATTATTTTATTAAATCTAGAAACCTCTTACTACATTGTATCTCTCTCTTATTATATGGTATCTCATTCTCATTTATACTTGACTTTGGTATCTCTATGGTACCGAGTCTATTTACTTGAACTTTACAACACGACATGAATATCATTCTAAATTTGTCCAAGCAACTTATTCAAAAACATGATGAATCACTGAGCAATCAATATATCTGGCATGCCGACAGATTTCAAGTTCTTGAATAATCTAAATACATGTCCACTTGACATTTCTAAAATATCAACTTTTATAAGCATGCAGGCAGACTAAAATTCTCAAATAAATAGAATTCACATCAACTTGGCGCATCTATGCTAGAATCATACAATTGATCATCATACCAAGCAAATAAGAACTAATTGCTCTATTTATAAGTAATCGTCAAGAACATTTGCAAATCAGCTAAATTTCCTCAAAAATTCATGCACATCAACCCTAGATCTGAGTTGTGCATCAGCTTCTACCTCATGAACAGGTTGAAGGAGACGATTGAGCTCGGTGCTAGATGCAGTTATGGCTGCAGTTTCTTGTTCCAATCTCTTGGCCGAATTCGTTGGCACTGCTTGGTGCAGCTCCTTGCGCCCAAGAGGGATCCTGGACTCCAGCCCTAGTTGCTGGCCATTTCTGCGGCTGCTGCTCTGTGCAACAGGTCAGGTGCCCAAGCTGGCCGAAGTGCTGCGCGCCTGGGGCGAGGAAGAAGGAAGAGGGTAGAGGAAGAAGAAGGTGCTGTTGTGGTGGTCGACTGCCCCTACTAGTCGAGCTGCAAATGAGGGTGTCACACCTGCTGGTTGGTGCTGCCCTAGCGGCAAATTTTGGCCGTGGTTGAGGGAGGAGGAAGAAGAGAAAAGAAGAAAGGAAGGAAAAGGAAGGTGGGCGCGGCCATTCCAGAGCTGAAGGGGCTTCAAATCGCGCTCAAGATCGCCCTCCCAAATCGACCTGGTTGAGCGCCGCTTCGTGGCTGGTTCCTGTTCCATCGACTGTGTGAAGAAGAAAGGGGATAAGGGAAACGGAAAAAAAGGAAATGATTATAAAGCAAAAACTTGGAAAATTGCAACTTCAACCCAAGAAACTGAAAAGGTCACAACTTGCGCCTCGTAGGTCCGTTTTGAATGATTTTTCTTGCAACTTTTCAAGCACGGGATTCTATACAACCTCAAAGTGAGAAAACATGCTAATAAACTAGTAACACTTGATCAAAGCACTAATCGCATCTGTGTACTTAATTCAACTTAATTAACTTAATGATCAACATTGCAATTATCATTAATTACCTCAGATGATTCAATCTCAACTATTGATTCACATATTAGCTTATTTTTATTAACCATGATTTTTAACAAGATACTTAGCATTAATCAAGGTACTTCATGCTAATCGAGGTATTTATTTGTTAACTTAGTAATGGTCATAACAATCTCCCTCCCTTATAAGAATTTCATCCCAAAATTCCTAAAAGTGAAAAGGAAATTTGTTAGGCATCTCCGACTCAAAACTCCCACGTGACTTCCTCTAGGTTGTGGTTCCTCCACAGAACTTTCACTAATGGTATCTCACGATTCTTGAGTTTCTTGATCCTCCCATCAACTATCTGTATTGGTCCCTCAACATAGGACACACCTGATCAGAGCTGTACAGGTGTTGGGTCCATTATCCTCTCTGTACCAGGATAACATTTCTTCAACATCAATACATGAAACACATCATGTAAATTAGCCAACTCGAATGGCAAATCCAACTTATAGGCTATAGGTCCAATCCTCTCAAGGATAGGATATGGGCCCATAATGTAGGAGTCAGGTTGCCTCTCTTACCAAACATCAACACTCCTTTCCATGGTGAAACTTTCAGATATACTTAATCACCAACCTCAAACTCAAGAGGTCAACGCCTCTTTTCAACGTGACTCTTCTGCCTATCTTGTGTAGCTTTCAATTATTCTTTAATCACAGTAATCCTTTTAGTGGTCAAATCCACAATCTCTGGTCCAAGAATCTACTTTTCACCTAACTCATACCAACATATGGGTGATCTACACTTTCTACCCTATAGAGCTTCATACGGGGCCATACCAAGACTGGAATGGTGACTATTATTTTATGCAAACTCTATAAGGATCAAGTGTTCTTCCCAACTTCCATTGAAATGCAAGACGCATGCTCTCAACATGTCCTCAAGAGTCTGAATGGTCCTTTCTGACTGACCATCTGTCTACGGGTGAAAAGTTGTATTGAACTTCAAATTTTGTGCCCAAAGCATGATGCAACTGATTCCAAAAACCTGGATGTGAATTTAGGATCTCTATCAGATATAATTGGAATTGGGATACCATGCAATCTGACTATTTCATCCACATATATCTTAGCCAGCTTCAGGGCATCAAAGGTTGGATTAATATGAAGAAAGTGAGCAGACTTAATTAGTCTATCCACAATCATTCATATCAAGTCACAACCTCTAGGTGTTCTGGGCAACCCTATCATAAAATCCATTACGATATGTTCCCACTTCCATTCTGGTATAGGAAGAGATTGCAAGGTACCTGTAGGTTTTTGATGCTCAGCCTTAACCTACTGACACACGCTGCACCTAACCACATACTCAGCTACATCCCTCTTCATACCAGACCACTAGTACAACTCCTTGAGATTCATGTGCATCTTAGTGTTACCTGGATACATGGAACACATCGATGCATGTGATTCTTCAAGAATCTATTCTTTCAAATCACTGTCTCGAGGTACACATAACATGTCATGCTAATACAACACACCATCATCTGAAAACCT
This sequence comes from Alisma plantago-aquatica, assembly GCA_963693085.1. Lineage (NCBI taxonomy): Eukaryota > Viridiplantae > Streptophyta > Magnoliopsida > Alismatales > Alismataceae > Alisma > Alisma plantago-aquatica. Next base: position 1,302,228,192 of record OY856410.1, read on the forward strand.
AAACACTGGTCTTTTCCTCCTGTCATGTCATGCACGATCTATTGTAACTCACTGCCACCCTGTTGAAGTTCCTTGGTCTGATCATAAAAAGATAGGCTTGACTTGCATATGTGCAATAAAACCATTCCACTCTGTCACCCCTAAGTCTAAGTTCAACTTTCGCCTTTCCACTATCAGGTCTCTCTTGAAACATGCCATGGAAAATACATCAACTGTTGAACTTGACTTCCTGCTAAGGGCATCAACTACCACATTCACCTTTCCAGGGTGATAATCTATTGTCACATCATAAAGATAGTGACGCCATGACTTAAGAGCATGAACTACATCAGCTAACTCCAAATCATATGTCGGGTAATACCCCTCATTCTATGCTACTACTTCTTGTCATTACTGTAAGAATTTATTTCATAACACACTTTACTCATTTTTCTCCTTTTATTCAAAACACATTTATTACATTTCAAATTTATATCTTACTCTTTTCTCCGAGTTATTTTCATATTGTTTTCAGATTAGCTACCTTTAAACCCTAGATTTTATTAGTGCTATCTTACCTTCCATAGTGCAAATCTCATGATCTTATTTTATAGAGATGCTAGTATTCAAGGTCAAATCGTTAGTGACATCCCTTGAACTACTACAACTCTAAACATTCTAGGGTTTGGTGATTATCAATAACATAGCGTTATTGTGATGTGATTTTTCTTCCTTAGTTTGAAATTCAAATTTTGAATCTCATAAGTTTTACTAAAGTCTTCCTTATCTTATCACTGTAAATTCTTTTCTGTTACTTGGACATTCAGATAAGTTACATTCTCAATTTACCTTGCTAGGGTTTCTTCATCATATTGTGTTTCATTATTTCATTCACTTAGACGTTTCTACCATGGTAGTTATGCATCATATATGATTCATTTTCTAAATTACTCGTTTGTTCTTTATTTTATGAACTAGTTAGTTAGTCTATAGAGACTCAGAATCCCAAGGTAGTATGTATGAATGTATTAAACTTTATAATAAAGATATGCATTCCATACTCTCAATTATGTCATGTAATCCTCGTTCATTAATCAAAGTCATCATTTCTAACATTTCTTTTGATTCAACTAGGTTTCTTGTCTTGGCCTTATGATTTACATTTTCATCTAACTCTTCCGAAGGCTCTTTATTTCTATGTACTTATTGTATACTTAACTCTTTTCTTCTATTTTGCCTTTTGCTTTGAAGTACATAAAAGTATTTTACTCTATTACATGATCCATTCCATGTTTGATTTTTTTTACTATCTTAGCCCTTACATACTTTTCTCATGTCTTTTCCATATTCTCATATTTAGAGTTCTTATATTACTAATCATTAAATTTAATTTGAACCTTATATCGTGTTCCTTTGTTTCCAATTAAGGATTGCTCATATGAGACATCAACGTTGGGTCTCCGATATCAGTTCCAGCTACTTCTTAGTTGTTCTAATCTTTCCCTTATATCTCAATATATTAGTGTATATACCTTCTCACTATTATAGTATGACGTGAGTCTAAATTATCCAAACTCTACTTTTATTATATTTTTAATAAGAGTCATTAGATCCCATTAATGCATCCTGCCAGCCGGACCAGGACGAACCTGTAGTCCTGAAGCCAAGAGATACTCAGGATTAAGCAACTCCTATTAATCTCAAACATGTGGAAAGGATATCCACTTAGGGCAAACTCATTTAAACATAACTTCTGGTCTACTTAATACAAAGAATGTAAACAATAAATAAATCATTTCATAACACACAACAACATAAAAGAATCATATTTATTCTACAGACTGAAAATCTCATACATAGAAAAGCATTTCAAGTCATCTCTAATCAAATAAGCAATATAAAACAAGAGTTGTATCACATCCTATATTTAATCTCTTACTCCTACATTAATTTCTAGTTTCTTAACCCTAAGATTTCTAGGGTTTCTCTCTAGCCTATCCTTCCTCTGCATACCTAGCCAGGGCATCCAGAGAAGAATAGACAGAGTAGCTTGATACTAGTCAATCTAAGTATTCAAACACCTGGCCAGGGTATCTAAACACTCAGACCTCCCAGAGCTAAAAACACATCACTTCCTATTTGCCTCACTTATAACTTTATCTTTCTATCCTAATGGTTCCTGACAGCTCATCCTAAGCCCTCTACTTGGTTCTCGTGACCACGTCCTCTTCCTTCCATTTGTAATAGTATAACAGAACACTTCCTGTTAGAAAATTGCAGTTAGAAGGAAGACACCTAAGTCCTAATCCTATTGGTCTCTTGTCTTCCCTGACCTTGACTTATAGTGACCATGTACTCAACCTATGCTCTGATACCAAAGTTGTTGTGATGCATCGATCCCCGTGCCATCTCTAAAGACCCCCAAGACCCGGGAGTCACCCTCGGTAAACCACTCTTAACTTTTTCTTTTCTTGGTCACTTAAATTCAACTTAAAGGAAAAATCTTATAATTTGGAATAAACTGAAACCTTAATAATAGAGGAAGCAAACTTACTGTTTCTAAATCTTGAAAGATATCTCAGAGTTTAATCAAATTATTACGTATTATTTGCAGAATATAAATTACAATAGTAAATTGAAAACCAAATTACATACTACCTTACATTCTCTCTCTCTACCACACCATGTCCCAAGGACCGAGGGGAAAGGATCAAGAGACCTCTAAATCTAACTAAACACTACCTTCTAAGCATCTAGGTGATACATCCTTCAGTTTCCACATGCTGACGCTGACCTGAAAAAAATGTTTCAGTAGGTTGGTGAGCTACTGGCTCAGTGAGTAGAATTTCACCCAACCATCGCAGATAACTCATTTCTTTTTTATTAATTGGATTAAATACAAGAAATACCATACTGAGCAAATTTAAATAGTTTAACTTAAATAACAGGAAATAGCAACATTTCATTAAGTATCAACTACTACAAAGTTATTGAAACAATTAAATAACAAGGGATATCAACATTCTATTTAAACAACAACTGATACAAATCTGAACTCAAATCTTTCCTAAATCTTTAAATTATAAAAACTATGTGAACCTATATGAAAATATATTATCTTATGCCCTGATCATATGCAGTGTACTCTACATATGAAGACTCGTAGTGTACTATGATCCCACCATACAAGATTTAGCCGACACCCCTGGATAGCTAAGTCTGACAGTTGTCCTGGTCTGCTGCAAGAACTCTGGCTCTCTGGCCTCAACATCCTTATGGTGCCGTAAACTAGACTCCTCCTCTAAGTTGAGTACACAGGCAGAGAGTCAAGTCATGCCACCAGGATGTCTGGTAAGTTTTGGACACGCTTTTCTATACTCCAGTGCCACCAGGACGTTTGGTTAGTGTTGGACACTGTAAACTGCTCTCTAGTGCCACCAGGACGGCTGGTTAGTGTTGGACACTACAAACTGTACTCTTGTGCCCCCGAGACGTCCAGTTAGTGTTGGACACGAGTCTCCGACCTTACTGGATGCACTGCCAGGGTAGGTCGTTTCACCCCTAAGGCACAAACCTCTCAAAGTGGTTCTATGGTGTCAGGGCCCTTAAATCTATTATTTTATTAAATCTAGAAGCCTCTTACTACATTGTATCTCTGTCTTACTATATGGTATCTCTTTCTCATTTATACTTGACTTTGGTATCTATATGGTACCGAGTCTATTTACTTGAACTTTACAACACGACATGAATATCATTTTAAATTTGTCAAAGCAGTTTATTCAAAAACAAGATGAATCACTGAGCAATCAATATATCTTGCATGCCGACAGATTTCAAGTTCTTGAATAATCTAAATACATGTCCACTTGAAATTTCTAAAATATCAACTTTTATAAGCATGCAGGTAGACTAAAATTCTCAAATAAATAGAATTCACGTCAACTTGGCACATCTATGCTAGAATCATACAATTGATCATCATAATAAGAAAATAAGAACTAATTGCTCTATTTATAAGTAATCGTCAAGAACATTTGCAAATTAGCTAAAATTCCTCAAAAATCCGTGCACATCAACCCCAAATCTGAGTTGTGCATCATATAACTCAATTAAGGGTTTAATCACTTGTCATGGCAAGATTTAATATAAAAATGTGTGTATCAACCCTAATCTTGGGTTATGCATCGCATAACTTGATTAAGTTTATAATTGCTCATCATGACTCAGATTATTAATATTTATTTAAAATTCCAAATGATTTAAGTTGAGCACCTCATAACTCACATAAGAGTTAAATTATTATCATGGCATGAATATTTATAAATAATTGGAAATTTTAATATTATCTTTGAGAAGCGTGTCAATTTGATAAAATATTAAATCATTTACATTAAATATGACCTAGTGCGTGCATTTAGGGTTTCTTGAATAATTTTCACATCATCGTCATTTCTCTGAAATCGTTCATCATTTAATTTATAAAATTGTGCAGTCCGGGCTTGTACCCGAACTTCCCAGTTTGTGGTCGTGTGCTGCTGTTTTGACAATTTAACCAAGTAAATTAAGTTTTGATCAATCTTATAATTTCACTAATTCACGTCGCACTCATCAGTCAACTATTTAGCATCTTACAAGCATTAATAATTAATATGTGTAAATTTAGAAATCGAGTGGTGCCGGTACTGCCCGGCACCTGGGTACACGATGCTATCCGCAACTAACGCTGATTCAACCAAAAACATCCTTATTTGAGTTAAACATGATAAGTGAGTGAGATTCTACTCACAGGGTTTGAAACGTATGAAAACAAATCTGAAACGCGTCCAGATCCCTATTTTCGAGCATCCACTGGGTTGTCTTCTACCTCTGAACGGCCCTAGTTCCAACCTATTTCACGCACCAATTGAGGAAAAGTCTCGATAAAATGCCTAATCAACGCTACATGCTACGAATTCTCATTCTATTCTTGAAACCAAGTTCTGTGATGGTCTTACCTAGCTCTTTCATGTGCCAAATGTCTCTAGGTCGAACAAGCTACTTGCAACAGCTTCTACCTCACAAACAGGTTGAAGGAGACGATTGAGCTTGGTGCTAGACACAGTTATGGCTGTGGTTTCTTGTTCCAATATGTTGGCCGAATTCATTGGCACTTCTTGGTGTAGCTCCTATCGCCCAAGAGGGATCCTAGCCGTCGGCCATAGTTGTTGGCCATTGTTGCGGCTGCTGCTCTGTGCAGTAGGTCAGGCGCCCAAGCTGGACGAAGTGATGCGCACCTGGGGCGAGGAAGAAGGAAGAGGGTAGAGGAAGAAGAAGGTGTTGTTGTGGTGGTCGGCTGCCCCTACAGGTTGAGCTGCAAATGAGGGCTCCGTACTTGCTGGTTGGTGTTGCCCTAGTGGAAAATTGTGGCGGTGGTTAAGGGAGGAGGAAGAAGAGAAAAGAAGAAAGGAAGGAAAAGGAAGGCGGGCGCGGCCGTTTCGGAGCTGAAGGGGCTTCAAATCGTGCTCAAGATTGCCCTCCCAAATCGACCTGGTTGAGCGCTGCTTTGCGGCTGGTTCCTATTCCATCGACCGCATGAAGAAGAAAGAGGATAAGGGAAATGGAAAAAAAGAAAATGATTATAAAGCAAAAACTTCGAAAATTGCAACTTCAACCCAGGAAACTGAAAAGGCCACAACTTGCGCCTCGTAGGTCTGATTTGAATGATTTTTCTTACAACTTTTCAAGCACAGGATTCTCTACAACCTTGAAGCAAGAAAACATGCTAATAAAATAGTAACACTTGATCAAAGCACTAATCACATTTGTGTACTTAATTCACTTAATTAACTTAATGATCAACATCGCTATTATCATTAATTACCTCAGATGATTCAATCTCAACTATTGGTTCACATATTAGCTTATCTTTATTAACCATGATGTTTAACAAGATACTTAGCATTAATCAAGGTACTTCATGCTAATCGAGGTATTTATTAGTTAACTTAGTTATGGGTCATAACAGAAATAATGTTACCAATCAAGTACAACGCTTTGATCCTATATCAAATGTATTGATCTCCTATCCACTATGGATGAACGTGGTAGTGTGGTGGCTAGGAGATACTAAGATATATGACACTAATGTAGAACAGATTGCAAGTGTAGCTCAAGCTTGTTGCTCACAAGGAATGATTCTCAAGTGTAATTGTATTCACAAGTGATGCTTTGGGTGTCCTACAACTTGTCCTATTTATAGGAGTGGTTTGCTAATTCTTGGGTACGTTCTAGACACCTTATAGGGTGTTCTTAGTTCTCAACTAGTCGTTAGATATCCACTAATTGTATTTGTAATAGCTAGTTGATTAATTGAAAAAATTGCAGACAGAATCATTCTCGGCTGAGAAGTTTATCGACCGAGAGTCTCTCGGTCGAGGAATTTTTCGACCGAGGGTAAGTATGGAGTAAGTGTATTGCAAAGTTCAACTCAACTCCCAACTACTTTTTCTAACTCAGTCTCCCGGCTAGGAGGGTCTATTCTCGGTCGAGAATTTGTCGACCGAGAGTGTCTCGGTCGAGAATTTGTCGACCGAGAGTGTCTCGGTCGAAGCTTTTGTCGACCGAGAATATCCCTGATTCAATGTATTGAGTCTTCTATTGAGTGTATCAATGTGTAATTGTGATGCTAACTTAGGAGATGACCTATATAAGTGTTGTGTGTGGATAGGAAAGATCTAAACACTTGATTTAAATGATATCTAAGTACTTGTACATTATATACTTGTACAAGTTTTTACATTTGATTACAATCATGAAAATAAAGCAATTTTAGCAAATTGATCTTCTAAGTATTTGGTGTCCACCACCTTATATGCTTGTCCCTGAAACACTCAAATATCAAGTTAAAACCACAAGAAAGAAATGTTTTTTTTTGGTCGGCTAAAAACTATGTTGCTATTGATTCCAAAAACTTTAGGTACAAGCATAAGTGCACCCCCTAACCCTCAAGAGAGGATTACCAAGGTAAACTAAGGAAACAAAGGTCTTGTACACAAGACCCAAAAGAAAGAGAGATACAGAAAGAAAGACAACATGAGACTCTTTATACAGAAAATGATACTCCACCCAAACATAAAAGGAGCTCCACTCTCAATATGCATACCCACAAAATGTGAAGACTTTATAGTTGGAAAGGAGGGCATCAGCTGACTTTGAACTCCCTTGCTGGCATCAGTCCAACCACTCAAACTGCTATTGCTAATGAAGAGATTAATCTTCAGCACCGTCCTTCCGTACCAAACTAGATCATAAAAGCAACTAGAACAACTGTACATCAGCATCAATAGCTAGAAATAGGGACCTGACTTCCCTTCCTCTTGGCATTTGACTCCCTTACTGAAAGTAGAAGAAGGAGGAACCCAGATTCAAACCTCCAAACCATCAACCATCTGCATAGAGTCATAGAGTCTCATAAGAAACCAAAATGAACAAAAGGAACACAAGCTTAGGTGTCTGTATGGGTTACACAACCACATAGACACCTCTTGGAACTAACCAAAAAACTGGACCGAGCCATTTGAAGAAAGCAGATCCCAACACTGTATGATAGCAGAGAGTAGCCAAGAAGCAGACGAATTCCACCTTTCTTGCTTTGCACATCACCAACTATCACTAGTACCACCCACAAAATGTGGTAGTATGCAAAGAAATAGAGACTTCCTTCAGTCGAGATCCTTGGTAAACAACCTTGTTGATATCCAGCAAAGGTTCCTACATTCCCTCGAATAGTTGAAAAACTCAGAATCCCTGATTTCTCAGAGGAATGAATTCTGTGAAGATCCCCACAATGGGTCAAGCACTTTTACAACTACTGTTTGCACAGCAGCATAGCACCGAACACCTGGAGGGCAATCCTACACACAGCAGCAGGAGGAGCAAAGGAGGAGGAGAAAGCTCACCCCCCTTAGACCCAAACCTACATGATCTTCAAGCAGCCGGATGCCGACACCAGAGATCTCCACTTGGACGGTGTCCATGAAGGATTGACCTCTCCGCCGAGCAGATCAGATCATCACCCAACGAGGAAACCAGCACCACCGTATTCGCCAAGGCTGAGACCAGCCGGACTCTGCTCTTTGTGAACAGAGCATGTGAATGAGAACCGTAGGCACCAGGCCCCAGAAGGGGTGCCGCTGCTACATCGTTGGGGGAGCCCCTTTAGCAAGTAGGAGAAGACGCTTCCCAGTTGGAAGAAGGAAAGGGGATCATCAGCCTCGGAGGGGGGGGAAGGAGCCTGTGAAGGAGTAACCCCCTTCACCTGCGAAGACGGAGCAGTGGCCAATTACAGATCCAGATGGACATGCCTTCTCCCTCCATCTCTCTTAAACGGAGAGGAGCCGATGTAGTCGAAAACGAGCCACAGAGCCAAAACTGACACCACGCCACGTGTCACGTCACCTCGCGACCCACACAGCCGAGATAGAGATCCAACAGTTCCCCTTCCTCCAGGTCAGCCGAGAGTAAGCCCCCTACCGCAACTACTCCAAGAATTCACACCACACTTCAGTCGGACCACGATGAGGCTGCTAAGTAGCCAGGGGGAGGAATACACCAAGGAAGCGATCCCTCCCCCCAGCGGAGGCCGTCGGGAGCCCTAGAGAGAAGGGAGGAATACGCCAAGAAATAAATGTTTGTCATCATCAAAACAAAGGAATTATAATAATGTCCAATTTAGCCAACATGTACAACCACCCATAGAGGGCATGTAAATAATCACCCTGGGGAATGTCTTATTCTCCCCATAATATTCTAGGTGACTGGGAATGTCTTATTCTCCCCTCACCTAAGGTTAGAGGTCTGGTAGGTGCCTCAACCCTACTTAGTTAGGTAGACATAATTATATTTCATGCAAATCCTTTTTGATATAATTATTAATGGCAAGTTTCTTTTTAATATAGCCTCATACTCTTGTTATCTTCATCGTATGATGAACATTAGCCTATTCTTATTTTCTTTACTTATCTTGATATCCTAGACTAGTTTTGTGAAACATACTTTTCTTCCCTTTCCCTTTTTTTCTAGGTGCCTTCCCAACCACCCAGGTGTTGAGCAAGGTGATGGATAAGACAAGGAAGATCTTATCTTTTGACTTGGACTCGGTTGATGGAGATGTTGCTTGGAGACAAGATTTTAGTAGTCTAGAAGTCCCTCTATCTAGATCCTTTTGTTGTATCTTATTGTAAACCCTAATGGGAGATTTTGATGTATTTTTGTAAACCTTATATCAAAAATTAAATATAGTCAGTCATTTTTTTTATTCCAATGCTTTGTAATGGTCTTTTGTATACCAATGTTTAATAAATTTGGAAAATTTATGCCCATTCCATCATACCTCTGAGAGTGTTTGGAATGGACGTTAATTCTTCAAATTTTTAGTAAAGGGGTGATTTCACTCTCTTACATGGTGCAAAGAAAATGATGTGCCTGACTCAACATTCAAGAAATCCATTTCTCACCTTAATTTGTGTCCAAGATAAATAATATTCTTAAGGTTTACATGCTCGTCATTCAAAAATATCAGGTAACACATGGAAGACCAAGTGTTAAAGTGAAAACCACACTTATCAACTGATTCTTATGAATTAGGACCATCACCAATGCCCATGATCTTATATTGCTTGTATTATCGAGCCAATTATAGTGGCATGATTAGATATGCCCATATAAGTATAGAGAAAGAAAGAAAGAGTTTGAAACCCAGGGATATTACCAAAGTGAATGGATACCTCATATATTTTGTAACACAAGGAAAAAAAATCATGTTTTGTACATCGAGACAGTAAGAGTTTGAAGCACCATGTTGTTTCATAATAGGACTTTGATGATTCCCTCAAATTTGACAAAGGGTCTACTTTTACCTGAAATTTATTTTACCCCAATAGAAGAGATGTATACCTTTAGAACATGTTTTAATCTAAAAAAATTAATCCAATAATTGGAATTTAGTCACATCTCTAGTGATACATTTATACCAATCATTAATTATATTTTTTTAAGATGATCAATGCAATTGTGTGATTAAAATATACATGTTTGAACTAATTATCAAAGCTTTAAATCTGTGACACGAAATGGTCATTCTACTAATGATAAGATCACGAGCTAAATTCCAAACATGAAGCAGCTAAATCAACTTCAGTACCAAGATCGTACTAGCCAAAACAGTCATGCCAAGGAGTCCCCAACATGTCTGTGTCATCCAAAATAATCATGCTAGACAAAATGACCCCTAACCAAGTTACCAACCACAATAATGCTACCTAGCCGGTTGTGCTACCTAGCCTCCAACACAGGGCTGTGTTGTCCAGTACGACTGTGCTACTAGCCTCCATTTATCCATATTTATCCTGACATTTCACCTCCACCAACATGACCGTTCCACCTCACCACAACTGTGTTATACCTTACCAATAATGGTCGTGCTACCAAGCATGGTCGTGCTGACACAAAAACCCTAGATTTTTGTGTAGTGAATTTCCCATATTACCTCCACTTAACCTAGTACTTCCATACCACCAATATATACTTGGATGGCAGTTGTAGCACAGGGTTAGCCACTCTTTTGTATTCATTTCCACCTACCAGTGCATTCAAGGAGCTCTCACCCACTCCCACCTAATTTCCACCTTCTCCTACATCAAAACCCTAATTTTCTAGGGTTTTGGCTACTTCTACCACCCATTCCATGTTCTCTTGCTACCAAGGAGGGGGAAGACATGCTCTAGATCTAAGTGAAGGAGAGGAATGATTCCAAGAGATTCCATGTATATTCTCCTATCTTCTTCTTCTTCTTTTGTTCATCTAAGCCCTTCTGTGTGGGATGTTTGGGGCTAAAATGTGGCATTGATACCATGTTTGGGGGGAAATCACTTTTAAAGATTATTATTTCATTTAATTTTTATTGTATACTACTTCTATCTATTTCCCATTAATTTATCTTGTGGTTTATGCTTAAAAATATGGATTCCATGTTGATTTGTGCTCGAAACCACCTAGACTCTAGGAGAGAATGGCTTGTGTGAGGCTATTATAGGATTGATCCTAGGTCCAACTAGTTGATCCCTAGATATCACCCTATCTTCCCACATACACATCCCCTCCCCTACTTCTAGGTGTGAGATCCAAGTAGCTAGTTTAGGAGTACTTTGTGCAATTGGCTTGGAGCTTCCTAAAGGTTAGTGTGACACCCCGTCACACTAAATGAGATTACTCAAAACAAAACACACAATCAACTACTAATTAACCACATAACTAGAGAAGAGGGTGAATTAAAACCGATTAAACATTACCATCTTGTTTAGAGATATTACATAAAAGTCCAACAACTTACATATCAACACAAACCATATCAAGTATTTACATGTATGTCTAGTAGATTCAACCACAACATGTATACACAGCATTTGTTCTACATATACATGCCATATGAAAAATTTAGCACACTATCAAAAACTCGAGTCGATACACATATTAGCTACAAAACATCCCCTACCCGAACCTGACAGTACATAGACAACTCTAGGACACTCTAACAACTAGCAAAACTTCTTCTTTTATTGCTCTTCAGGCTGCTCTTCCTCACCTCCATGATCCTAACGACGTCGCTAACGCACACCTAAAAAGATGTGGTGACTTATGAGGTGAGACCAATGTCCCAACAAGAGATATAAATCTCAACACTAGTTACATATTATAGCTTGTAATATTATTACTAAACAAATGAAGCAGATTAACATAATTAGGCAAGTTAAAAAGATGGTCATAGCAACATGCAATATTAACAAGCATATGCAGGAATAGATAAGACTACCATTCACTAAACAGTTAACTTATCCTACTTTGCTATATAATGACTAAACAATATAAAAGACAAGGCAAGGTGAACAACCAATGTGAGTATATACTACACGGATAGACATCTTTTATGAAGCCCTAGGGAGTTTGAGGTATACCATTCAAATTTTGACTGACCACCATTTGGTTGCAATCATTTCCGTACAAGATCGAGGAGGGCTAGAATCCTTACATCTCACCCCCTTGGTCAGTACGAGTCAACTGCAATGACATCTCAGTCAAACTTCCTGCAGTGACATATAAGTCAAGCTACAAACAACCTATTTTGCCCTTGGTATATAGGTCACAAAACTAGTAACTAGGGTATATAAAACCCTATCATCCAATGTACAACCACAATTGTCCTCAAATACATCACATATCTACAAGAACCAATTATTCTTCATTCAAGGCATGACCGCAACCATCCTCCCATATTTTGAAATTAGGATGACAAGGACACATAGCCACTTGCACACACATACTCAATAGTATGTGCTCAGAGCTTCCCTTAAGAATACTTGTTTCCCCATCCAGTAATTAACTTGCACCCCAAATACTCAATAGTATGTGCTCTGAGCTTCCCTTAGGAATACTCATTTCCCCATGTAGCAAGTCCTAACACTGGAATGGTTCTATGGTACATGACACTAAATGATTAGGATTTCACTTGATTAGTTACCGTCAATTGGGTGACTTTTAACCGCAATAATCAAGTTACAAGAAAATACTAAAAGAGTTCTACAAAAACATGGTATGCTGCAACTTAAGAAGATATAAAATGTACAAAACATGTTCTTGATTACAACCACATGGTACTATTTCATTAGCACTCATGAGACTACACATGTCATCATAACATCACAAGACATAGCAAGTCCTTGTCACCTAAAGAAGAGGATCACACCTTAATTAGGGCACAAAACCATGTTCAAAGGTCATAGGACCCTCACATCATTTGATGTATGCAAATCATTATATTTCCATGCTTTACCACAGGCTCATCAACCCATCACCATACATGTGTCACATAAGTTTAACATAAAAATTGTATTTAAGGGCTCATGATGTTTATATGGAAACATATTATGGTTACAACCACATTAAGAAAATATTTTTCATCATACAAATCATACAAGGAAGCTAAGCCTAATTATTCATCATCATTACTTGTATTAGGGTTAGGTTCAACAAGATAAGTTGAATAGAAGTTATAAAATGACACTCAATGGTAAACCCTAATTCTATAATTTCCACCGGATCAAGAAAGCATAAGGTCAAACATCATCATCATAGACTCGAGAAAACATGACGACCACATAGCTCAAAAATCTTCATCAATCACTTAGGTCAGAGGAATCATCGAATGCCAAGGGACAAGAATGTTGGAAACCACCAAAGGTTAGAAAAGTTGGCAACTACTAGGGTTACCAGTTTTGGCGGCCACTGGGGTTACCAATCTTGTCAACCACTAGGGTTACCAATCTTGGAGACCACTAGGGTTACCAATCTTGGTGACCACTCAAGATCAAAAATTCTTGGAAACCATCATGGTGATACAACTCTCATCGACCACATAGGTTCAAGTCTTGGAAACCACCTAATATCAAAACCTTGGCGATCAAACCTAGAGAAAAACTTGGCGGCCAAATATAGTTCAAAGCTCGTCGACCACATAAGCACCAAAACCCTGGTAACCATCATACATTAAAAAACTTGGCGACAATGGAGAGACCCAAAATCTCATTGACCACTAAGAGCCAAACATGTTGGTTACCACCAAGAATAAAAAAGGTCATCAAGTTGCATCACAGGGAGAGAAATCAACTCAAAACCCTAAGTAGTAACCATCATTAAGGAGAGCAAAATCCATTTTTATTCACAAGCATGCAAGGATTAAAACTTCCATTACCAAGGGAGGTTTGTGTACAAGGGTTAGGGTTCATCCAAGAAGATAAACTACTTATGTTTTAGGGCAAGATCATGTTTATGCAAGGTAAGAGTAAGCAATAATTGTGGAGAAAGTTATATAAATCACCTTAGAGATGATGAAGAGGCTCTAAAAAGCAAGTTATCTTGAGGAAAGAAGGTATAAATTATAGTTTGAGCACTCCATTCGTCCAAGCTAGATCCTCCTCCAAAAAGGAAGCAAACACTAGGTCAGGGAAGCAAGAAGGAGTTGTTCTTCAACCACTAGTTCAAGATCCATGATGGATCTGACCAAGAAGAGGAGAAGGAAAGGTAGGGAGGCAAGAAAAATGAAGGAAAAGAGGGAGATATCACTTGCAAAGAACAAGAAGCAAATCAAGGTAGCACCAAATGACCTCTACTAGGGTAGATCCAAACCCTAGGTGCACATGCAAGCTAGATTGGCCAAGTTTCTTATTCCTTGGTTCCTCCTTCTGCACTAATAAAGGGGGGACAAACTCCAACAACAAGGAAGAAGAGAGGAAAAGCTAGGTGTCTAAAGAGCTTATTTGCATGAACGTAGGGAGGTACATAATGCTTAGGGTTGGAGAGAGAGAAAGGATTAGGTGTCAAGCCAAGCATGTCATGTGTCCAAGGTTAAAACATCTAATCCATGCAAGAATCTCATCCACCCCACCAAGTCAAACATGTTGACCAAAAACCAACGACCACAAAAAGAAAACTCATCGACCAAGCTGATCAGAAAAACATAGCGACCACTTGGAATTCTTAGCGACCAAGATGGTCAGAAAACATAGCGATTACAACACTAGGAAAAGTTACCAACCAAGATAGTCATAATTCTCATTGACCGCCAACCCTATATGGATCACAAGAGACCTTGGATATTGCCAACCCTAGATACCTCATCCTTGGAGACTGTCAACACTAGGTGGTCCATCAGGTCCAACACCCGAGGTCAACCATATAAGTTAGGGCATCCATGAGAGCAAACCCTAATCTCAACATATGACTAGATGCCACCACTCAAAATAAGATATAGAAAGGTGTCCAAAAGAATAACTATGTCAAACATGATATGAAAACATGGTAGGCATAACAAGAATGTCACAAATTGCAATAAAAACCCTAGATATAGGTAATTTGCATAAAAGCCTAAAACAAGCATACATCCTCATAACTAGCTCAAAAAGTGTCCAAAATGGACCAAACTAGAAACTTAAACTTTTCATAGGATATTAAAGAACATAATAGGGTTTAATAAAGGTTTGAAGCATCCCTTTATGACAGCAAGCATGTTCAACCCAAAATCAAGGTCAAGGGTCTTACAACCATAAACCCCTAACAAGGATTTCACTCCCGAAATCCTACACAAACAAAGGTGGTTACTTTCTATGCATCTCATCCTCTAACTCCCACGTGCCCTCCTCGACACCACTGTGATGCCACAAAACCTTAACTAAGATTGTATCCTTCTTCTTCAGCTTCTTCACACTCTATCTAAGATCAAACTGGACCCTCAACATATGATATGTCCTCTATCAACTCAACCTCAACTGGATGCAACGTCTGTCCTGTATCTAGGTGACACTTCCTAGCATGGAGACATGGAAGACATTATGCAACCTATGCAACTCTGACAAAAACTCCAACTTGTATCCCACCTTCCCAAAACATGCCAGAGAAGGATAAGGTCCCATATACCTAGGAGCCAACTTACCTTTCTTACAAAACCTCAGCACACCCTTCCAAGGGGAAACCTTGAGGGACGCAATATCCAACTTGGAACTCAAGTGATCTACAATGATTATCAACATAAAACTTATGTCTAACCTTGGATTCCTTCAACTACTATTGTATCACCTATATCTTCTTTGTAGTCTACTGCACTAGCTCAAGACCCAAATGTTGGTACTAACCCATCTCATACCAACAAAGAGGTGACCGGCAACTAGACATGTCAAACTGGGTCAAAATCCACGGGTGCCCACGGGTTGACCCATTTAAGTTGGGTTTGGGTGATGAAATTTGCCACCCGCTAAAAATCACCCAAACCCATACCCACCCATTTATATAGCGGGTTTCATGGGTGACCCGCGGGTGATCTAGTTTACTGAAGCAAATATATTTCTATACATAATATACACATAAACCTATTATAATACGTTACTTGTTTTACACAAGCTAACTATTTACCATTACCATCAACAATTGTATTCTGTTTATTTTGTTTTTCAATAGGAAACAACAAGTAATTGTAACCTTAGCAATGTTTAATGTTACATGACAACATTACGTGTTGTTTTTTGTGATATTTATCTATGAAAACGACATGGTTTTCTATTTTACATTGGAACACAACAACTAGATGCTATTTTTTCTTTAAGTTTGTATAAACATATGTCAATAACTAATCGAATAATTTAACGTCAAGCATATTAGTTGTTTGGTTATTTTGCACTATATTTTTGACATAAAAAACATATTTACAAGTTGTTTCAAATGTTGTTTTTAGTGTTAAGGAAAGTAGATAGCAACTTACTGTTGATTGGACACATTTTTATGGGAGCCCGTAGGAAACCTGCAACCCGCTAGTTCGGGTTTGGGTGAGCTTTTATTCCACCCATTTAGAAGTGTATATTTTTTACCCACACCCGCCAGACCCGCACCCGCAACAACCCAACCCACCCACCCATTTGATAGGTGCACCAACAATGCCTTCGATATAATGCTTCATATGGTGCCATGTCTATAGTTCTCTGATAACTTTTGTTGTAAGCCAACTCTATTAGACTTAGCTGCACATACCAATTGCCAAGAAACTACAAACCATAAGCTCTCAATAGATCTTCCAACATCTGAATGGTCCTTTCAGACTGACCATCTATTTGTGGATGGAAGGTTGTACTAAACCTCAACTATATCCCCATAGATGTATGCAGATGTTCCCAAAAATGACTTGTAAACTATAGACCTATGTTAGATACTATCGTAACTGGAATGCCATACAGACAGACTATCTTATCAACTTCTCTATTGTATACATTTTCTTGAACGGAAGGAAGTGAGTTGGCTTGGTCTACCTGTCCACTATTACCCAAATGGAATCATGACCCTTGGCTGTCCTAGGAAGGCCAACCATAAATTTCATGGTTATATGATCCCATTTCCACTATGGTATTGGTAGGGATTATAAAGTCCTTGTAGGCTTTTGATGTTCTACCTTAACCTAATGACAAACTAGACACTTAGCAATGAACTCTACCACATCATGCTTCAAAACTGACCACCAATATAGATCCTTGAGATTGTAGTACATCTAGTACCGCCAAGATACATCGTGTACATTGAGGAATGAGCTTTCTCAAGAACCATATTCCTTAGGTCATCCACATTTGGAGCCACTGTCTAGTTGTAAAAAGCAAATTGTCCCATCCATTGACTCATGGAAGCCATCATGCTTCTTGATGTCAAACTCTGACCTGATGTTCTCTATCATGATATTATTATGTTGTGTGTCTCTGATCTTCTGTATCAAGGTGGGCTTCACATGCACTATGCTAAAAACCCTGTCAATAGAGATACCTCCAACTATACGATCATCTGGTGAAGAAACACTAACATGTCCCGCCTGTGACATACCATAGAATATAACTACACCTTATAGATGGAAAATGATGAATATGACTTCCTACTCAATGCATCAGCCACTGTGTTCACCTTCCCTGGATGGTAGTCTATCGTGCAATCATAGTCCTTGATCAACGCATCACCTCCTCTGCCCCATGTTTAGCTCCTATTTTGAGAAGATATATTGAAGGTTCTTATTGCCAGTGAAGATATGACACTTCTCTCCATACACATAGGGCCTACAAATCTTTAGGGAATGAACCGCTACAACAAGTTCCAGGTCATGTGTTGGGTAGTTCTTTTTGTGTTTCTTAAACAATCATGAAGAAAAAAAATCACATTCTTGTCCTGTATCAGCACACATCCCAAGCCATTCTTTAAAGCATCACAAAAGATGATGTAACCTTTCCTTTGCTCTGGAAGCAATAACACTGGAGACTGGTCAACGTCTCCTTCAAAAACTGGAAAGAATTCTAACACTTAACATCCCAGATGAAAGGAACACCTTTCTTGGTCATCTTGGTTAGGGGTAACGCTCAACACTAAAATTCTTGATGAATCTGATGTAGTAGCATGCCAAACCTAAGAAACTTCAGACCTCAATCAGTGTCTAGGGTTTCTCTCACCCAACACTAACTCAACCTTATTAGGGTTTACACAAAAACCCTTAGTCGATACGATGTGACACAAAAAGATACCTCTGACAACCAGAACTCACACTTGCTAAAGTTGGCATACAACATGTGATGCCTCAACAACATCAATGTCTGGAAAAGGTGTAGTTTAATGTGATGATTATCCCTGGAGTATATCAAGATATAATCTATAAATACGACCATGAACTGATCAAGTTACAGTCTAAACACCTTGTTCATCAGATCCATGAAAGTTGTTGGTGTGTTAGTTAACACAAACTACATAACCACAAACTCATAATGACCATACCTAGTCCTAAAAGTTGTATTAGGTATGTCATACGCCTTGATCCTCAGTTGGTGATAACTTGACCTCAGATCTATCTTTAGAAACACTATAGCACCTCGAAACTGATCAAACATATCATCAATCCTTGACAAAGGGTACTTGTTCTTCACTGTAACCTTATTCAACTATTGGTATATATTCTATGCAAAGCCTCATAGATCCATCCTTCTTCTTTACAAACAACACAGGAGCACCCTAAGGGGAAGTGCTCGATTTGATGAAACACTTTTCCAACAACTCCTACAACTATTTCCTTAACTCCTACATCTCATTTGGGGCCATCATGTGGGGTGATTGTTCTATGGGCTGCGTTCCAGGAACAAGATTTATCTCAAAATTGATCTCTCTAGTAGGGGGAACTCCAGGAAACTCTTCAGGAATAATATCCTCAAACTCTCTCACTATCATCACCTCCTAGATACTAGGACCCCTCACCTTTGTATCTACAACATGTGCCAAGAAAGCCTCACATCCCTATCTCATCAACCTCTCCAGTGTCATAGCCGACACCAATCATGTAGGAAGAATCTTCCTATATCCTTGGAAGATCCATGAAACATCTCCATCCTAGAATGTCTCCACCTTGGAACTATAGTAAAAAACAACCTTATACTACTCCAAGGTATCCATCACTAGGATCACATTGAATTCATGCATGTCAAGTGACATAAGATAGAGTTTAATGCTTCATCCTAAAAAAGAAAGAATACAAGATGGACACACCTCCAACAGCTCAGTGGAACCAACTAAATGGGTTTCTAGTTGAAGACTATTAGATCCACTACAAATAGGTAGATAACAACTACTTATCACCTCTCTAGTGACAAAAGAGTGTGTCACGTCTCATTCAACCAAAATAGATACAAAAGAAGAAGAAGATAAGTAAGAATGAAAAAATTCCATCTGACTTGTAACAACCCATGGATTGACCACTCCCTCTAGATGACTCATATAATAGAATCTAGTTGTCATATGTTGTTGCCCACGTCCTCTGATAGCTGACCCAAAATATCCTACATGCGACGCATGTCTTCATCCTCTACCACCACTACTATTGTACTGTTGTTACTGTGAACCACACTAACTCTGCCTTAGTTGTTGTGTCACTTCCTCATCCTTCATAGGGCACACCCACTTCTTATGACACGAATGTTGCACTACATGCTCCTGCTGGCAGAAAGATACAACCTCTACCCTTACTTCGGGACCATTGTGATGAAACTTCTAATCTTATCTTAGAAAAGGTTGACATGTGTTGTGACTGAGGTGATGAGAAACCTTCATTTCTTAAAGCCACTAAATGGTTGTCTCTAAAATTTCATTGGACTCTTCTTAGTGTTGGCTTCACACATCTCAATAGCATACCTCTCAATCCTCCTTACTGACTCCACAAAATTAGGGAACATATCTCTATTCTCCAAAGAAGATGTTATCATAGTCAACTCCATACTCAGACCCTTCTCAAACCTATGGATCATCTCCTTCTTTATTGTTGCAGTAAGACCCCTGACCTTTCTTGGTGGTTGATCTTGCTTTCTTAGAATTATTAGATGCTCAAAACCTTTATGTAATCACATGATGTGCTTTGATAACATGTGATAGGATTATGTTTTCACTTTGTCCAATTTGGATGTTGTTTGAGCTAGTTATGTTATATTTGTGCTTTTTTTACCTAATTGCAAATTAGCTATGTTTAGGGTTTATCTTGAAATTTGTCACATGATTTGTGTACCCCACATGTTTTGGAATTACTTTGTAGAGATTAGTGCCTTAACGAGCCCTTTTATACCTTATTTTGATGATATGGCATCATATGTTGAGATCTAGGGTTTGCATGGATGCCCTAGTTTGATGTCGACCTTGAGTGTTGATCGATGATCTCCCTTGGTTTTCAGTGACCACCTTGATGTTTCTTTATCCTTAGTTTCTTTGGTCGATGAGGTTTTGAATACACCTAGTGGTCTTTGTGGTTGATGAGTCAAGAAACCCTAGTGTTTGGATTCTATGTGATCGTTAGGGTTTTGATCTCCTCATGTCGCTATGTTTTATTCCACTGATGGGTTTTGGACCTTGTCCCCTTCATCCAATGGACTTTCCTGGACCAGGTTGATTGTTTGATTTTCTTGGTTTTAACGATCCTTGATGCATGCATGTGTTTAGTGCTTGCATGGCTGAGATGTGGTGGACACATGTCATATTTAGTTGGACACCCAACCTCCCTTCACTCTATCTAATCCTTGGATATATATACCCCCCTTTTTTCATTCAAATAATCCTTTTACACCCTTCCTACCTTTCCTCTTACTTGGAGCTCGTCCCTTGTGTTCTTGGTGGTTCTTTAGCTTTGTGCAAGTGGTCGATCCATCTTGCTTGTGAGCTAAGGTTTGGAGCAACCCTTCCTTAGAGATAGTTTGGTGATCCTTTTCTCTCTCCTTGACCTTGGAAAGTGATCTACCATTCTTTATATTTATTTTCTTACAACCCCACCCCCTCTTCTTTCTCTTATCTGAATACATGGGTCTCCATAGTTGTGCTTCTTGAGGAACTTCTCTCTTCTTGGCTGAATCCATGGTTCTCCATGGTAGTGCTCAAGTTGAGTTGGAGATTTTCTCTCTTTTTTGTCTTTTCAACCTAGGGTTTTCTCTCCATCTTGTACTCCTTTAACCTATGGTTTTGCTTATCTCTTTGACATGGTGCTAGCTTGGCCGTGAGGTGGTGATCAAGCTATATTTACTCTCTTTTCTTAGAGTATCCTTGTTTTTGGAGGTGTTTCTTCACATCTAAGGCAAGTTATATAACTTTCTCCTTGATTATTGTTGCACTTAATCTTGCATGCAAATAATCTATATCAAAAACATGGTTCCAAGTAGAATAATGGTGATATCTTGCACTAGAGTTTATGTTCCATAGTGATCTTGAATAGATAAACCCTCCTTTGTTGAAACCTAATTTATGTGCACGAGTTCTTGTTTGTTGATGGTGGTTTTTGAAACATGCATGGTGTGTAAAATGATTATTTTTCTCTCTATAATGATTATGGTTTTACTCCTTTCTTGATGATGGCCTAAACTTTGGTGTTGTTCTCCTTCTTGTGGTTGATGAGTTCTCTCTCTCTCTCTTCATGTAGTCTCCAAGGATAGTGGTGTCGAGTGGTCACCAAGTTTTCCATAGTGGTCGATGAGCTTCTTACCTTCTTGATGTTGCTAAGTTTGCTAGTTGATGGTCGCTTAAGATGGAAATTTTATTCGTTGTTCAATGATGATTATATGTGATTTTGATCACCAAGGTTGGACCCATGTTTGGTCGCTGAACTTTTGATTTCTTGGCAGCCATTGATGGTGGTTAACCTACTTCATATGGTCACTAAAGATGAACATTCTCAGCTATCATTGAAGGGGGTCAAGCCCTGGTTTTATGCGGTTGATGAAGGGGTATTGAACCATGTATCTTCTATCACCAAAGAAGTTGTGACCTAGTTTGATGCAGTTGATGATGAGTCCCAGTTTTATGTGACCAATGGTTATCTCTAGTTGACCTTGTGATGTTGATTGTTGACCTTATGTTTCCAAGATTTTTGGAGATTCTAGTAATTAGGGTTTAGTGTTAATTGTTGATTTGGAAACCCTAATCTAATTACTTGTTGAAAACTAACCCTAGTTACAAATACATAATGATGTTGCTTAATTTGCTTGAGCAATTAGCGTGATGGTAGAGTATATTTTCTCTCTCCTAAGCTGTTGTAACCCTAAAATGTTATCTAATGGACATCACAGTTCTTTGATGCATAGCTCTATCAAACTTATGCAACATATGTGTGTTGATGGTGATGAGCCTTGTTAAGACATAGAGAGAGAATGATATTCTCATAGGGAACAATGTGAATGGTATTATGACCTAGGAATGGCTTTTTTGCCCTAATTGAGGAGATATCCACTGGTAATGTAATGAGTGATTAATATCCCATGATGATGTAATAATGAGTGTGCATTCATGTGTAAGACAATGAACAATACCATGTGATGATGTTCCAAGTTCATGTTGTATACATTTTATATTTTCTAAATTTGCAACCTACCTTATCTTTTGTAGAACCTTTCTAGGGTTTTTATGTAACTTGATTGATGTAGTTAAAAGATACCCAATTGGATTTAACGAATCAAGTGGAACACTAATCATGTAGTTGCCTTGCCTATAGATCCATTCCAGCATCAGGACTTGTTGGATGGTGAAATGATTATTCCTAAGGGAAACTCAGAGAAAATACTACTGAGTATGCGAGGTGCAAGTGTTTGAGTGTCCTTATCATCTTGACCCCAAGGTTTTGAGGATGGTTGCGGTCATGCCTTGGTAGGAGAACGGTTGTGGTCATGTCTCAATGTATATGATGCGATAGAGGACAAATGTGGATGTACCTTAGATGATTGGGTTTGTATAGCTTGTTCACTAGTGTTATATACCAAGGCAGACTAGGTTGTTTAGTAGTTGGAATTTATATATAACTATGGAAGAATCATACTAATCGAGGGTAGATGATATCATAGGAGTATGACTCTCCTAGATCTTGTATGGCATTATTTTCAATTTTGTAGTGAACAGTGGGAGTATGAGTGGTATGCCTCATCTTATTAGGGGTTAAAAGATGTAAAATAGTCATGTAGTATATCTACTCAGGGTTAAACATGATTCACATTAGATGTATACCCTTGCATTGTTTCTTATACTACTCATTTGTTATCTAATGCAGTATCAGGAGTTAATTATTATACATGTTCTTCATATTCCTTCCAAACATGTAAAATTCCATATTTATCTGTTGAAGAAACTTAACTTGCTTATCATGTGTTATTAGTTTAAATCATTCATTTAGCTGAATTTACTCATCCTGCTTAATAATAATAATATATCCTACTATGTTTCAATTATCATTGGTGGAGAGTTATATCTCTCACTGGGACATGGGGTCTCACCCTCATGGTTTGCCACATCTTTTTAGGTGGTCATCATCGGCGTGGGCAGGATTATGCTATTGAGGAAGAGCATCTTGGAGATCAGTAGCCGTTGAAGGTTTGATAGCTGCTAGTTTTGTGTAGAAGAGTCCTAGTATCATCCTTGTACTGTCATGTCTGGAAGGGATGTGTTTTCTTGTAGATGTTGTATCTCAATATGTGGTTTTGGCAATATGCCTTTGTTTTATATATATGTGGCATGTATATGTGGAACAAATCTTTTATAATAGGTGTGTGGCAAATGGCCACTGTACAAATGTAAATACCTAATATGGTGTAAGGAGTGGGACCCGATAGTGGGCCCACTCAATGATATATACATGATCCAATAAATTTTAAGAAGCGGATAACATAACTGTTTACAAAGGTACAAACTATTTCTATGTACATAACATTCTCACCCTAAGGGTGGTGCATAAAATGAAAAGGTCACATCTATATACACATAATCACATATGTAGAGGGTAACAAGGCTATCTCAAGCTATCCTTAAGTTCACAATGAGCTCACGATCATCATGAGTCTCTTCCCTATAAAGAACCCACACCTAGGTGAAGGGAACACCTAGAAAAATAGCAGACAAAAGAATATGCGTTAGAAAAAACTGAGTATGTACATTTAACAATATTTTGGGCATTTAAATAGGTTAAAAGGGTAAAAGAGATGTTCTCATAAAAAGGAGGGTCATTGAAAGATAGGTAGGTTCCATCAATAGATATATCAAAAAAATGAATTCCAAAAGAATGAGGTATATAAGTAAACAAACAACTGAGTTAATACATCTTGCCATCATCCATTCACAATATCAAAACAATCATAATCATTCACATGCAGATATATATTGACTAAATATAACTATAGTATGACCAATACACTTCTAAGCCATTAGCCTATATATAATATTGGGCAGAAATAGCACACCCATAGGAAGAATTAGCACACCTCTATATATATATATGGGTAGAAGTAGCACACCCGGGTATAAGTAGCACACCCTAATGGTTACGCATAAGCGTCTACAATAGTTAGCTAGTCAATTTATCTACATGCATAAATAGAGTGGCAAGATAGTTTGCATTCACCATTCATATTTCCAAGTATAACAACCAAGTATGTGGTGTCATAGACCCATGGCAACAAAGTATTCATCAAGCAAAGTGAATTCAGGTGATTCAATATCATGGAATAAAGAATTTGCAGCATGGATGAATAAAAATGGATAATATTCAAAGAATGCCTCATTGTAAGAAGATATAAGTAAAATTATGCCCAAAATTAAATAGAGAGGAGTACATACCTTATCTTCATGACTAACCCTATCCCTAGGGGTCAAATTTGTCATTTGTCCTTCTCAACCTAAAAGTGTTTCATATACACCAACTAGTCCATGATTACCCATTCATAAATATAAGTGTATATAATCCTAGTATTGGTTACCTAATATGGATTTAGGGTTTTAAATATGAAAAGTACTCAAATATAGTGTTAGGGACGGGTTTAACTAATATGTATTTGTGTACTCTCACTAGAAATATCTTGAGTTTAATATGAAATACCTTTATATGTGTATTGTTCAAGATCATGCTTAAATTTAAATTTGTAAGCATATTCCATAAGAAAATACATTAGGTTCACATATAGTCCAACTAACATGTCATCTAAGTATATGTTTAAAAAATTAAATTCTTATATATGTTATTCTCTTTTTCACCATTTAATTCATAAATCAATCAACAAAGTTAGATGCATTCCATAATTAAATTTGTATTTATAATTACCATCAATTGTATAAATGTGTATGTATCTAGGGTTTTTAATGTTTACCAAGGATTACATTAATACCTAGTGTTTTCATTGGATTATACTTAGTTACCAACACTTGCCTTTGCTAAAATTCATATACTAATATGTATGTAATCAGTTCCAAGTCATTTGATCAAATAGTTTAGATATCATCTTTAATCATGATCTATTTACATGACTTATTATGACTATTCCTATATGTGGTTCAATAGATCGACATTAGTATTATATTCAACATTAGGATTATATTCACATGTATAAATGTCTTTATATATACAATAGGGTTAACTTGAGTATAAGGTACATGATATATCATGTTTATCCAAACCATTGTCATTCAATTATTTATGTTTGTCTATTTAACTAAAGTCATAATGAACTGAAACGAAATTGTAGAGAATGCTTACCTACTTACTTGGGATGAAATCATCTGCTCTGTAACATGATGGGTTGAAACCAACCTTAGTTTATTAGAATTATGATCACCCCTTCCTCAAAGGCAGTTCTTATTGTCCTTGACCTCTCTCGTCTTTAGTTTAAGATGATACAATGTCTGATTGTTTCAGATGTGAAATGACATAACTTAGGGAGTATTATTGTAAGGAGTTATGGTTGAGACCTATGATGATATGGATGCAAGAAGCAAAGGATTGCAAGTTCTTGTGGTGCTGGTAGTGGTGGAGTATTATTAAATGGAGGAGCTTTGATGTATCTAGATGCGACCAACTTAAGGAGGGAGGTATTACTAAGGTGGATAGTTTATTGTGGAGGTTTGTCACTTAGGATGGAGGTCTGGCTGACTTTGAGCGTGGCTGAATATGTTGTTGCTCTAACTGGAGGTTAATGCTGCATTGCTATATCATGGTGACGAGGAAGGTGGAATGATATTGAGTTGTGATGGTGGAGGAGATGAACAACTCGTTGTTTCTAGGGCTTGGTACATTGTTGTCTGTGGGGTTTGAGTGTAGAGAAGTAAGGTGGTTGCATATGAAAGTTGAGTTGCATGTCGTTGATGTAGGGAAATATGGTACAGAGCAGGCAGTGAAATTTAAAATTGTATCTACCATATTTCCCAAATCAGTAGATCGCATCAATAACTATAACGCGGGAAGGATGGCTTATGGGATATAACTAGTCCTGGAGAAATTCCAATGAGAATTCTCATCGTTGTGGATGAGCAACTTTGAATCCTAGTCGCATTGGAACACATCTGACTGTTGCGCCTCCTGGTCTACACTACAGACTGTAGTCACAAATGTTGTCTTCTTCAACAGCTCCTCTTGTCACATACTACTGGTTGATGTTGTCCCCCAAGTGGGAAACAACAGCTTCCCACCTCTATGGTAGTCTACACAGACAACCTAGAACTCATTTCATCCTTCTAGAATGGACAGGAAGGATTCGTCCATCTTTGTCAGTGTACTAGTCACCGAATTTCTCTCCCACAATGAAAACTCTTAGCTGTTCTCTCCTATGGCTATCCCTCCCTTGTCATGTAGGACTTGCATGGGCTCTCATGGTTCAAATGCCTTATACACATGGTCTAGAAACCAGTCTTTTTCTAGACTTGATCATTTCATCTGCTCAAATCTATGGGAAGACAAGCACCCTCTCTCTTCTGTCTATATCTCCCATAGAACCATTTCTGATCACTTCCCATTAATTCTTGAAATTGCTTCTTGCTCTTGGGGCTCTCGTCCTTTCAAGTTTGAAAATAGTTGGCTCTCCATGGTGTTTTTCTCCAGATCCTGCCTTGAAGCTTGGATGCTTGCTAACCCACAAACAACAAACATTGGCCTTCATATACTAAACAACACAAAACATATCAAAACTCACATAAAACAATGGAAACTTCAAAACCCTTCGACCTTATCTGAACTTCAAAAAAATCTTGAAGACCAGCTTCTCTTTGTTGAAAAAGACCCATCTACCGATCCTGCACTTGTCCTTTCAATAAAAGCTGAACTTGACCACATAAACAACTGCATTGACATAAGATGGAGACAAAGAGCAAAGATCTCTTGGGCTAAAGAAGGAGACAAAAATATGAAATTTTTCCACAAAATTTGTAACAAAAACTTTAGAGATAATGCCATAACCCATCTAATGATAAATGGCAGACTCACTTCGCATAAACAATCCATCATAACACATATAAAAAATCATTTCAAAAAAATCTTTAATAATAACCATAACCCTATTTGTCTCAATAACCTTCAATGGAACACCATTTGTAAAAAAAAATTAAAAACCCTCAAGACCTCATCAATCCCTTCTCCCTTGAAGAATTACAATCTGCTGTCTCTGACCTCGGAAAAAATAAATCCCCTGGGCCTGATGGTCTAAATGTGGAATTCTATTTGGCAAACTGGAACCATTATAAACACGATTTTCTTGCCTTTCTATCTGCCTTCCACGCCAGCTCAAACCCACAAAACATCATCAAATACATTAACAAAACTTTCATCACCCTAATAAAAAAAATAGTCAACCCGAAATCATCTCTCACTTCCGACCTATCAGCCTCATAAATACCTCATACAAAATCATTGCAAAAACACTAGCTAACAGAATCAACCCTCTCATGGATGATATCATACCTCTAAACCAATCTTCCTTCCTCAAAAATAGAAGCATTCAAGATGCCTTTTTAATGGTCAATGAAACAATTCACCTTTGTCACAAAAATAAATCCCCTCTTCTAGCCATCAAGCTGGACTTTGAAAAAGCCTTTGACTTTGTTAACTGGAAATGCTTGTTAAATACCCTCAAGGGCTTTGATTTTCCCGACAGATGGATTGCTTGGATCCATGCTTGTATATCTACAAATCACTTCTCCACTATCATCAATGGTGTTCCTTTTGGTTATTTCCATAATACAAACGGACTTAGGCAAGGGGACCCCCTCTCACCTTACCTCTTCATCATCTTAACAACTATTCTCTCTCGCATGATTCAGATGGGAAAGCAGAATGGACTTATCTCCACTCCAGAAGTCTGCAAGGAAAACATCATTCAATTTGCTGACGAAACCATCATTTTCTCCTCCCCAGAATATTCCTCAGTTCTAAACATCTTTAGGATCATAGGTATCTTCTCATATATCTTTGGGCTTAAAGTAAATATTCAAAAATCTTCCATTTTTGGGGTAAACATTAATCAACCTTCTTTGGAGCACCTCAAAAACTTCCTAAAATGCAAGACTGAAGAATTCCCAATCAAATATCTGGGTCTCCCCATCACCCCTTTGAACATCACAAATGCTATTTGGAATCCCATAATTTCAAAAATAAACTCAAAACTCACAAACTGGGCAAACAATTTCCTCAGCCTCCCAGGTAGACTGACCCTACTTAACAGTGTCATCACACCAATAACTACCCACTTCTTGAGCTGCATTCCCTTACCCTCTAAAACAAAAACCATTCTAGATAAAATACGGAGAAATTTCCTATGGAACAACTTCCACAAACATGACAAACCTGGGAAACATTACCATCTAGTTAATTGGAAAACAATTTCTGCTCCTCTGGATCAAGGAGGATGGGGTATTATCAACATTGAAACACACTCACTGTGCCTTATTACCAAAATTATTGACAGCCTAATTCAAAACAAAAAGAAAATCTGGACAAATCTCATCAAACACAAATATTATCAAAACTCACCTCCATGGCACCAAATCCATCTGAAATCAACATCCCCGCTATGGAAATTCATCAATAAAAACATTCAAACAATTTCACAACTCTTAAACACTCCCCCTCATTCTCACAAAACCATCTCCTTCTGGTTTGATCTGTGGTATGAAAATAACTCTGTCTCAAATCTCGAACCTTCCTGGTCTATTCCAAATAATCTCCTCAACCTAAGGATTCATATAGCTCTCTCGCTAATCACAAGTCATAGATCAAACTCCTTCAGAAGATGTATCCTGTCCCAGGTAATTCAAAATGAATTCAGACATCTTTCATGTTCTTTGGAAAACAACACCTCAAATACCATCACCTGGAAATGGGGGAAAATTATTCAGTTAAACTTGCTTACAATTTTCTCTCTTACAGAGGTATCACCCCTTCAACATCAAAGATTTGGAAACAAAAATGGCCACAAAAATACAAAATTTTCCTTTGGCTTCTTTTACATAACAAACTCCTTTCAGGTGAAAACATCACAAAAAAAGGTTTCATAGGCCCGTTCATATGTGCTCTCTATGAAAAAAATAGTGACTCGGTAAGCCACATCTTCTTTAAATGCTCGTTTTCTCAATCTATCATTTCTCACTTCATGAGAAATTGCCTTCCTGATCTCCAGGAAGCCACTTTCCCCATCCAAACAACACCATTAAGACCTTATAAGAAATTCAAGAGCAGCGATCTTTTTACCACAATCTGTTGGAATCTTTGGATAGAAAGAAACAATAGAATTTTCAACAACAAGAAAAATTTGGCAAAAAATATTATAACTCAAATAGATGTCGATCTTCACATCCTTACAAAACTACAGGTAAATTAACAGATGAGAGGCAGGATGACTCGGAGGAAGGTGATTCAGAAGCTGCTTTTCTCTGTGACCTTAAAGCTATGGTGGATGATGAAACTGGTGTCAGATTAGTTCAGTAACAATTGTGACTTACTTTTTGGGATCATGGAAAGTTTCATCTGCTTTCTCTCTAGTGGCCAAATGCAAACTATCAATCTCCAAGGGGCTTGTTTAAGGGGTGCCTCCCCCGCATTAGCAAAACTCTACTCGCTTTATCTTTATTTCCCTTTCTTTTTCATTCCGTTATTGTTTCAAACTTTGTTGGTGCTTCCACATGAGCAGGTTTCGCTTGCTTATGTGTTTTTTAATATATATCATTACCTTCTTCAAAAAAAAAATGGTTACCACAACCAGAGAGGACAACAGTTGTCGGGGAAATTGATTCTCAATTGTCTGTGTTGTGTTCCACGATGCCCCCGGTACCCCTCTATTTATAGTGCAGGCCAGGGTCAAGGTTCCCAATTGCTATCCCATACGGGGTTAAAGTGTGGGAGTGGAAAGGAAGGAAAGAACTCAAATTTTCTCGACAATTTTGGAAATTGCAAAACCTATGATAGCTGAAAGAGCAAAAGCCATACAGTCATCTCACACTACGACATGACCATTTTTAGTTTCCCAGTTGTAAACGAATATGGCAAACCAAATCCCATCAATGTTAGACATTGATTCCCTTGTGTAACAACTATTTCTCAAGTGAAATGAATAGGGAAACATCTTGAACCTTCCCCAACCGAACTGGGTCGTCTCACCTCAGTTCACCCAGACAGTCATCTGGTGACCTGAGTCAAGCCAGTTTGTTCAGGTCGGTTCCTTCCTTAGCCAAATTCAACTCACAACAAGCCTAACACCCAGACGCCTGTCTCAACACTTGATACATTTGTTTGGCACTTTCAGACATCCGTCTCAACACTTGAGATGGGCATTTGGCAGTATTGTCAGCCTATTTGTTGCTTGAATCAAATGTCTAAATGCTTTAACACTTAATTCAACTGTCATTTGAGATCAAAACTCCTCTTCTAGGACAAGACCTATGTGTGTGACCCTATAGGTCCCATATTACGTTGATAGTGAATGTCCATAACAATTTAGACATCACAAGAAAAGAGTGGTGCCTAGTCACACATCATTTCTGCCCAAGTAAATGGAAAGTTGAAGAACAACTTCAACTTATAATATGTGTATGGTGTTGTAGTGTTTGTATAGTTCCTTCGTCACTGATCTCCAGATTGAACTAGAGGCATGGAGCAGTCACCCTCATTATTATTCAATCTTGTTTCTTGAACCAGAGCAGACTGTCTGAGATATGTGTAAGCTCAATATCATATATTGACTCACATGCGCATGGCCATGCTTTTCTCAGTCTCGCTAATCAAGAGACCTGGGACATCAAATTCCCATACGAGGGACAAATCCCATATCTATCACTCACTGTCAATCCTCATGTGTCAAAGCCACCCAATCAACACTGTTATAACAACCCATGTTTCGGGACTACGTTTGATGATGTCAGAGTGTACCCAATGACATGTGTTGAGTGCAGTGATTCATGTCTAAGAACCACAACCACCACCATCACTGTGAGAGCTGACTATGACTTCCATGAAGATGGCTTCCATGTGTCAATCTCACAGTGGGTCTGTCTGATACACTGTTCACTAACATGTATCTATGTGCTTGGTTTGATATCGCCATATCATGACTAATGAGATTTAGTAATCAACCAACTCATACTCTAATCTTATGTGCTATTGTTGTCTATCAACCTTCCACAATAACAACTGATTAGGGACATAATGAGAATATAAATATGTACTCTTATCATCTGTATGATCTCATTTCTTCCAAGTCACGTACTTGATGACATATGTCATTGAGTAATATTATTCTCTAGACATTTATCATGTTACATTATTATCTCATAATCGAATTTAAACTGAATAAATTAGAAGCTTGCCTTTTATTAATAATCAAATCATTTTTACATGATATGTGTAAGGAGTGGGATCGACTCCCTACTAAAAAAAATCTGAAGAATAAGACATCCATTTCAAACACACTCAAAGGTATGCTAGAATAGGTGCAAAATTTTCAAACTTCAATAAATGGTATATAAAACAACCAAATTATAGAAGTGGAATAAAAATAATGACTACATTAAATTTTCAAAAAAGATTACAAAAGTACATCATAATATTCCATAAGGGTTTACATGTATGATACAACATAAGGATCTAAGTAGAGGGAAATCCAAACCATAACAACTTTGTTTGGCTAAGTCCAAAATGTCAACTTCTAGGGTAGGGTCTGAGATCTAGTGTAACATCCTTGACCTGGGTTATGTTTTAACCCTAGATGTTTTGTCTTGGGAAAAGTAATTAGGGCTCATGAGAAACTTATGTTTCAATTTTGGTCCTGTTTGAACAATGTTGAAGCAATGTTTGCCTATTTTGGACTAAAGTGAAAATTACCCAATTTGAGGGGTTAAATTGCAAATTTTGCTTGATAAGATGTTCCTATGATGCTGAGACATCATAAGAATGAATATGATGTAGTGGTATGGTTTTCACAAGCTTGGGCACCAAGATTAAGCTTGTAAAGCAATCCTTGTGCATTAAAACCTAGTTTTGGTGTAATGTGCAATTTACCCAAAGCCTAGGGTTCAATATGCAAATTACCATTTCAATAAGGTCCCTAATGTTTCTTGGAATCATGTAGATAAAATAAAATGAGAGGGGCGCCTCATTTGAATTAAATTGGAGGAGAGAGAATCTTGATATTAAAATAATCAAGATTTAATCCTAATTGAAACCCTAATTCAATTTAGGGCAAAAATGAATGTATTAATTAAAGGGCCTTCAACCAAAATTAAAATGGTTGGATTCAGATGTGTGAGGATGATCTTAAATCCTTGCAAAGGCACGATCATATCCTAAGGAGGTGAAATTCCACTCACCATTATTATAAGAAAAAAGAATTTCCACTCAAATATGGATATTCTTATTATAAGGGTTAAGGTGCTTAATTTCTTTTCCCTTAATTCATGGATAATGGAAGGGAGATAGGTGGGAATAGATATGCCCTTGCATGAAATAAACCAAGGGGGAAGTGGTGGCAACAATTTTGGAATTAAAAGACTTTTATAAAATATTTTCTCTCTCATCAATTTTCTTATAAAAGTACCTTTTCCAAGCCAAAACAAAGGCTTTTTCGGATTTCTTTCTTTTACCTTGTTTGGAAAATGAACAAGGATCTGCGGAGGATTAGGAGGACGACCCCCAACCTATTGGTAAGGTTCTTGACCTCCTTTCACCTTGAATCCATGGTGAAAATCGAAAATCAATGTATGAATTCTTCATAACTCGATCCCCTCTTCAATTCTAACCAATTCTTTTTACTCAAAGCTTGAGGACGACCCTTGGAATAGTTAAAGGAGTTGTATCCACCATTGTTTCCATGAGATTGGAGCTTTGGAACTCAATTGGAGGCAGGTTTTATAACTTGAACCCTTAATTTTATTATTGCAATCAATTCCTTATCAATTGGTGATCATTTCTACATTTCCAAAATTAAGTTTGGTTGATTGATGCAATCTCCATGGAAATCACAGTATATTTCGTGAGTTTGGATCTTGATGATTATGACATCATCATAAGCACACACCTCCCCAAATATCTAGGGCAAACGGTTTCAATGTTGAGTCCAAACGGTTTCACCAAACCGTTTGGTGGTTTGAGTTCCAAACCGTTTGGAATGGTTGACCATTTGAGATGGTTGACCATTTGAAGATATACGCTATGGTGCTTGGATCTTGATCCAATGGTTTCAATTGGTTTGATCTTGAAGGTTTCAATTGTGAATGATTCCTTAATTGCAAACCCTAATCGACTAAGTGCTGAATTTCCAATTGATTGAGATGATGTTTTGGGTTGATTGACCCAAATGGTTTCAAAACCGTTTGGGGATCACCCAAATGATCTCAAGACCATTTGGGGGTCACCCAAGACCGTTTGGAGGTCTAGGGTTAAGTATGGCTAAGTGTTTTAAGGTCCAAAAGTACCAAATTGAATTGCAACTAAGTGCTGATTTGATAATCAACCCAATGGTCCAAAACCCTAATTAGATGTCATGGATTTTGATGATGGAATGGGAAAACGGTCTCAAGTCTGTTTGGAGATCAACCAAATGGTCTCAAGACCATTTTGTGGTCATCCAAGACCGTTTGAGGTCAGGTCATATCATGTGATGATGATAGTTCATTGATTTCATTTGATTTGGTTCCACAATGTCAACCATTGATGGATCCTCGATTTCAAACTCTAAGTGATGGTTTCTTGATTATCAAAACTAGTTCAATTGGGTTCAAAACCCTAAATTGAAGGTCTAATTGAATGGTGATTCATTGTCCAATTGATGAATGCCTTACTGGTTCAATTTATAATTGGTCCATGGATTGAAACATTGAGTTGATTGAGTGTTGAAGTACCTTTTTGGTCCATGCGATTTTGAGAAGGTTTGGACCAAACGGTCTCAAGACCGTTTGGGTCCAAACGGTCTCATGACCATTTGAGTCCAAATGGTCTCAAGACCGTTTGGGACCAAACGATCTCAAACCGTTTGGAGACCCAAAGTGCAAACGGTTTCAATACCTACTTTGTCCAATTGGTTTCAAGTACAACTTGTTCAAATGGTTTTCAACCAATTGATTTATGAGAACCAAGATCATTGAGGGACTAAGTAATTAATATTGTGAAGATCAACATGGTTAATCCATTTGAATATCTCATGTAATTGAAGGTCCAATATGGTGAACCTATTTGGATACTTAATGCATTTGAAGATTTCAATGGTTAACTCAATTGATCACTTTGTAGAATTGATGGTGTAATTGATTAGACCATTTGGACACCTAATATGATTAAAGGTCAATCAGCCTTTTGGTTCTTAATGATGTAGACTAATGATGATTATAAAGGTCAACCCTAACTATGTGAACTTAAATGAAGAGCTGACCTAGTTCAATCTTGAACCTACTTAACATCCTAAAGAGGATGAGAGAGAGAGTGAGAAAGATGAATGCTTATATAATTAAGCCCTAATTCTCTCTTTATGAGTAAACTATGTGATAAGGTTTTGATCCATAATAATGAGATCATGAAACCCTAATCAATGAGCCCTAATCCTAATTTAGAGCAAATCTAAGTGAAACCCTTATTGGGATGAATAGTGAACCCTAATTGTGGGTCATTGAATGTAGACCCTTTTCTGAGGTTAAATTTATGTGTGAAACCCTAATTAGGGCAAAGCTATGTGTGACACCCTAATTAAGGCTAAGCTATGTGTGATACCATAATCTAGGGCAAAGCTGAGTGTTATCATAAATCTAGGGTGATGATGTAACCCTAACTTAGTGTAACAATGAAGGAAACCCCTAATTTAATGGAAATTGTACATCCTAACCCTAATTTGGGTATGAGAAAATAGAAACCCCACTTGGATGTGAATGGTAAACCCTAATCCCTAAAATGGGATAAAGGCATATGAAACCCTAATATAGGGTTGTGCTACTAATTCTATGTGAAGTCCTATCACTGGGTGATGTGTTGTGAAATCTTAATTTCACATAATACTAGGTGAAACCTTGATATAGAAGGATGATTATATGAAACTCTATTGAAGAGTAATACTATGTGAAATCCATAAATGTATGGAATATTCTATGTGAATCCTCAAATTATAAATATGGAGAATACTATTCCTAATAATGGAATAGTGATTAATGTTATGACAAATGTAACACCTAGAGAGGTTGATGATGGATATCCTTATATTAATAGTTCCTAACTCAAGGATGAGTCCATAGCATTGGCAACGGTTGTATAATCTAAGTGAGTGACTAATGACCAATACTTTATATGATAAATGTGATGAGCTGGTGCATAAAGTATTAGGATCGGGAATACCCTAATACAAGCTAAGTGTATGAACTCAAGTAAGATAAAGGTGTTGAGAGAAGTGATACATCAAGATATGATAGATATCACATCCAACACCCCAATACTGGTATACCTTGATGTGTTATAAGTCCAATATAATTGGATGAATTACACATGAGATGTGTCATGTCAATGGTTACATTGAGATGTAATGCACCCTGATGAATGTAGGCTAACATGCCTTAAAAAAAGGTTAATCCAAACCTATAAACTATGATGTAATCATATTCTGGCAAAGATGGGAGAGAAACTCAAGCTGTGTGTTGATAATTCATTTAATGATGAATGATGAGAATAAATAAGTATGATAGAATACTTATGTTATCCATATTGATTTCCTTGCTATGTGAACCCTAATACAGGGTAATTTTATGTGAAACCCTAATACCAGTTAATGCTATGTGAACCCTAATACAAGGTAATGCTATGTGAAACCCTAATACAAGTTAATGCTATGTGAACCCTAATACAGGGTACTGCTATGTGAAACTCTAATACAGGGTGGTGTTGTGTGAAGTTCTAACACAGAGTAATCCTATGTGAAGCTCAAATACAGACTAATGGGTTATGAATGTAATAAGATAACCCTTGTATTGCATGGTATTGATATATGATTGTATCATGATTACTAATCATGCAGATATGTTGAGATGATGAGCATATCCAAGTATGAGCTATGATGTTCTGTATATTGAAAATGTTCTATAGGACTTATAAGCCTTCATATGCTTTGTTGCCTAATGAGAGGTAACCTACAATTAATGAGTCTTGTGTGTCACATGATATGCTAATTATCTTAGATTGTTTATGAGCTTCATAAGCCATAATATGCCTTATTGCCTATTAAGGGGTAATAAGAGGTGATATGAGCGTTGTGAACTATGTGCAATGCTTTGTGTAGCAAGAATTATAATGTCCCAGAGTTAGATAATATGAAAGTATGATGTTACCTAATAAGTGGTAACAGGTGTTTTATGGTGAGTTATGGGTTCAAATACGCAGATTCTATAATCATGATAATGAACTTATTAAGAAGTGGAAATGTACTTGATGAGTTGAGGGACTAAGATCCCAACACTTTGTGAATAGAGTATGGCTACAAGCCATGACTCCCCAATGACAATGCCATGCATTAGATATATGATCTAAGCCTAAAGAGAGTTAATGTTGTGGTAATGATTCTATAGTGAATAAATGTTATACATGTTCTTCATATTCCTTAAAGGATAAGTGACATGTTGTTCTATCAAGTTATAACTGCAATGCTTTTGATAAGAATAATGTTCTAATTTGTTAGACATTAAAATATCTGCTGCCAAATAAATATGATTCCTCTATTCATATTTATCTTCTTAAGCTGCAATAATAATGTTTCTGGTGGAGAGTTATATCTCTCGTTGGGGCAATTTACAATTGTCTCACCCCCATGGGAATCACATTTTTAGGTGGACACGGACGAGGACGCAGGAATCTTTCAGTAGGTGAAGGACAGCAGCAACATCAGGAGGGACAACAGTGAAGTCTCAGGTGGAGACACTGGATCTATGTGAGAAAGTTTAGCTTGACAGGATAGTTAATGATTGTAATTCTCTGAAGGAGATGATACAGAATATGTACCTTTAAACAAGAATGTAAATATGTTACTTTGGATCTATGTGAGAAAGTTTTTCTTTGATGGATCTCTTGATAAAAAGGTTTAATTTTTAGTGATTTTTGGTAATCCGCTGCTTAGTGAATGCTTCCGCATTAGTTGATTATGTTTTTGTGAGTTGTATGCCACAATTAAGTGGTATCAGAGCTCTAGGTTCGCTGAGTCTACAGAGACATAGGACTAAGGTTGTAGAGTCTGTTCTAAATGTCTTCCAGTTTATCTGATAGTATCTTCTTCTCACATAGGAGAAGAAGAACTTGAAAATGACTGGAGAAGACGAGGAACACATTGCTAAGGGCAATGTTGTTGCACCAGGAGAGGGTGCATGGGACCAGACAAGAGGAGAACAAGTGGCTGGGGATTCCCATCTTGACCTGATCAGGATAAAGAATCCTATGTTATGCTCTTGAAGGGCAGATTAGGATAATAGTGACGCATATAGAAGACTGGATACTAGTATTACAATCTAGGCTACCAGTCCTTAATGTGGAAACTTTGGACTTTGAAAGGATTCCTGAGTGACATGGTCATGTTAGAATAGTGGAAATGTGGGAAAGATTAAATATATGGCAAGAAAGTAGACTCTGTCATAAGTTTGGACAAACAGTACATTTGTAATGGTAGTGCCCAAGGAGGGGCAATA
Source organism: Alisma plantago-aquatica (assembly GCA_963693085.1). NCBI lineage: Eukaryota > Viridiplantae > Streptophyta > Magnoliopsida > Alismatales > Alismataceae > Alisma > Alisma plantago-aquatica. The sequence continues at coordinate 1,302,266,226 of OY856410.1, forward strand.
AGCTATGAATTAAAGTAAGGTCTCTATAATTTTAGAGACATTTGCCTAGATATTCTGAAAAGCCAAATCTTTTGGTGTCACTAGTGCAATAAATGCCTAGTGCACCAAGGTAGCAACTACTAAGTAAAGGCAAAAGCAGCAACATGAAATAACTAAACACTATGTGTTGAGCCAACCTAAAGTAGTAGATAACCATGATGGGTAATAGTCAAATGAAATATAGCTCCCCACCGCAACCATAGAACCTCAGCAAGAGAAACTATAACAACAATTATAACATGAGCAGATATATCAGAAGCAGTTATATATATATATATAGCAAGATCATTCTTACCGGTAAGCATACCAGCTGTACTAAAGCGTAAAACCAGATGTCTTTCAAAGGAACATGACTATCAAGATGAGATATATCAACATGCAACAAGATTATTAGAACAGGGTATAATGACATATAACCTGATCATCAAGATAAGGTAGATTACCACATGACCTGCAAGGTATAACGGAATATTACACAAACAAGGCCTCAACCAATGTTTCATATTTGATATGACTAGTAAATACTAAACGGCTGTATTACATTTTATTATGCCCTGAGGATTTGAACCGTACCGTTCAAATCCAACCTTCAGTTACGAAACCCAAGACGGTGCCATACAAGGTCAATGGAAGAGCCGGACTCCACGACCTCCCACCTCATGGTCAGTACATGAGTACAACACAAGCAGGACCGCAGTCACATGCTGAAGTGGTCTAAGCCACAGGGTTAGCTCCATAGGCTACCCATTCTCTAGCCCACCTTGGTATAGGTCACGGCGCTAGTAAAACTGAGCCACGGGCCTGATCACCATGCTCTGAGCCATGAACGCATTCATGCTCCATACATCACATATCCTTAGCCATGGGCCTAATCACCATGCTCTACACACATATCTGAGTCTGCAACCGAAGTTACACTCTTACCTCCTCATTTTCACGCTAGGAGCAACCTACACATATTCAACAATATGCGCTTCCAGGTTAACTCGTAGGAAAACCTGTTTCACCATCACCAAGTCCTGACGATGATGGATCTATGGCCAGGGCAAACTACATGATGTATTTCACTGTGCTTAATTAGTATCTTTTAGATGGATTGCAAGATTCAACCAAGTTGTATGACATGCAAGGTATAACAGAAAGTAAAGAACATTATATTATGATCTATTCATATCAACTTGATCCATCTTAAGGATCCAACATCACATGTTACCACTTGGCCTCTTGCCAACCATCCAGATCCATCTCAAGGATCACCACATACCGCAGGGTCTCAACCCCTCATCATGTATTGTCACTGCCTCTTAAGGCTCACATCATCATCATGGGACCAACACATCACATACATAATCTTATAGAGCAATTATCAAAGTAATGTTACTCATTACATATGTCACATAGCCCTTTCATGGCTAAGTCATCACCTGCAAGGTTAAGGTATGCAATAATTGTAGATTCAACATAAGGAATATGCTCACTATCATGAAATATCATTCAAGATAATCTACTTATCAATATGAAAGTTATTTGGTAATCAAGTATGTTAAGTACATCATTAAACAACCATACTGATACTTACCCTTATATCGAGATTGTACAAACAATCAGGGTATATAGAGATCATGTTGTGTTTACAAAACCAACACTATTATTAACAAGATCATTACTATTGCCACCAACTATTGTCATCTTTATCATGAGGCAACCTTTAATATAACTGTCACTTAGCATCATTATTACCAACATTATTATCATAAAACAACCTACGAGTGTAACTATCATCATTCTCATTATCGTTAATAATTAAGCATAAGGGTCACATCATCCATCTATTACATGAGGGCTAACATCATATACATTACTATCATTAGCATCCTTATTGTTTGCAAGGCTTCATATACATCGTTGATATCACAAACACCACCATCGCTCATTGGAGCATAGCTAACCACTTCCATCACATGAGGGACCGTCACCAAAGAAACTCATACCCTCACTATAGCCTCACAACCCTCATCTAAAGCCTATCACCCAACAAGGGTATCGACTACCACACTATCCCTATCGGCCAACACTCACTACTAACCTATCGGTCAACACACTCTACTAACCCTATCGACCATCACACTCATGCACATAGGGTAGGGTATCGCCCAACATGGCTATCGGCCATTAGGGTATCGCCCAACATGGTGTCGGCCATTAGGGTATCGCCCACCATGGTGTCGTCGATTAGGGCTATCGGCCATTAGGGTAATCGGCCACCATGGCCCAAGGCTTATCGCCCAACCCTAACACTCATGGCACTACATGACCCTATCGTCCATCACATGGAGAAGGAGATAACTCGACACAAGAGCACCCACTCTATCATCCAACACAAGGACATCCATATCGGCCAACTAGAGGAAGGGTATCGTTCATCTCCAAGGTACTCATCATATTGGCCAACAAACCCTAGCTCACCCTATCGTCCAACACATGGGCAAGGGTATCGGCCACCCACAAGGACTCATCCTATCATCCACCCAAGGTGCCATGTCGCCCAACATGGTCATCATGTCGGCTAACACAAGAACAAAGGGGACCATGTCGGCCAACACAAGAACAAAGGGGATCATGTCGGCCAACACAAGAACAAAGGGGATCATGTCGGCCAACTCAGAGACAAAGGTGTTGCTCAACCCAAGGTTACTCATATCGTTCAACTTAGGGGCAAGTGTGTCGCCCAACACACTCACAAGGAAGGGGGTATCGCCCAACCCTAGGTCATCTTCAACCTCCAACACAAAGAGCACAACCCTAAAAAGCAAGGTATACAAGGAACCCTAAACCCTAGAGAGGGATATCGGCCACTAAGGTACATAAGCAAGATGTACAAACAAGGAACTAAGCTAGACTACTAACATATAACAAGATCAAAGCTAGAGGTAAAAGAGTTAGGGTTAGAAACTATGCAACCCGCCTTAAGCTCCAAGCTTCAAGGAAGAAGATGCACTCCAAGGTCCAAAGCTATCGTCCACCAGGCTGCTCCAGGAAGGTGTATCGGCCACCACTTCAGCTCCAAGGAAGTGTATCGGCCAACACAAGCAAGATGGAGAGGGATATCGTGCACCAAGGGTGGAGGGGAGACCAAAGGACCAAAGGAGACTAAGGCAAGGAGAAGAGCTACCTATATAGGAAGAAGGGGAGGAGAAACCAAGGTACAACCAAGCTATGTGTCGCCCACCCAAGGGACACATGTCCACCAACTCAAGCCACCTCTCATGCAAGCCATAAGGCACTTGTCCAAGATGTGCACCATGTGTCCATCAACCAAGCCAAGCCATCTGGGCGACACAACAAGAGCTACTGGGTGACACACCAAGCAACTGGGTGACACAAGGCTCAAGCAAGCCCAAACAAGGAACTCCAAGGCCCAAACAAGCTCAACTCAGGCCCAAAGGACTCAAACAACAAGCCCAAGCCTTCCTCTCAACCCTAGAGGAAGAAAAGAGGAAAAACATCTCACCAGATGGCAAACTTGCCCACAAAACCCTAAACTTGGGTTATTTGCAAGTAGCCCCTCGAACTCTCAACAAAGCACAAAAAAACCCTAATCACCACTCAAAGGTGATTAGCAAGCACCAAAGCACCAAGATCAAGCAAAACAAACAGGGTAAACCCTAAACGCAGGTCAGGGTCCTTACAGCCATAAACCTCTACAAAAGGATTTCGTCCCCGAAATCCGAAGAGAAAAGCGAGGGATACTTCCTCCTCATCTCTTCCTCAAGCTCCCACGTGGATTCCTCAACGCCACGGTGATGCCAAAGGACATTCACAAGAACCAAATCCTTTCTCTTCAACTTCTTGACTCTTCTGTCAAGGATCATCATAGGACCCTCTTCATAAGTCGCATCTTTGTCAAGCTCAACTTCAACTGGTTGTATCACTGTTCCTGTATCCGGATGACTTTTCTTCAGCATACTGACATGGAACACTGGATGTAACCTGTGCAACTCTGGAGGCAACTCTAACTCGTAAGCCACCTTGCCAACACGTGCTAAGACTGGGTAAGGCCCCATATATCTGGGAGCTAACTTACCCTTCCGGCCAAACCTCAGCACACCTTTCCACGGAGAGACTTTAAGATACACCTTGTCTCCCACCTGGAACTCCAAGGGTCGTCGGCGATTGTCTGCATAAGACTTCTGCCTGTCCTGTGCCGCTTTCAACTGTTGTTGTATCATCTTGATCTTTTCTGTCGTTTTCTGTACTAACTCAGGGCCCAAAAGCTGATATTCACCTGATTCATACCAACACAAAGGAGATCTGCACTTCCTCCCATACAAAGCCTCATAGGGAGCCATGTCAATGCTCCGCTGATAGCTATTGTTGTAGGAAAACTCTATCAAACTGAGATGTACGTCCCAACTGCCTAGGAACTGCAAAACACAAGCACGAAGAAGATCCTCCAAAGTCTAAATAGTCCTCTCAGACTATCCATCTGTCTGCGGGTGGAAAGTGGTACTGAACTTCAACTGCGTTCCCATCGCCCTGTGCAACTGTTCCCAAAAACGACTTGTAAACTGAAGACCTCTATCAGAAACTATCGTTGCTAGCACGCCATGCAAACGAACTATCTCATCCACATATACTCGAGTGAGCTTTTCAGCTGTATACGTGGTCTTCACAGGTATGAAATGGGCAGACTTCGTTAATCTGTCCACTATCACCCAAATGGAATCATGATTCCTAGTTGTCCTGGGTAGACCAACTACGAAATCCATGGTTATATGATCCCATTTCCACTGTGGTATAGGCAAAGGTTGCAACGTACCTGCCGGCTTTTGATGCTCAGCCTTGACTTGCTGACACACCGCACACCTAGCCACAAACTCAGCTACATCTTTCTTCAAGCCGGGCCACCAGTACAAGTCCTTCAGACTATGGTACATCTTGGTGATGCCTGGATGCATAGCATACATCGACGTGTGTGCTTCCTTGAGCACCAACTTCCTCAGATTATCAGCATCTGGAACCACCATCCTATTATGATAGCAAATCACTCCATCCTCGGACTCATGGAACCCATCACGCTTTTCGCTGCCAAACTCTGATCTAATTAGCTGTACTGTATCATCCGTTTTCTGTGCATTCTTGATCTGATGTCTCAACGTGGGCTTGATTTGCATCTGTGCTAAAAGTCCAGCTAATGAGGAAACCTCCATCTGTACGTTCATCTGCCGTAAGGAGACTAACATGTCCCGCCTATGGCATACCAAAGAACTCATCTGTGCCTTCTTGGGAGTAGAATACTTTCTGCTAAGCGCGTCTGCTACCACATTCGCCTTACCAGGATGATACTCGATAGTGCAATCATAATCATTGATCAACTCCATCCACCGACGCTGTCGCATGTTCAACTCTTGCTGTGAGAAGATGTACTTCAGATTCTTGTGATCTGTAAAGATCTGACACACTTCCCCATAAAGATAGTGTCTCCAAATCTTTAACGCATGAACCACTGCTACCAGCTCCAAGTCATGGGTCGGATAGTTCTCCTCGTGTTTCTTAAGCTGTCGCGAAGCAAAAGAAACCACATGATCTTCCTTCATCAGCACACAACCCAAACCTTTCTTGGACGCATCACAGAAAACAACATAGCCTTTTCCAGATTCTGGAAAGATCAACACTGGAGCACTGGTTAGCTTTTCCTTCAAACTTTGGAAAGCTTGCTGACATCGATCATTCCAAACAAAAGGTACATCCTTCCTGGTCAACTTCGTCATCGGTAGAGCTATCGAACTGAAGTCCTTGATAAACCTCTGATAGTATCCTGTTAGGCCAAGGAAACTATGAACTTCCGTCGGCGTCTTCAGCTGTTCCCAATCCGCAACGGATTCTACTTTCTTCAGATCTACTTTGACTCCTTCAGCAGATATCACATGACCTAAGAAAGTCACTTCATCCAACCAGAACTCACACCTACTAAACTTAGCATACAACTGATGTTGACGAAGGAGAGTCAACGCTTGACGAAGATGTTGCTCATGCTCTAGCCGGTTCCGACTATAGATCAAGATGTCGTCTATAAAAACTACAACAAACTGATCTAAGAACGGACGAAACACTCTGTTCATCAGGTCCATGAAAGCAGCAGGTGCATTGGTTAATCCAAACGGCATAACCACAAACTCAAAATGACCATACCTCATCCTAAAGGCTGACTTTGGTATGTCATCCACATTTATCCTCAACTGATGATATCCAGACCGTAGATCGATCTTCGAAAACACTGTAGCACAACGCAACTGATCGAACAGGTCATCTATCCTCGGCAACAGGTACTTATTCTTGATCGTGACCTTATTCAACTGTCGGTAGTCTATACACAACCGCATCGAACCATCCTTCTTCTTAACGAACAACACGGGAGCACCCCAAGGTGACGTGCTCGGTCTGATGAAACCTTTCTCCAACAACTCTTGTAACTGCTTCTTCAACTCTACCATCTCTGCTGGAGCCATCCTATAAGGTGTCTGTGCAATCGGCTGCGTTCCCAGAACCAGATTGATCTCAAAATCGATCTCTCGGGGTGGAGGAACACCAGGAAACTCCTCGGGAAACACATCTGCAAACTCTCGGACCACTGACACTTCTTCAAGGTTAAGGCCTTTCACCTTGGTATCCACAATGGTATCCACAATGTGAGCTAAGAACGCCTCACATCCTTGTCGCAACAACCTATCTGCCACCATAGCTGACACCAGACACGTCGAAAGAACCTTCCTATCTCCCTGGAAGATCCACTTCTCTCCAGAAACATCAAACACCGCCTGCTTGGAACCACAGTCGAAGACAACCTTATACTTCTCTAAGGCATCCATCCCAAGGATAACATCGAAACCATGCATATCAAGTGGTATGAGATCCACCTGAATGCTGTGTCCCGAAAAAGACAAAACACAAGATGGACACTCTTCTCGAAGCAAAGAGGAACCATCAAGAGAGGTTTCTAACAACAAGCTATCCTTCTTACAACTAACAGGTAGATGACAGTTTTCAAGCATACTATAGGCGATAAAAGAGTGTGTAGCACCCAGGTCAACCAGAACAGATATAAAGCAAGAAGAAGACATATCAGAATGAAATAACTCCATCTGACCTGTCACCACTCGCGGGTTGACTATCGCCTCCGGCTGATTCATGGCATAGAATCGAGCCGTAGCTTGCTGTCCTCTACTCCCTTGAGCAGACGATCCATCTTGAGACACTTGACCGCGTCCTCGTCCTCTGCTACCACTGGGCTGTGGTCTCTCAGACTTCTGGAAACTCTGCCTCAGTTGCTGCGTCACTTCAACATCTCTATTCGGGCAATTGAACTTCCAATGCCTGACTTGTCCACAGAGATGACATGCTCTATTGTCAACTCGTGGCCTAGATGGCCCTGTCACTGCCACCGAAGCTGAGCTGTGCACCTTAGATGGTGAAGAAACATAACCTTTTCCCTTACTCGGAGACCACTGAGATGGTACACCAGCACTTCTCATCACTGACGGTGCTGAAAACCTGGGTTTCTTGAAGCCACCAAACCTTCGTCCTTGAAACTGAGCAGGTCTTTTAAGAGACACCGACTCTCTTTTCTCCCTTACTGTCCTCTCGATCCGTCGAACTGATTCCACAAACGTAGCAAACCGCTCTCGGTTTTCCAGCGCAGACACAGGGGTTGTCAACTCAGCACTCAAACCCTTCTCGAAATGTCTGATCTGTTCATCATCTGTCGCCGCCATGTGAGGACAGAACCTCAACAGATCCACAAACTTAGCTTCATACTCGGTGATGTTCATCGTTCCTTGCCGCAACTTCTCAAACTGACTGATCTTCTCATCCAGGTATGTCTTCGGAAAGTATCTGGTGACGAACTCGCGCCGAAACACTTCCCAATAGATCACCTCACCTGGCCGCTTCTCTTCCTCGATGGTCCACCAGTGACCAGCACTACCCTTCAAAAGGTAGACAGCATGCTTTACTTTGTCTGCTTCGGGGATGTCGAGGATCCGGAAAGCCTTTTCAAGACTCGTCAGCCACAGATCTGCATCCGCTGGATCAGCCGTTCCAGCATAATCCGAAGTCCAACTCGGCGAAGCCGCTCAAAGGTCTTCCCGATACCCGATGCTTCTCCATGGGGAACCTGTGCTCGCGGAGGAGGCACTGGTAATCGCTCAACCATGAGATTCATCGTAGCCATTAACTGCCCCATAAGCTGTTGGTAGGCAGGGTGTTCAAGTATGGCTGGGTCAGGCTGGGGGACCTCAGGCACCCGATCTTCATGTGCCCGTCCATCTGCTCCATCAACCGATGTAGCATCACTATGCTCAAGAGCATGTTCTTCGTGGTTTCCAGACATCTTGGATTTTCTTCTGCTTAGGGCAGAAGATTTTTGTAAGATAACCTGGAAAACTCATAAGAGCAGACTCAACCTAGTCCTAGATCCCTGTAGACTCAGCGAACCTAAAGCTCTGATACCAAGCTTTGTGGCAACACATCCCATTATCACACATATAATGAGGTGTTATGCGAAAATGTGCGGAAAACACCATAACCACAGATTATCAAAAACACGGGTTAATTAAAACCGATTGCGGAAAACTGAGGAACTGTGAAACTATTACTTTCCAGTCCTCATCCTGCACAGAAACATGTTATATAAATATGTACATACACAAGATCTGACACGTGTCCACAGCTCAGGAACAGCTGTCCATCCATCACATGAGTTCACCACCTGTTCACATATACATAAAGGCCCACATCCGGCCAACAGCAGGATATACAGATATCATCAAACGATCTTCGTGAAACATCGTCAAAACACTGCCAAGGACCTGAGAGTACAGGGATGACTCTAGACTCTACTACAAAACATCCAAAACAACAACATGTCCATCTCTTGCCTTCTACTGCTCCTCAAGCTGCTCGTCCGCAACACCACAACCACGACCACGTCTACCTCGACCACCTAAAAAGGGTGTAAACCAGCAGAGTGAGACAATTGAACAATTGTCCCAGCGGGAAACATAGCTCCCCACCGCAACCATAGAACCTCAGCAAGAGAAACTATAACAGCAATTATAACATGAGTAGATATATCAGAAGCAGTTATATATATATATATAGCAAGATCATTCTTACCGACAAGCATACCAGCTGTACGAAAGCGTAAAACCAGATGTCTTTCAAAGGAACATGACTATCAAGATGAGATATATCAACATGCAACAGGGTTATTAGAACAGGGTATAATGCCATATAACCTGATCATCAAGATAAGGTAGATTACCACATGACCTGCAAGGTATAACGGAATATTACACAAACAAGGCCTCAACCAATGTTTCGTATTTGATATGACTAGTAAATACTAAATGGCTGTATTACATTTTATTATGCCCTGAGGATTTGAACCGTACCGTTCAAATCCAACCTTCGATTACGAAACCCAAGACGGTGCCATACAAGGTCAATGGAAGAGCCGGACTCCACGACCTCCCACCTCATGGTCAGTACATGAGTACAACACAAGCAGGACCGCAGTCACATGCTGAAGTGGTCTAAGCCACAGGGTTAGCTCCATAGGATACCCATTCTCTAGCCCGCCTTGGTACAGGTCAAGGCGCTAGTAAAACTGAGCCACGGGCCTGATCACCGTGCTCTGAGCCATGAACGCATTCATGCTCCATACATCACATATCCTGAGCCATGGGCCTGTTCACCATGCTCTACACACATATCTGAGTCTGCAACCGAAGTTACACTCTTACCTCCTCATTTTCAGGCTAGGAGCAACCTACACATATTCAACAATATGCACTTCTAGGTTAACCCGTAGGAAAACCTGTTTCACCATCACCAAGTCCTGACGATGATGGATCTATGGCCAGGGCAAACTACATGATGTATTTCACTGTGCTTAATTAGTATCTTTTAGATGGATTGCAAGATTCAACCAAGTTGTATGACATGCAAGGTATAACAGAAAGTAAAGAACATTATACTATGATCTATTCATATCAACCTGATCCATCTTAAGGATCCAACATCACATGTTACCACTTGGCCTCTTGCCAACCATCCAGATCCATCTCAAGGATCACCACATACCGCAGGGTCTCAACCCCTCATCATGTACTGTCACTGCCTCTTAAGGCTCACATCATCATCATGGGACCAACACATCACATACATAATCTTATAGAGCAATTATCAAAGTAATGTTACTCATTACATATGTCATATAGCCCTTTCATGGCTAAGTCATCATCTGCAAGGTTAAGGTATGCAATAATTGTAGATTCAACATAAGGAATATGCTCACTATCATGAAATATCATTCAAGATAATCTACTTATCAATATGACAGTTATTTGGTAATCAAGTATGTTAAGTACATCATTAAACAACCATACTGATACTTACCCTTATATCGAGATTGTACAAACAATCAGGGTATATAGAGATCATGTTGTGTTTACAGAACCAACACTATTATTAACAAGATCATTACTATTGCCACCAACTATTGTCATCTTTATCATGAGGCAACCTTTAATATAACTGTCACTTAGCATCATTATTACCAACATTATTATCATAAAACAACCTACGAGTGTAACTATCATCATTCTCATTATCGTTAATAATTAAGCATAAGGGTCACATCATCCATCTATTACATGAGGGCTAACATCATATACATTACTATCATTAGCATCCTTATTGTTTGCAAGGCTTCATATACATTGTTGATATCACAAACACCACCATCGCTCATTGGTGCATAGCTAACCACTTCCATCACATGAGGGACCGTCACCAAAGAAACGCATACCTTCACTATAGCCTCACAACCCTCATCTAAAGCCTATCACCCAACAAGGGTATCGACTACCACACTATCCCTATCGGCCAACACTCACTACTAACCTATCGGCCAACACACTCTACTAACCCTATCGACCATCACACTCATGCACATAGGGTAGGGTATCGCCCAACATGGCTATCGGCCATTAGGGTATCGCCCAACATGGTGTCGGCCATTAGGGTATCGCCCACCATGGTGTCGTCCATTAGGGCTATCGGCCATTAGGGTTATCGGCCACCATGGCCCAAGGCTTATCGTCCAACCCTAACACTCATGGCACTACATGACCCTATCGTCCATCACATGGACAAGGAGATAACTCGACACAAGAGCACCCACTCTATCATCCAACACAAGGACATCCATATCGGCCAACAAGAGGAAGGGTATCGTTCATCTCCAAGGTACTCATCATATTGGCCAACAAACCCTAGCTCACCCTATCGTCCAACACATGGGCAAGGGTATCGGCCACCCACAAGGACTCATCCTATCGTCCACCCAAGGTGCCATGTCGCCCAACATGGTCATCATGTCGGCTAACACAAGAACAAAGGGGACCATGTCGGCCAACACAAGAACAAAGGGGATCATGTCGGCCAACACAAGAACAAAGGGGATCATGTCGGCCAACTCAGAGACAAAGGTGTTGCTCAAGCCAAGGTTACTCATATCGTACAACTTAGGGGCAAGTGTTTCTCCCAACACACTCACAAGGAAGGGGGTATCGCCCAACCCTAGGTCATCTTCAACCTCCAACACAAAGAGCACAACCCTAAAAAGCAAGGTATACAAGGAACCCTAAACCCTAGAGAGGGATATCGGCCACTAAGGTACATAAGCAAGATGTACAAACAAGGAACTAAGCTAGACTACTAACATATAACAAGATCAAAGCTAGAGGTAAAAGAGTTAGGGTTAGAAACTATGCAACCCGCCTTAAGCTCCAAGCTTCAAGGAAGAAGATGCACTCCAAGGTCCAAAGATATCGTCCACCAGGCTGCTCCAGGAAGGTGTATCGGCCACCACTTCAGCTCCAAGGAAGTGTATCGGCCAACACAAGCAAGATGGAGAGGGATATCATGCACCAAGGGTGGAGGGGAGACCAAAGGACCAAAGGAGACTAAGGCAAGGAGAAGAGCTACCTATATAGGAAGAAGGGGAGGAGAAACCAAGGTACAACCAAGCTATGTGTCGCCCACCCAAGGGACACATGTCCACCAACTCAAGCCACCTCTCATGCAAGCCATAAGGCACTTGTCCAAGATGTGCACCATGTGTCCATCAACCAATCCAAGCCATCTGGGCGACACAACCAGAGCTACTGGGTGACACACCAAGCAACTGGGCGACACAAGGCTCAAGCAAGCCCAAACAAGGAACTCCAAGGCCCAAACAAGCTCAACTCAGGCCCAAATGACTCAAACAACAAGCCCAAGCCTTCCTCTCAACCCTAGAGGAAGAAAAGAGGAAAAACATCTCACAATATGGCAAACTTGCCCACAAAACCCTAAACTTGGGTTATTTGCAAGTAGCCCCTCGAACTCTCAACAAAGCACAACAAAACCCTAATCACCACTCAAAGGTGATTAGAAAGCACCAAAGCACCAAGATCAAGCAAAACAAACAGGGTAAACCCTAAACGCAGGTCAGGGTCCTTACATGAACATTCCCAATTAAAGAGAAAAGCTAAGTGAACATTCTCAATTAAATGGGGAGAGCTAAGTGAACATTCCCAATTAAAGAGAAAAGCTATGTGAACATTCCCAACTAATAGGAAAAGCTATGTGAACATTCCCAACTAATAGGAAGAGCTACACGAACATTCCCAACTAAAAGGAAAAGCTACGTGAACATTCCCAACTAATAGGAAGAGCTATGTGAACATTCACAACTAAAAGGAAAAGCTATATGAACATTCCCAACTAAAAGGTAAAGCTATGTGAACATTCCCAACTAAAAGGAAAAGCTATGTGAACATTCCCAACTAATAGGAAAAGCTATGTGAACATTCTCAACTAATAGGAAGAGCTATGTGAACATTCCCAACTAAAAGGAAAAGCTATGTGAACATTCCCATCTAAAAGGAAAAGCTACGTGAACATTCCCAACTAATGGGAAAAGCTATGTGAACATTCCCAACTAAAAGGAAAAGCTATGTGACCATTCCCAACTAAAAGGAAAAGCTATGTGAACATTCCCAACTAATAGGAAGAGCTATGTGAACATTCTCAACTAAAAGGAAAAGCTATGTGAACATTCCCAACTAAAAGGAACAGCTATGTGAACATCCCCAACTAATAGGAAGAGCTATGTGAACATTCCCAACTAAAAGGAAAAGCTATGTGGACATTCCCAACTAAAAGGAAAAGCTATGTGAACATTCCCAACTAATAGGAAGAGCTATGTGAACATTCCCAACTAAAAGGAAAAGCTATGTGAACATTTCCAACTAAAAGGAAAAGCTATGTGAACATTCCCAACTAAAAGGAAGAGCTAAGTGAACATTCCTAATTAAAAAGGAAAAGCTAAGTGAACATTCCCAATTACATAGAATTTGCTAAGTGAACTTTCCTAAATGAATAAAGGATTGCTGAGTGAATTATCTCTGTTAGATATATATGTTTTCCCTTTTGATAAATATTTTTGGGTGATGATAGAAGTATGTTCTTTTATGCTTCTTCCTTTCAATAATATGGACATCATATGTTAGGGGTTTATGCTTTGCACAAACATAAACATTGATAAGGTTGAATTAATGAAAGGAACTTTGTGTGAATTATAGATCAATGATATCTCCATAACATTGAGAAATTAGGTGGAGACTTGAAGGCATGATTAATGAATAATCTGTCCCTCCTTTTCCTGGGATTTTGGGGACGAAATCCTTGTTAGGGGTTTATAATTTGTAACATCCCTGACCTGGGTTATGTGTTAACCCTAGATGTTTTGCCTAATAAGGTTGAGTAGATGCTTAATCTTATCTTGGGAAAAGTAATTAGGGCTCATGAGAAACTTGTGTTTCAATTTTGGTCTTGTTTGAACAATGTTGAAGCAATGTTTGCCTATTTTGGACTAAAGTGCAAATTACCCAAGTTGAGGGGTTAAATTGCAAATGTTGCATGATAAGATGTTCCTCTAATGTGGAGACATCATAATAATGAATATGATGTAGTGGTATGGTTTTCACAAGCTTGGGCACCAAGATTAAGCTTGTAAAGCAATCCTTGTGCATTAAAACCTAGTTTTGGTGTAATGTGCAATTTACCCAAAACCTAGGGTTCAATATGCAAATTACCATTTCAATAAGGTCCCTAATGTTTCTTGGAATCATGTAGAAAAAATAAAATGAGAGGGGAGCCTCATTTGAATTAAGTTGGAGGAGAGAGAATCTTGATATTAAAATAATCAAGATTTAATCCTAATTGAAACCCTAATTCAATTTAGGGCAAAAATGAATGTATTAATTGAAGGGCCTTCAACCAAAATTAAAATGGTTGGATTCAGATGTGGGTGTATGAGCTTACAGACTTGCAAAGGCACGAGCATATCCTAAGGAGGTGAAATTTCACTCACCATTATTATAAGAAAAAAGAATTTCCACTCAAATATGGATATTCTTATTGTAAGGGTTAAGGTGCTTAATTTCTTTTCCTTTAATTCATGGATAATGGAAGGGAGCTCGGTGGGGATAGAGATGCCCTTGCATGCAAGAAACCAAGGGGGAAGTGGTGGCAACAATTTTGGAATTAAAATACTTTTATAAAATATTTTCTCTCTCATCAATTTTCTGATAAAAGTACTTTTTCCAAGCCAAAACAAAGGCTTTTTTGAATTTCTTTCTTTCCCCTTGCTTGGAAAATGACCACTAAGATGTGTCATACAATCCTCAATAAGATTCCCATTAAGTAATGTGGTTTTAACATCCATATGCTAAATCTTATAGTCATGATAAGTTGCAATAGAAAGCATGATCCTGATGGATTTAACCATGACCACTGAAGAAAACGTTTCACCATAGTCAACACCTTGAACTTGCCTAAAACCTTTTGCAACCAATCTACCCTTATAGGTTTGAAATTTTCCATCGATTTTGGTCTTCTTCTTGAAGACCCACTTACACACTATGGGCATTACCCCTTCATGTGGATCCACCAAATTTCATACTTTGTTGGCATACATGGATTCCATTTCATATCTCATGGCCTCAAGCCATTTCTCAGACTCAGGTCCCTCTATATCATCTTTATAGGATATTGGCTCATCATCTATGACCAATTCACTGCCTTCCTGAGTCACTAGATATCCAAATCTTTCAGGTTCAAGGTGTGTCCTATTAGATCTACGAGGTTCATGTATTACTTGAGGAATTTGAGATTCCACAACACTTTGTGAATCTTTAGGTTGCTCTTGTACATCTAACAATTCAATGTTTTCTTGTTGGTCTCGAACTTCTTCAAGTTCCACTTCTCTCCCACTAATTCCTTTGAAAATAAATTCCTTTTCTAGGAATGCAATATCTCTGGCAACAAACACTTTGTTATCAGATTAATTATACAAGTTGTAACATCATGATCTCTAGCCCAATGTAGAACTCCTTATTAGAGATATTCATAAAAACAAGCTTCTTTGAGTTTTTTTTTGTAAAATCAATTTTAATATTAAAATAATTCATTTCGATTAATTTAAAAGCTTTTATATATTGAAAATATAATTGCGGTACTTGTTGCCAATTTTGAAAAATATTGTTACGACCCATATCAGGGTTAGTCAATAAATACCTCGAATTACGTGAAACACCTCAATTAGTGCTAAGTTTTTGTTAAACATCATGAATAATCAAGATAAGACAACATGTGAATCAATAGTCAAGATTTAATCATCTGAGGTAATTAATGATAATAGTAATGATGATTGTTAAGTTAATTGAGTTGAGTTGAGTACTCACTGTTGCAATTAGTGATTTGACCAGTTGTGACAAGCTAGTTAACATAATTTTATGCCTTGGGATGATAGAGAATCTCGTGCTTGAGAGTTTGCAAGAAGAATCATTTGAATCGGACCCTCGAGGAAGAAGTTATAGCCTTTTTAGTTTTCTTGGACTTGGATGCAATTTTACCATTAATAGTTTTTGTTTTAAGTGGGTCGGATACCCTTTCCTTTATTTCATTTCTCGCTTAACCCTTATCCCCTCTTCTCCTGTTCTTCTTCCCGATGGAACAGGACCCGCACAGAGCGGCGCCCAGGTAACAGGTCGACCGACCTGCATCAAAGAGGAGTGGGCGGCCGATTTTCGCTCCCTAGCCCCAACTCCGCGGTCTTGTCCTCCTCACCTTCCCTCACCCTTCTTTCTTCCTCCACCTTTTCCACGCCCTAGCGGCGCCCTGTAGCTGCGGCCAGTAGCTGCTGCAGCTATGGCGGCCGGCCAAGAGCCCCCTTGGGCGCACGAAATTGCAAGGGGAAGCTTGCTTTGAGTTCGGCCGACGACTCCCATCACAAATCAGCAACGTTTGCCCCCTTTTCTTCTTCCTCGCTCCATGGAAGCCCCAAATCAGTAGGGCGGCACCCCACCTTGCTCAAGCAGCAGCAGCTGCGTTTTTCTATTGTAAGCCACCTTGGGCACAAGGAAGCACCGATGAACGATGCTTTGGACTCGTGCTTGAGGTCCCAACACGACGCAGCATCGATCGACATCCAAATCAAGCAGCCTTGTGTGAGCTTGTGAACCTGTACTTAAGAAGTTACTGTTGGATTGAATAGGTCCAAACCGGAGCTCGATTGGCACACAATAGAGCAAGGTAAGACCATCACGCAGTTTGGTTTTGAGAATAGAATTAGAATCCGTAGCTTAAGCCAAGACTTAGTTTTTGATCAAGTTCATTTTCAATAAGATTTCCGTCTCTGCGCAGGTTGCACGGCGTGAAAATCAATTTGCACGGCGTGCAAGGTTGTAGAAAAGTAGAATAAAAGTGCACTGAAGGTGCACGGCGTACAGCCCAAGTGCACGGGATGCACGCTGCTGTAAAGGGCAGAATTAGGCGTGGTTGTGGACGTTTTTCGGTGTATACGAACACACCGAAGTGGGTGAGTAGTAGTTCATTCAGTAATCATTATTTAACTCAATTTAAATGCTTAATTACTTCTGTATCAGTTAGTATAACTTTTAAGCAGCGTAGTACATACAATAGAGTATGTTAGTTTCATTGGAACTTGAAATACCTAATATGCTTAGTGAAATTGATGAAATTTCCTGTATTATACTTACAATGTGTTTGCTGATTTAAAAATAGATGTTTAGCATTTCTTGAAGCACATATATAACATTTGTCATCCTTAAACATGATTCAGTATCATTCATCCAGTTTCCATGCTAAATATCCATTTTTAAATCAACAAGTACATTGCAACCATAATACAAGAAATTTCATCATTTTCATTAAGCATATTGCGTATTTCAACATGTCACATCTTATGTTAACAGTGATTGTTACGACCCATATCAGGGTTAGTCAATAAATACCTCGAATTACGTGAAACACCTCAATTAGTGCTAAGTTTTTGTTAAACATCATGAATAATCAAGATAAGACAACATGTGAATCAATAGTCAAGATTTAATCATCTGAGGTAATTAATGATAATAGTAATGATGATTGTTAAGTTAATTGAGTTGAGTTGAGTACTCACTGTTGCAATTAGTGATTTGACCAGTTGTGACAAGCTAGTTAACATAATTTTATGCCTTGGGATGATAGAGAATCTCGTGCTTGAGAGTTTGCAAGAAGAATCATTTAAATCGGACCCTCGAGGAAGAAGTTATAGCCTTTTTAGTTTTCTTGGACTTGGATGCAATTTTACCATTAATAGTTTTTGTTTTAAGTGGGTCGGCTACCCTTTCCTTTATTTCATTTCTCGCTTAACCCTTATCCCCTCTTCTCCTGTTCTTCTTCCTGATGGAACAGGACCCGCACAGAGTGGCGCCCAGGTAACAGGTCGACCGACCTGCAGCAAGGAGGAGTGGGCGGCCGATTTTCGCTCCCTAGCCCCTACTCCGCGGTCTTGTCCTCCTCACCTTCCCTCACCCTTCTTTCTTCCTCCACCTTTTCCACACCCTAGCGGCGCCCTGTAGCTGCGGCCAGTAGCTGCTGCAGCTATGGCAGCCGGCCAAGAGCCCCCTTGGGCGCACGAAATCGCAAGGGGAAGCTTGCTTTGAGTTCGGCCAACGACTCCCATCACAAATCCGCAACGTTTGCCCCCTTTTCTTCTTCCTCGCTCCATGGAAGCCCCAAATCAGTAGGGTGGCGCCCCACCTTGCTCAAGCAGCAGCAGCTGCGTTTTTCTATTGTAAGCCACCTTGGGCACAAGGAAGCACCGATGAACGATGCTTTGGACTCGTGCTTGAGGTCCCAACACGACGCAGCATCGATCGACATCCAAATCAAGAAGCCTTGTGTGAGCTTGTGAACCTGTACTTAAGAAGTTATTATTGGATTGAATAGGTCCAAACCGGAGCTCAATTGGCACACAATAGAGCAAGGTAAGACCAGCACGCAGTTCGGTTTTGAGAATAGAATTAGAATCCGTAGCTTAAGCCAAGACTTAGTTTTTGATCAAGTTCATTTTCAACAAGATTTCCGTCTCTGCGCAGGTTGCACGGCGTGCAAATCAATTTGCACGGCATGCAAGGTTGCAGAAAAGTAGAATAAAAGTGCACTGAAGGTGCACGGCGTACAGCCCAAGTGCACGGCGTGCACGCTGCTGTAAAGGGCAGAATTAGGCGTGGTTGTGGACATTTTTCGGTGTATACGAACACACCGAAGTGGGTGAGTAGTAGTTCATTCAGTAATCATTATTTAACTCAATTTAAATGCTTAATTACTTCTGTATCAGTTAGTATAACTTTTAAGCAGCGTAGTACATACAATAGAGTATGTTAGTTTCATTGGAACTTGAAATACCTAATATGCTTAGTGAAATTGATGAAATTTCCTGTATTATACTTACAATGTGTTTGCTGATTTAAAAATAGATGTTTAGCATCGAAAGTGGATAAATGATATTAAATCTTATTTAAGGATGCTAAAGGATATATATTTGCTTCATATTGTGCAAAATGCATGAAATGTGATATTCCTGTTTAAATGTTTATTTTTTAATCAGTTATTAGACTTAGGTGCCCTGACACCGTAGAACCCCTAAGAGGTATCTGCAACTTAGGGGTGAAACTCGTGTCCAACATCAACCGGTTGAGTAATTTTGGTGGCACGAGGGTTGATAGACAGTGTCCAACACCAACCGATTGAGTAATTTCGGTGGCACTGGGGTAAATAATAAATAAAGTAAAGGGTTATCCAACACCAACCGGTTGAGTAATTCTGGTGGTAACCCCGTGAGACTCTCCGCCTGTGTGCTCAGGTTTGCAGAGTCTGGAGCACACGTGGTTGTGCAGCACACATGGTTGTGCATTGAGGTCGTGGAGCCTGGGGTCCTGTAGTAGAGCAGGGCTGGCGTCAGACTTAGCATCTCCCGGGTGTGTCGCTAAGTCTTGTACGGTGGGACCGTAGCATGAACTTTCTGTGGATCTTTATATGCAGAGTACACTGCATATATTTAGGGCATATTAATAATATGAATAAGTAATCATGTAGGATCACAGTAAATTTATATAATTGTTTATTTACCTGAATTATCTGTTGATGCTTAGAAATGTGATTAATATCTGTCTATCTGCTATGTATTTAGAACTGCCTTGCTTAGTTCTGCAATTATGTTTAATTTCAATTTATAAACCTGATGAGTTGTTTAGTGATAGCTAAGTGAAATACTATTCACTGAGCGAGTAGGCTCATACCTCTACTCAAAACATTTTCAGGTTATCATCAGCAGCAGGGAATCTGAAGGATCGTTTCATCCTAACGCCTAGTCTGTAGAAGGAATATGTAGTTAGTAGTTAGAGGTCTCTTAGTCCTTTCCCCTCGATCTTTGGGACAAGGTGTGAGTGAGAGAGTGAACGTGTATAAGATGTAAATTATCTGTTATGCTTTATTTTATGTCGGACAATGTAATATGTTGTAGACTCTGTTTATCTTGCTAGTCAGTTTAATAAAGATGCTTCCGCAGTTTGTTTAGTTTCATTTTACAGCATAAATCGGATTTCCCTGTTAATGTCTTTAAAAAGTTTTAAAAAGTGAAGAGTGATCGGCTTATGTGTAAATCTCATCCTGTCGCGTCTTAAACCTAAAATGTAACTATAAGAAAGTAGCATAGAAATCAGAGTATTACCCGATATATGATATGCAGAAAGTTGATGAAATTCGTGTTTTTAAGACATGGTGTCACTATCTTTATGATGTGACAATAGATTATCACCCTGGTAAAGAGAATGTGATGAATGATGCTTTCAGCAGAAAGTCAAGTCCAACAGCTAATGCATTCTCTACGACAGACTTCAATAGAAGACCTGTTAGTAGAAATGTGGGAGTTGGACTTAGACTTAGGGGTAATAACAAAGAGTGATTTGATTGTACAGATGTAAGTTAAGCTTACTTCTTATAATCAGATCAAGGAGCCACTATAGGGTGATAGTGAGTTAAACCAGGCTATGCATGACATGTTGTGTGTACTTCGAGATAGTGTAAAATTCTTTTAAGGGGAAAAGGCTGAAAGAAAAGATTCTTATGGAAGTGTATGTATTGATGTATGTTATGCTTTCAGGAAACACTAAGATGTATATGAATCTAAAGTAGTCGAAACAAGTGGTCAGATATGCAGAAGGATGTAGTTAAGTATGTGGTTAAAAGTAGTGTATACCAGTAGGTTGAGGCTGAACCCTAGAAATCTACAGCTACTTTGTAATCTTTTTCTATACCTGAATGGGAATGGGAATTTACCACAATGGATTTTGTGATAAGATTTACCCAGGACACCTAGAGGTTGTGATTTGATATGAATGATTGTGGATAGACTAATTTAGTCTGCTCGCTTTCTTCATATTAAGTCGACATGTGATGTCTCGAGACTTGACTAAGATATATATGGATGAAATAGTTAGATTACCTGGTAATCCAGATTTAATCATATCATATTGAGATTCTAAGTTCACATTTAGGATTGTAGAAACAGTTGCATCGTGCTTCGGGCACAAAGTTAAGATTCAATATAACCTTCCCAACTGCAGACGGATGGCCAGTCTGAGAGAACCATTCAGACTCTTGAGGACATGCTGAGAGCATGTGTTTTGCTTTTTAGTGGAAGTAAGGATGAACATTTAAGTCTTATAGAAGTTTTCCTTATGTGAATGTTGAGTTTAGAAATACACAAACGATAATGGTACAGTTTGGGTATAAACCCAGGCAATACAATTTGGTAAATCATCAGGTGCATGATTTCAAGATAGTAAGATAGCATTAAAATATGTAAATAAATCTAGTTGCATACTTTCCTGTTATGTTAATGTGTGTGACTTAACATTTACATGAATTGACACGTTTCTCTGAGATATTATTATTAGAAATTCTCAAGAACTGTTAAATATTTGTGTTATGATACGAAAATAACTCTTAATTGAGTTATGTGATGCATAAACCAGGAATTTGGTTAACATGAACGTACTTCGAGAAATTTCAGACAATTGATAAATATTACAGATGGTTTCTTAAAGGTGAAGTAAATTACACTTATTGGTGAAATAAAATGTTCAATTACATGAATTCAGTAAGTATGTGCCAAAATTGATTTGAATTTGGAATATTTATGAATTTTTAATCTGCCTGCATGCATGATATAAAGATTACTCAATAATTACAATGATTTTGAATATACTGCTCTGCCAGTTCTAGAATGATACCGTGTTGTGATTTGAATTGCAATCAAACAGATGAGATAACGGAAACCCTAAGAGTAGGGTATTGCCATGTGACTATCAAATGAGATAACCCTAAGAGTAGGGTGTTGGCATGTGATGAATGAATAAGGCAAATGAAACCCTAAGGATAGGGTATACGATGAATCAAGTATTTTGATATCAATTTTCATTATGAGATGTAATTATGTTTAACAGTTAAATTGTATGATTTTATTTTTGTACCAAGTTGACGTGCATTCTGTTTATTTAAGAATTTTAGTTTGTCTGCATGTATAGTAGGATAATCTCTCAGTAATTACCATAATTTGAGATACTGTTATAATAGTTCTACCAAAGACAATGTTTTGTGGTTTGATCTGGAATCAGATCAGATGTGTCCTAGGTTGAAAGACCAATGCAGATAGTTGATCAGAGGATCAAGAAACTCATAATCGTGAGATACCCTTAGTGAAAGTTCTGTGGAGAAATCTTAACCTAGAAGAAGCTATGTGGGAACACGAGTCAGAGATGAGTAACAAGTTTCCTTTCTCTTTTAGGAATTTCGGGACAAAATTCTTATAAGGGAGGGAGATTGTTACGACCCATATCAGGGTTAGTCAATAAATACCTCAAATTACGTGAAACACCTCAATGAGTGCTAAGTTTTTGTTAAACATCATGAATAATCAAGATAAGACAACATGTGAATCAATAGTCAAGATTTAATCATCTGAGGTAATTAATGATAATAGTAATGATGATTGTTAAGTTAATTGAGTTGAGTTGAGTACTCACTGTTGCAATTAGTGATTTGACCAGTTGTGACAAGCTAGTTAACATAATTCTATGCCTTGGGATGATAGAGAATCTCGTGCTTGAGAGTTTGCAAGAAGAATCATTTGAATCGGACCCTCGAGGAAGAAGTTATAGCCTTTTTAGTTTTCTTGGACTTGGATGCAATTTTACCATTAATAGTTTTTGTTTTAAGTGGGTCGGCTACCCTTTCCTTTATTTCATTTCTCGCTTAACCCTTATCCCCTCTTCTCCTGTTCTTCTTCCCGATGGAACAGGACCCGCACAGAGCGGCGCCCAGGTAACAGGTCGACCGACCTGCAGCAAGGAGGAGTGGGCCGCCGATTTTCGCTCCCTAGCCCCAACTCCGCGGTCTTGTCCTCCTCACCTTCCCTCACCCTTCTTTCTTCCTCCACCTTTTCCACGCCCTAGCGGCGCCCTGTAGCTGCGGCCAGTAGCTGCTGCAGCTATGGCGGCCGACCAAGAGCCCCCTTGGGCGCACGAAATCGCAAGGGGAAGCTTGCTTTGAGTTCGGCCGACGACTCCCATCACAAATCCGCAACGTTTGCCCCCTTTTCTTCTTCCTCGCTCCATGGAAGCCCCAAATCAGTAGGGCGGCGCCCCACCTTGCTTAAGCAGCAGCAGCTGCGTTTTTCTATTGTAAGCCACCTTGGGCACAAGGAAGCACCGATGAACGATGCTTTGGACTCATGCTTGAGGTCCCAACACGACACAGCATCGATCGACATCCAAATCAAGCAGCCTTGTGTGAGCTTGTGAACCTGTACTTAAGAAGTTACTGTTGGATTGAATAGGTCCAAACCGAAGCTCGATTGGCACACAATAGAGCAAGCTAAGACCAGCACGCAGTTCGGTTTTGAGAATAGAATTAGAATCCGTAGCTTAAGCCAAGACTTAGTTTTTGATCAAGTTCATTTTCAATAAGATTTCCGTCTCTGCGCAGGTTGCACGGCGTGCAAATCAATTTGCACGGCGTGCAAGGTTGTAGAAAAGTAGAATAAAAGTGCACTGAAGGTGCACGGCGTACAGCCCAAGTGCACGGGATGCACGCTGCTGTAAAGGGCAGAATTAGGCGTGGTTGTGGACGTTTTTCGGTGTATACGAACACACCGAAATGGGTGAGTAGTAGTTCATTCAGTAATCATTATTTAACTCAATTTAAATGCTTAATTACTTCTGTATCAGTTAGTATAACTTTTAAGCAGCGTAGTACATACAATAGAGTATGTTAGTTTCATTGGAACTTGAAATACCTAATATGCTTAGTGAAATTGATGAAATTTCCTGTATTATACTTACAATGTGTTTGCTGATTTAAAAATAGATGTTTAGCATCGAAAGTGGATAAATGATACTGAATCTTGTTTAAGGATGCTAAAGGATATATATTTGCTTCATATTGTGCAAAATGCATGAAATGTGATATTCCTGTTTAAATGTTTATTTTTTAATCAGTTATTAGACTTAGGTGCCCTAACACCGTAGAACCCCTAAGAGGTATCTGCAACTTAGGGGTGAAACTCGTGTCCAACATCAACCGGTTGAGTAATTCTGGTGGCACGAGGGTTGATAGACAGTGTCCAACACCAACTGATTGAGTAATTTCGGTGGCACTGGGTAAATAATATATAAAGTAAAGGGTTATCCAACACCAACCGGTTGAGTAATTCTGGTGGTAACCCCGTGAGACTCTCCGCCTGTGTGCTCAGGTTTGCAGAGTCTGGAGCACACGTGGTTGTGCATTGAGGTCGTGGAGCCTGGGGTCCTGTAGCAGAGCAGGGCTGGCATCGGACTTAGCATCTCCCGGGTGTGTCGCTAAGTCTTGTACGGTGGGACCGTAGCATGAACTTGCTGCGGATCTTTATATGCAGAGTACACTGCATATATTTAGGGCATATTAATAATATGAATAAGTAATCATGTAGGATCACAGTAAATTTATATAACTGTTTATTTACCTGAATTATCTGTTGATGCTTAGAAATGTGATTAATATCTGTCTATCTGCTATGTATTTAGAACTGCCTTGCTTAGTTCTGCAATTATGTTTAATTTCAATTTATAAACCTGATGAGTTGTTTAGTGATAGCTAAGTGAAATACTATTCACTGAGCGAGTAGGCTCATACCTCTACTCAAAACATTTTCAGGTTATCATCGGCAGCAGGGAATCTGAAGGATCGTTTCATCCTAACGCCTAGTCTGTAGAAGGAATATGTAGTTAGTAGTTAGAGGTCTCTTAGTCCTTTCCCCTCGATCTTTGGGACAAGGTGTGAGTGAGAGCGTGAACGTGTATAAGATGTAAATTATCTGTTATGCTTTATTTTATGTCGGACAATGTAATATGCTGTAGACTCTGTTTATCTTGCTAGTCAGTTTAATAAAGATGCTTCCGCAGTTTGTTTAGTTTCATTTTACAACATAAATCGGATTTCCCTGTTAATGTCCTTAAAAAGTTTTAAAAAGTGAAGAGTGATTGGCTTATGTGTAAATCTCATCTTGTCGCGTCTTAATCTTGTGGTTTGTGGTTAATGTGAGATTGGGGCGTGACAAATATCATTTTGGTGGGTAAGCACACAAGCAGGTAGTTGGGTGGCATGCAAGTTGCTTATGGAGGCAAGCATATATCTGGATAGCAAGTAGGTAGCTTGAGCAAGCACATTAGTTAGTGAAGCAATTAGGTGAGTAGCATGCTCCTTCCCTTGACACCTAGCACCTCTAAAAGTTGACACCTATCCTACCATGTGTCAACCACCCTTTAATAGCTATCTTGAGATGACACATATGCTTCCATGTGTCATCTAGCAATTCTTTAGATGACACCTAACCATCCATGTGTAACCTAACTAGTAAACATCCACCTAAAGATGATACCTTGCACCCATGTGCCATCCACACACTTTTTGCTATTAGGACCATGCTACCCTTCCCCATTACTATATAAAGAGCCCCCATCCACCCCACCATAAGTACAAGTCCTCTCCTCTTCATCCCAAAGCAAAGGTGAACGTCCCTTCTCCCTCCTTTCCCATCTCCTTCACCATAAACCTCCCATATCTCTCTAGATTAGCAAACCACTCTCTCTTTCTCTATGTTAGTGAAAGGAACCACCTCCCAACAAACACTCTCTCTATAGAAACCTACTACCTCCTTCCTCCACCATAGTAAGAGAAACCCAATACTATGTCTTCCATAATATCCTTTCTCTAGAATATATAAGCCATCTCTCTTCTACCCTAGTGAGAGAAACCCTAGAAGTTGATCTAGCTAGGAACGAGGATTGAGGTAATGAGAAATGCGACAGAATGGTGCCCAAATATATCAAGACTGGATATATTTAATGATGTTATGGTCTTCTTGTGTAACTATGCATCAATGAACATCTAAAGGTATGGTTCCCACATTTTGTCATCCAAAAAGTACGGTTTGAAAAACTACTAGAGGGGGGGTGAATAGAGTTTTTGAATAGTTTTAACAATTTATTGAATTCAAACAACCACTATTGAAATTGGAAGAGAGAGACAGGTGTTTAGAGTGGTTCCAACTATAGCAAATACTATAGTTGTCAGTCCACTACCCGGTTGCTTACCCAACCGGGATTTGAAAGTATTTATTTTATTACCTCTCGAGGATTTATACAAAATACAATACTTTCCTTTACACCCTTTGAACAGCCTTCACTTGAAGTAGGTGCACCAACTTTGAGATAGCCTTCTATGAAGTAACTCCAAGCTCCCCCTTGAAGTAGCCTTCCTCTCTAGAAGTAATCTCCCATTGCACCAGCCTTCCGAAGTAGCTCAAAGTCTCCTTCTTCACCAAGAAGATCTTCACCCTCTCCAATCCGCAGCCTCCAACCTAGGAGTAGCAAGGAGAGTACAAACAATAATAGGGAACAAGAAAGAAAAAAGAAATTACAACTTATCCTTTATAGCCCAAGGCTTGATTTGCCTAGATCAAGCGTATAGATCTCCTAACCAAGTGTGTGGACTTGTGATTGCAGTGGATAGGAGATACTAGCCTATAGGACACGAATTATGAGCTAAAGAAGGAAGTAACCAATGTTCACAAAGCTCAATTTGCTCACAACAGATTGCTCAAGTATGCTCAAGTATTTCTCAAGTGTAACAAGTGTATTTGAGTGTCCTATGGCTTGTCCTATTTATAGGAATGGCCTAAGGATGATTAAGGACGTTCTGGACAACTTCTAGGGGTTTCTAAGTGCTTAACTAGTTGTTAGGTACAAAGTTGTTGCTTTAACAACGGCTAATTAATTAATTCTGCAGTTGCTGTCAGAGACCGTCTCGGTCGAGGAATGGTCGACCGAGACACCTACTCGGTCGAACAATTGTCGACCGACAGGCACTCTGGAACAAGTGATTTGCAACGTCTTTCTCCAACTGCCAACTAACTTGTTTGTTGTGTCTAACGGCTACTTTGGATCTTTTCTCGGTCGAGAAGATTGTCGACCGAGAGTGTCTCGGTCGAGGAGTTTGTCGACCGAGGTTGATCTTGTTTCAATGTTTCAATTTAGGCACTAATTATATGTATGAGTGTGTAAATTTGATCATGTATGAAGGGGATGACTTATCTAAATGTGGTGTTTAGCTAGGGAAGATCTAACGCTTTATTTACATGCAATCTAAGTACTTGTACATTATATATTTGTACAAGTTTTTACAAAGTGATTACATTGCATGAAAAACATAAATGTAAGCATATGGATTTCCCTAGTTGCTTTGTCATCCACCTTAATCCTGCACACTCAAGTAGCTCGTTAGATCAATAAGAATGAAATGTTTGTCATAATCAAAACAAAGGGATTTATAGATGTCCATTTAGCCAACAATCTCCCCCTTTTTGAAGATGACAAACATTTCCTAAATATAAAAATAAAGGAAATATAAACCATATGAGTTTCATACCATTAGATTACCTTTTGTAGCTTTTCCTCTTGTTTATAAAATGTGTGCTTATTATTCCCCTTGAATTATGGAACATGAAATCCAATTCACTAGGGAATATAGCAACTTTCAATGTAAAGCCAAGAGTTTATTTATGAAACTCATTGATTGAGTTTTTCTAAGTTTTAGTTTTGTATTTATTTCTCCCCCTTTGTCATTTCAAAAAGATATCCGTTTAGAAATAAAAACTCCCCCTTAATGAGATGTCCCATCAAATCTAATGAAAAAGATGTCCATTTAGAAGCCAAAATATCATGATGTAATTAAGATTTTTTGTTTAAGTAGCACAAATATCAAAGAAAACATCTTCCAAAGGAGTGATAAGTAATTGCTTCCTAATTTTGTTAAATTGATCTAGTGGAAGCGGTTTTGTAAAAATATCAGCCAATTGATCTTCCGTATCAACATGATGAAGGGAAACATGATTCTTGGAGATGTGATCCCTTAAAAAATGATGACGGATTTCAATATGTTTAGCTCGGCTGTGTAAAATAGGATTGTGTGCTAAGTTTATAGCGCTCGTGTTGTCACAAAAAATAGGTGTAGATGAAAGAGTAAAACCATAATCGTTTAATACTTGTTGCATATAAAGTACTTGAGCACAACAAGATCCAGGTGCCATATATTCAGCTTCATTTGTAGATAGGGCAACCGTATTTTGTTTCTTGCTAAACTAAGATACTAAAGCTCTTCCTAACAAGAAACAACCACCACTAGTACTCTTGCGATCAAGGCGACAACCAGCATAATCCGCATCAGTATAAGCTTTAAAATCCAAGGATTGTCCTTTTGGATACCATAAACCAAAACAAGTAGTGTCGGCTAGATAACGAAGAATTTGTTTAACTGCTAGAAAATGAGAGTGCATAGGTTGCGATTGAAATCGAGCACAAAGACCAACTGGAAACATAATGTCCGGTCTAGAAGCAGTTAAGTAAAGCAAACTACCAATCATGGCTCTATATAAGGAATCATCAATAGGCTCCCCATTTTCATCCTTATCAATTTTAATAGAAGTAGCCATAGGAGTAGTAGCATGTTTGCACTGATCCATCCCAAAACGTGTTAAGAGTTCTTTAGTATATTTTTCTTGGCTTATGAATATTCCGGCAGGTGTTTTCTTAATTTGAAAACCAAGAAAGAAGGTTAGTTCACCCATGAGGCTCATTTCAAATTCTTTTTGCATAATATCACTAAATTGTGTGCACAATGAATCATTAGAAGCTCCAAAAATAATATCATCAACATATATTTGCACAACAAGGAAATCAGATGTATATGTTTTGAAAAATAAAGTAGAATCTGAATTTCCAATAGAAAAACCATTATCAAAAAGATATGTCTTGATCCTTTCATACCAATTTCTAGGTGCTTGTTTTAAACCATAAAGTGCTTTCTTAAGTTTATAAACATAGTCACCTTTTTCCGGTATTTCAAAACCAGGTGGTTGGGCAACATATACTTCTTCTTGAATGATGCCATTTAGAAATGCACTTTTTACATCCATTTGGTAGAGTTTGATGTTTTTATGTGCAGCAATAGCTAGTAACATTCTAATAGCTTCAAGTCTAGCTACAGGTGCATACGTTTCATCAAAATCTATTCCTTCTTGTTGATTATATCCTTGTGCTACTAACCGAGCTTTATTCCTTATTACTTCTCCTGACTCATTTAGCTTGTTCCTAAAAACCCATTTAGTTCCTATTATGGTTTTATCTTGTGGTTTAGGAACTAAATCCCATACATCATTTTTAGTGAATTGATTCAATTCTTCTTGCATGGCTATTATACAATAGTCATCTTTAAGAGCTTCAGATATCTTTTTAGGTTCAATGATAGAAACAAAAGCCATGTTTGCAACATCTTTAAAGGAAGAACGAGTTTTGACTTTATCATTAGGATCTCCAATAATTAATTCTTGAGGATGATCTTTAATAAGTCTAAGTGTAGGTTGTGGTTCAGCTTGGTGATTATTTGTAGCACCTTTCTCACTATCGTTTAGTATGTTTAAATTTTCGAATTGATTAGTGAGATCGATGATTTCTACATTTTCATATTTGGATTCTTCATGAAAAGAAACATGAATAGATTCCTCAACTTTTCTAGATATAGTGTTATATACTCTAAAAGCTTTTCTAGAAGTGGAATATCCCAAAAAGAATGCTTTGTGTGATTTTGAGTCAAACTTATCTCTATCATCTTTGGTATTTAAGATATAGCATGTGGAGCCAAAGGTATGAAAATAGTCAACTCTAGGTTTCTTAGAATGTATTAGTTCATATGGAGTTTTCTTTAAATGAGAGTGAACAGTTACTCTATTTAGCACATAGCATGCAGTGTTTACAGCTTCAGCCCAAAAGGTTTTGGGTGTGTTATGTTCAAGCATCATAGTTCTAGCCATTTCTTGCAGTGATCGATTTTTCCTTGCAACTATACCATTTTGTTGTGGGGTGCGTGGAGTAGAAAAATTATGAGTGGACCCTTGAGATGTACAAAACTCTTCAAATGTATGGTTTTCAAATTCTCCACCATGATCACTTCTAATGGTACATATTTTGCTTTGTAATAGATTTTCAATTTTGGAACAAAATTGTATAAAAACATGAATAGTATCATCTTTAGTTGCAATAAAGTGTACCCATGTGTATCTACTATAATCATCAACAATAACAAAAAAATATCTTTTACCACCAATAGATTGTGTCCTCATGGGTCCAAATAAATCCATATGAATTAATTCTAAGGACCTACTGGTGCTAAGTACATGTTTTGGTTTAAAAGAGGTTTTGATTTGCTTTCCCATTGTGCATGGTTCACAGTTTTCAACTTGATCAAAAGATAAAGTAGGCAATCCACGAACAAGATCATATTTCACTAACTTTTTAATAACATGTGAACTAGCATGTCCTAGATTTTTATGCCATATTTGTAAGGTGTTTTCATTTGCAAGCAAGCATTTTCCCACTACTGATTTCATAGAGTTAGGTTTAAGAATATAAAGATTTCCAACTCTATTTCCTTCATAAACAACATTTGTAGTGTTTTCTATCAATAACTTGCAGCAAGTTTTGTTAAATAACACATCATAACCACTATCACATAATTGACTAACACTTATCAAATTATGGTGCAAACCATCAACGAGGAGAACATTCTTTATTTCGAGGTTTGTTCCAACATTACCTATTCCAACGATTTTGCCCTTACCATTGTCTCCAAAGGTGACTGTTCCACTTTTATTTTCTTCAAAGGTTTGGAATGCATCTTTGTTTCCGGTCATATGTTTGGAACATCCACTGTCAACCACCCATTCCTGCATTAAAATGTAGATTTTGGTACCCATGTGATGGTCCGATATGGTTAGAATCATTTAAGTACAGATTTGTATAAAAATTCTGAATCAGAAGTCCAGTCGGTCGACAATTGTTTGACTGACATATGTCTCGGTCGACAAATTGTCGATCGAGAAGATTACTGTATTTCAAACTGGAAAACACAGAAATGTAGCTCGGTTGACCAATTTTCGACCGAAATAATTTCTGTAAATTTTGATATGTTACAGACATTCGGTCGGTCGACAATTGTTCGACCGATTAATGGTTCGGTCGACAATACTTCGACCGACAAAGTTTCTGTTTCAGTACAATAATGCAGAGAATTAACAATAAGCATGAAATCTTTTGTTTAGTTGAGATAAGACAATATAAATAGCAAGGTGAAACTTTTTGGTCATATCTCAACTAAATTCTATTTGATTCTACTAAGTTTGAGGTTTTGGGACCCAAACTAACTCGGAATCCTTAGTTTTATAAGGGCATGAAAAGGAATAGTGTCCAAGGCGTAAACAAAAATGGCAAGTAATAGAATCAACTTCATTTCTCTTTCTAGCCGTTGTGTTCTTGGGTACAAACATAGTTTGAGTTCTTTTGGGTTGATTTTTCTTTGGAGCATATCCCAAACCTTTTCTTCCGTTGAAAACATTACCAATGCTTAGGATGTTATCAAGTATATCTTTTCTTCTTAACTCATAAATTTCTCTTTGCAGCTGAGCAATATCATTCGTTTTCTTGTGTAGATCTTTTCTTGCTTGATCTAATTCAGATAGCAATGAATCTTTTTCTTTTATAACATTATCATAGTCTAGATGGTTACACAAAATGGGTTGAGTCTGAAAATCTTTTAGTTTAGATAACAAGTCAGTCTTTTCTTTAGAAAGAAGATCAACATTTGTTTCTAAAGTGAGTAACTTTCTAGTGCAATCATCCAAGGATGTTTTTAAAGACAAATTTTCAAGATCAATGTTATTCTTGTCAGAAGAAAGAGTATCTAATTTAGCACTTAGCTCATCATTTGATTTGATAACCTTTTTTAGTTTCTTCTTGACATCAACATACTTATCATAAATTTCTTGTAGACTAGTAACTAACTCTTCTTTAGAAAGATCAAGTAGGCTTACCTCTTGAGAATCTTCATCATCTTCTCTTGCCATTAGACAATCCACCGTTTCTTCTCCGCTTTCACTACTTGACTCGTGCCATGCAGCTTTATAGGCTTTTTCTCCCTTCTTCTTGTGTGAGCTTTTCTTTCCTTTCTTTGCTTTAGGACATTCATTTTTGAAATGCCCTTTCTTCCCACATTCAAAGCACCTAGGAGGGGTAGAAGAAGAGCTGGAAATTTTGTTAGATTTAACTCTTCTGTATTTCTTACCATTTACTATCAAGGCTTCTTCTCCCTCTTCTTCACTTGACTCCTCACTTTCTTGTGTGACAGCCTTTGAAGCTTTTAGAGCCACATCCTTCTTCTTTCCTTGCTGAAGTTCACGTGCTCTTCTTTCTTCCTCTTCTAGGGTTGCTTCATGAGCTTCTAAATTGCCAATAAGTTGCTTCATTTTCAGTCGAGTGAGGTCGTTTGCTTCTTCGATGGCTGTCACCTTTGGCTTGTATTTTGGAGGAAGTGAATGAAGGATCTTTGATACCTGATCTTCTTCAAGGATAGGTTTTCCTAGAGCACTTAAACCATTAATAATAGTAGAAAATTTTGCAAACATTTCACTAATAGATTCATCAGGATCCATACGAAAGTGTTCAAACTTTTGTTTAAACATGCTAATTTTGGAATTTTTGACTTGGACTGTTCCTTCATAGGTTATGGATAATCTATGCCAAATATCATAGGCTGTGTCACAATTAGATATTCTATTAAATTCTCCTACCGATATAGAACAATATAAAATGCTTACAGCTTTTGCATTCATCTGAGCTAGCTTTACCGTATTTGCATCCCATTCTGCAAATTGAATTTGAGGGAGCTCATATGGAGTTGACAACATTCTCCATAGGTCCCAATTGATGCCTTGGAAGTAGAACTACATCCTTCTCTTCCAATATTGGTAGTTTGTTCCATCGAACGCTGGAGGCCTAGCAACAAGTGTCCCTTCGAGATTGAGGTTGTTGAGTACTCCATCACCCATTTCTTCAAGACTTTGTTAGGGTTCCTTGAAGCCCGCTCTGATACCAATTGAAAAACTACTAGAGGGGGGGTGAATAGAGTTTTTGAATAGTTTTAACAATTTATTGAATTCAAACAACCACTATTGAAATTGGAAGAGAGAGACAGGTGTTTAGAGTGGTTCCAACTATAGCAAATACTATAGTTGTCAGTCCACTACCCGGTTGCTTACCCAACCGGGATTTGAAAGTATTAATTTTATTACCTCTCGAGGATTTATACAAAATACAATACTTTCCTTTACACCCTTTGAACAGCCTTCACTTGAAGTAGGTGCACCAACTTTGAGATAGCCTTCTATGAAGTAACTCCAAGCTCCCCCTTGAAGTAGCCTTCCACTATAGAAGTAATCTCCCGTTGCACCAGCCTTCCGAAGTAGCTCAAAGTCTCCTTCTTCACCAAGAAGATCTTCACCCTCTCCAATCCGCAGCCTCCAACCTAGGAGTAGCAAGGAGAGTACAAACAATAATAGGGAACAAGAAAGAAAAAAGAAATTACAACTTATCCTTTATAGCCCAAGGCTTGATTTGCCTAGATCAAGCGTATAGATCTCCTAACCAAGTGTGTGGACTTGTGATTGCAGTGGATAGGAGATACTAGCCTATAGGACACGAATTATGAGCTAAAGAAGGAAGTAACCAATGTTCACAAAGCTCAATTTGCTCACAACAGATTGCTCAAGTATGCTCAAGTATTTCTCAAGTGTAACAAGTGTATTTGAGTGTCCTATGGCTTGTCCTATTTATAGGAATGGCCTAAGGATGCTTAAGGACGTTCTGGACAACTTCTAGGGGTTTCTAAGTGCTTAACTAGCCGTTAGGTACAAAGTTGTTGCTTTAACAACGGCTAATTAATTAATTCTGCAGTTGCTGTCAGAGACCGTCTCGGTCGAGGAATGGTCGACCGAGACACCTACTCGGTCGAACAATTGTCGACCGACAGGCACTCTGGAACAAGTGATTTGCAACGTCTTTCTCCAACTGCCAACTAACTTGTCTGTTGTGTCTAACGGCTACTTTGGATCTTTTCTCGGTCGAGAAGATTGTCGACCGAGAGTGTCTCGGTCGAGGAGTTTGTCGACCGAGAGTGTAAATGTGATCCTGTATGAAGGGGATGACTTATCTAAATGTGGTGTTTAGCTAGGGAAGATATAACGCTTGATTTACATGCAATATAAGTACTTGTACATTATATATTTGTACAAGTTTTTACAAAGTGATTACATTGCATGAAAAACATAAATGTAAGCATATGGATTTCCCTAGTTGCTTTGTCATCCACCTTAATCCTGCACACTCAAGTAGCTCGTTAGATCAATAAGAATGAAATGTTTGTTATAATCAAAACAAAGGGATTTATAGATGTCCATTTAGCCAACACGGTTTATTATTGTTTAATATGATATTCAATTCATATCGTAATGTATTATATCAACATCAACAAAAGGTATGGTATAAAATGGTTTGGTATTATATGCAGTAAGAGTATAGGCATACTTCATATACTTTCCTAAAGAATGAATAAGTGATCAACTATACACAACCTCTTTATTAATAAGCTAGGTATGACTTCCATATATTAGTCCATATTATCCTTCAAAATTGAGTTTAAAGGCTTTAGATGATAATCAAGCATTTCTTTAAATTCCAATCCTATTGTCTTTTGTTTCCCTTTTCCTTTATTTCTCTCTATTAATTGTGTCATGTGATATTGTTGGAAAGTGGAATTCTATCAGACACTTCTAAGGTGACTAGGAGCCTGTTTCACTGATGTTTGTAGCCAGTAAAGAGGAAAGGTTATTTAATTGGTTCCGTGTTTGCACGAGGGTACTCCCTAACCTCTTGCACGCTCCTGGCCATAAATTTGTCTGATTCAAAACCACAATCCCACAAGTTTACATTTTAGGTGTCATAGTTAAATAATAACTAGTGATTCATTTACTTGACTACCTTTTGATCTCTCCAACTCTGAATATCCATCAAATAGTTGTATATCTTTGATGTTGTCCTTTTGATTCTAAACTTCATATTGGGAGATGTGTTGGTAACAGAGTCGGCATGTCTTGGCCGGGGATTGATACATTTGGGATCCAGATCTAAGTCCTTTGGAGTCAGGGATGGATGAGTATAATGCTCTACCATACTCAGGCCCACACTTCGGTTGGTCATGTGAAGTCAGGCATGATCTGAAAAACACTAGAGGGGGGGTGAATAGAGTTTTTAAATATATTTTAACAATTATTTAACTCAAACAACCAATCACAAAATATTGGACAAGGGGACAAGGATTTAGAGTGGTTCCAACTTTAGCAAATACTAAAGTTGTCAGTCCACTACCCGGTTGCTTACCCAACCGGGATTTGGAAATAATTTAATTTTATTACCTCGCAAGGACTTTACATAAAATTACAATTCTCTCCCTAAACCCTTCAAGCAGCCTTCACCTAGAAGTAATCGCACCAACCTTGAAGCAGCCTTCACCTAGAAGTAATTGCACCAACCTTGAAGCAGCCTTCCTCCTGAAGTAGCTTCCCGTTGGAATGGCCTTCTTGAAGTAGCTTCCCGTTGCGATGGCCTTCTTGAAGTAGCTTGAAGTCCACCTTCTCCTCCAAGAAGAACCTTCTCCAATCTGCAGCCTCCAACCCTAGGAGTAGCAAGGAGAATACAAAGAATAAAAGGAACAAGAAGGAAAATAGAAATTACAACTTATCCTTTGAAGCACAAGGCTTGATTTGCCTATATCAAGCGTATTGATCTCCTAACCAATGAGTGTAGAAGTGTAAGTGCTGTGGGAAGGAGATGCTAGCCTATAGGACACGAAATAGGAGCAATGGGAATGAATAGCCAATGTTGGAATTGCTCTATTGCTCAAAAACATATTGCCAATGAGTATTCAATCTCAAGTATAGCACAAGTGTAGCTTAGGTATATTTTAATGTCCTAAGGCTTGTCCTATTTATAGGAATGACCTACAAGTGCTTAAGGACGTTCTAGACACTTTCTAGGGGGTTCTAAGTGCTTAACTAGCCGTTAGGTACAAGTTAGTTGCTTTAACAACGGCTAGTTAATTAATTCTGCAGTTGCTGTCAGAGTCCATCTCGGTCGAGGAATTGTCGACCGAGACACCTACTCGGTCGAAGTTGTGTCGATCGACAGGCTCTCTGGATCAAGTGTTAGCAATGTTCATCTCCAACTGCCAACTACTTTCTCAGCTGTGTCTAACGGATACTTAGGTCATTCTCGGTCGAGAAGTTTGTCGACCGAGAGTGTCTCGGTCGAGGAGTTTGTCGACCGAGATTGACCCTGTTTCAATCTTTCAATTAAGGCACTAAGTGTGTGTATGAGTGTGCATATGTGACACTATTGAAGGGGATGACCTAACTAAGTGTGGTGTTTAGCTAGGGAAGATCTAACGCTTGATTTACATGAAGTCTAAGTACTTGTACATTATATATTTGTACAAGTTTACAATTGATTACATTTCATGACATTTACAATCATTCAAGCATATAGATTCCCTAGAGCTTTGTCATCCACCTTATTCCTGCAACACTCAAGTAGCACGTTAGATCAACAAGAATGAAATGTTTGTCATCATCGAAACAAAGGGATTTATCATAATGCCTAATTTATCCAACAATCTCCCCCTTTTTGAAGATGACAAACATTTCCTAAATATGAAATAAGGAAATATAAAGCATGTGAGTTTCATACCTGAAGATTACCTTTTGTAGCCATTCTTGTTTTGCAAGTGAGTGCTGGCCAAGATGTTATGAAACTCATTTATATTTTTGATTTTATATTCTTTCTCCCCCTTTGTCCTTTCAAAAAGATATCCAAGTTGAATATTTTATATTTCTTCTCCCCCTGAATTTTATACTATGCTCCCCCTTAGATAGATATTCTATTAAGAACATGGATTTAATATCATTTTTGTCTAATTTAGCCACAATTTGTTTCTCAATCATTTGCAAAGGATGTTAAGCCCTAAAAGTCAAATGAGAATCCTTTAATAAAAATGTCTCCATCCAAATGCAAGGGATGTTAATCCCGATTTGTTTAGAGAGTTCCTTTAAGCTATATCATTTTTATGAAATTCATAGATGTCTTCATAACCAAGAGTAAAAGTACTAAGGTCGTAACAAGCTTCAAAATCTTTTTAATCAAATAATCAAATTTGTTTGTATGAGCTCCCCCTTAATCTTACCATTAAAGCAATTTAAAGCTTCTAAGGTCACAGATGATTTTAAATTTTGATTTAGACCTTTATCAAAAGTATACTAAGATTAAGTATAATAAAATGATGTCCAAATAAGAATTTTGTCAAAGCTTATTTTAGGTCGTCCTTGACTACGACCATAGCGCCCCTTGGCTAAATTTTATTTCAACCAAGAGGCAAAATCTGCAGATTTCACATGTGAAGTATAAATTTTGCAGATAACTTAAAGAGATATCAATTAAATTACTTTGAATAAGACCTATTATGAATGATGTCCTTTTTACTATGAGTGCATAAATCAATTCCTATTTCTATTCATATTAATCATGTGATTCTTCAAGAAAAGACATATATCCTTGAAGGCATGAATGATATCTCAATTTCTTATAGATACCAATTGAGAAATTCTTTATTTTATGTTTTGCAAACCTTAAAGTTCTTTTTCTAAGCAACAAATCACCAATGAATCATTTTTCTTGCCTATGTATCATCAAGGATCCACTCATACAATAATCATTATCTATTTGTTCTATGTAACATAGCATCATCTTTATGAGCTGAATGATAAAATAGTGAAAGCATATCCATGATGTAATGATAGAACAATAAAATGATAATTCCATGAGATACAGTGATTGTGATCATTTAAACTAAATGTCATAACACATGATTTCTATATAGATAGACCAGGAGATGCTTTAAAAAATCATGTAAAACATTATAAAATAGTGATATCTAAACATGATTTTTCAGTTTTTTTCTTATTTAGAGGATCAATCGAAATGATATCATTTATATTCAAAAATGATCTTCAACTTGTTTTGCATGTAAAACAGTCATTAACAGCAAATAGATAGCCACTTGATCAATCAAATTATTTAGCAATTTTACTGCAGACTGAAATCAGTGACCTGTTCGGTCGAAGATTTCTCGACCGACTGACTGCTCGGTCGAAGATTTCTCGACCGACAAGGTTTCTGTATTATCTTCAGAACTATTTATTGATTCCAAGTAAAATATAGACTATATTTCATTCAATTATGTAATTTAAAAATCAGTTTTAGTTGAGATAAAACATATCAAAGTAACATTTAGATCAAATCTCAACTAATCATATTCAAATCTTTAAGTTTTGAGGACCTTAATTGAGATAAATTTTTCAAATTAGAAATTTTAGTTACTTGAATCATTTTGTATCTCTTTATGTTAAGTTGAGATAGACATAAAGATATGCAATTTAAAGTCTTCGGTCATATCTCAACTTAGTCTAATCAATTCAATTTGGGGGTTTTGGAACCCATACCAACTCAACATCCTTTTTCTTATATGGGCATGAAAAAGAGTAGTGTCCAAGACGTAAGCAATAATGGCAACATATAGAATCAACCTCAAGTCTTTTTCTATGGTTTTGTTCTAGGTTGTTCTTTGGTACAAATGTATTTGTTCCTTTAGGTACATATATAGATTGATGTGCTCGTGTCTTTCTCCAACTAGGTTGTTGATAAGATTTCCCTTTAGGCTTGTAACCTAGTCCTCTTCTCCCAATTTGATGATAGGGATTATCTAAGATTTGATCAAGAATGCCATTATTATTTAAACTACTAACTTTTTGTTGTAACTTGGCAATCTCATCCATTCTCTTCTTGATATCTAGTTTTGCTTGATCTAGATTAGATGACAAGAAATTTCTTTCTTTGACAATAGAATCATAATCTAGATGCTTGCATAAAATGGGTTGTTTTTGAAGATCATTCACTTGACTTTGCAAATTATTCTTCTCTAAAGAAAGTAGATTACAATTTTCCTCTATAGATTTTATCTCAATATCATGATCTTCAATGATCTTTTTAAGATCTTCGTTTTCAGATGTAATGGCAAGAAGCTTAGCATGTAATTCATCATTTGCTTTATTATATTTCTTTAATTTCTTCTTGCATTCAACATATTTAATATGTGTTTCTTCAAGGCTAGCAACTAGTTCTTCTTTAGATAAATCAAAAAGACTTACCTCTTCTTCTTCTTCCTCGCTAGTTGTAGCAATGAGACAATCTTTGTTCTCATCTTCCTTCTTTGATCTCCATGGGCATCTAGTTGTTGTGTGGCTTGTTCCTCAGCACCAATTGCAACATGTTGTAGTTTTGTCCAAGCAGCACCTTTTGTTGTGATTGTAATCACCATTACCCTCCATTCTTCAAGACCTGGTTAGGGTT
Source organism: Alisma plantago-aquatica (assembly GCA_963693085.1). Taxonomy (NCBI): domain Eukaryota; kingdom Viridiplantae; phylum Streptophyta; class Magnoliopsida; order Alismatales; family Alismataceae; genus Alisma; species Alisma plantago-aquatica. Next base: position 1,302,305,723 of record OY856410.1, read on the forward strand.
CCTTGAAGCCTGCTCTGATACCAATTGAATTACACTAGAGGGGGGGTGAATAGAGTTTTTAAATATATTTTAACAATTATTTAACTCAAACAACCAATCACAAAATATTGGACAAGAGGACAAGGATTTAGAGTGGTTCCAACTTTAGCAAATACTAAAGTTGTCAGTCCACTACCCGGTTGCTTACCCAACCGGGATTTGGAAAGAATTTAATTTTATTACCTCGCAAGGACTTTACATAAAATTACAATTCTCTCCCTAAACCCTTCAAGCAGCCTTCACCTAGAAGTAATCGCACCAACCTTGAAGCAGCCTTCACCTAGAAGTAATTGCACCAACCTTGAAGCAGCCTTCCTCCTGAAGTAGCTTCCCGTTGCAATAGCCTTCTTGAAGTAGCTTCCCGTTGCGATAGCCTTCTTGAATTAGCTTGAAGTCCACCTTCTCCTCCGAGAAGAACCTTCTCCAATCCGCAGCCTCCAACCCTAGGAGTAGCAAGGAGAATACAAAGAATAAAAGGAACAAGAAGGAAAATAGAAATTACAACTTATCCTTTGAAGCACAAGGCTTGATTTGCCTATATCAAGCGTATTGATCTCCTAACCAATGAGTGTACAAGTGTAAGTGTTGTGGAAAGGAGATGCTAGCCTATAGGACACGAAATAGGAGCAATGGGAATGAATAGCCAATGTTGGAATTGCTCTATTGCTCAAAAACAGATTGCCAATGAGTATTCAATCTCAAGTATAGCACAAGTGTAGCTTAGGTATATTTTAATGTCCTAAGGCTTGTCCTATTTATAGGAATGACCTACAAGTGCTTAAGGACGTTCTAGACACTTTCTAGGGGGTTCTAAGTGCTTAACTAGCCGTTAGGTACAAGTTAGTTGCTTTAACAACGGCTAGTTAATTAATTCTACAGTTGCTGTCAGAATCCATCTCGGTCGAGGAATTGTCGACCGAGACACCTACTCGGTCGAAGTTGTGTCGACCGACAGGCTCTCTGGATCAAGTGTTAGCAACGTTCATTTCCAACTGCCAACTACTTTCTCAGCTGTGTCTAACGGCTACTTAGGTCATTCTCGGTCAAGAAGTTTGTCGACCGAGAGTGTCTCGGTCGAGGAGTTTGTCGACCAAGATTGACCCTGTTTCAATCTTTCAATTAAGGCACTAAGTGTGTGTATGAGTGTGCATATGTGACACTATTGAAGGGGATGACCTAACTAAGTGTGGTGTTTAGCTAGGGAAGATCTAACGCTTGATTTACATGAAGTCTAAGTACTTGTACATTATATATTTGTACAAGTTTACAATTGATTACATTTCATGACATTTACAATCATTAAAGCATATAGATTCCCTAGAGCTTTGTCATCCACCTTATTGCTGCAACACTCAAGTAGCACGTTAGATCAACCAGAATGAAATGTTTGTCATCATCGAAACAAAGGGATTTATCATAATGTCTAATTTATCCAACATGATCAAGTTAGTAATGGGGAATAATCTCCTGCAAAGATTAAGCATGCTAACTAATGATTATTCAAGTGGCATTTTGTGCAAGGAGCACCCTCTTCTGGTCTTGGAAAGGCGATCGGTGGCTGCATGTGGTAATCTGATTCATTGAATAGAGCATGCAGTGTGCACGAGTGGATGGGGGTGTTCCAGGGTACTTACAGGTGTTTTGGTGACCCTAATGGACTAAAGTCTTGGCTAAGCAAGTTTTTGTGGTTGCAGGCCAGTTGCCCAAGGTGAATTGACACCTTCTCTAAGAGTTGTAGTTAAACTCATTTATGGAATAAGGTCTCCCTTTTTGTTATCATTATACTAATAATCTTGATTATGCTCCACAGTATCGGTCTAACATTTTGATAGAGTTGTCATCTAATAAATGCTTTATGAATATACGCACATACACATTCCTTATGCTTCATACTAGTAGATGGTCAATAATTTTGGTTTGGACTTTTGTTACTTTAGTTATCTGAGTAATGCATTAAGAATATATTTATATTAATAGTGTCTTGCTGCTTATCTCTATTTTCCCATACTTAGACATTTGTCTAACCCATACTCTCCCACTTGGGTTGCGACATATTCTTCCATGTTGCAGATTATATTATTTATAGGACCTTTCCTTATGGAAGACTCATCTTGAAAATATCCTGAAGGGCGTCAAGAATCAAAGGCGGATCAAGCTTAATATTAAACTCATGTATCATTTTTTTATTGATACATGAGATAATGTAAAAATACCTTTTGTAAGGGTGTAATATTTTGAAATAAAATATTGCTTATCTCACTCTTGTGCTTTGATTCTTGGTGCCATATTAATGGCTCAGATTTAGCTACTTGATTTTCGAAGGAAGAAAATCAGGTGGCTGAATCGGGGACGTTACACAAGTAGTATCCCACAATCTCCTTGGGATATCCAATGAAATAATATTTATCAGATCTTTGGCCAAGCTTTTCAGGAGACATTTTCTTGACATAAGCTTCGCAACCCCAAATCCTCATGAAATACATTTTGGGACATTTCCTAGTCCATATCTCATATGGTGGCTTTTGAACTGACTTAGATGGTACTCGATTTAGTGTAAACGTGATGGTTTCTAGAGAATACCCCCAGAAGGTAGTTGTAAGCTCATCTAAACTCATCATACATCACACCATATCTAGTAATGTGTGATTACTTCTTTCTAATACACCATTATGATGAGGTGTTCCTGGTGGAGACCACTGGGATACAATCCCTTGGGTTCTAAGAAGGTACTCAAACTCTTGTTTTAATTATTCTCCACCTCGATCAGAATGAAGTTCCTTAATACTTTAATCAAGTTGGTTCTGTACTTTGTTCATAAAATCCTTGAACTTTTCAATAGCATTTGACTTATGTTTCATTAAATAAACATAGCCATACCTACTAAAGTCATCAGTAAAGGTTATGAAGTACTAAAACCCACCTCTGGATGTTGTTCTAAAAGGGTCACACACATCAATATGTATGAGTCCTAATAGATCACTAGCCTCCTCATTGTTACCAGTGAAAGGGGTCTTAGCCATCTTGCCCAACAAACAAGATTTACATGTCTCTAATGATTCAAAATCAAAAGAGTCCAGATATCTAGATATTTAATTCTCATTTGTGTGCCCTAGATGCCAATGCCAAAGGTAAGTTTTGTTTGAGTTGTTGAGTTTTAGTCTTTTGGTATTAATTTTATATACACCTGTCATTAGATTTAACAAGTAAAGACCATAAGACATAGGGGCACTGCCATAAAAGATCCCATGTTTTGAAATAGAACATCAACCACTTTTAGCATGTAATTCAAATGCATCATTGTCTAAACAAGATACCAAATGATGTTTCTATTTATATAAAGTACATAATACCAGTTCTTTAACTCTATCATAAGCCATGTGGTCACTGTTATACTATAGGTTCCAACTGCATTGGTTGTAACTCTTATGCCATTAGCAACTCGCAATTCCACCTCGCCTTTTCTCAACGGCTACATCCTTTCAAATCCTACATATGTGAGATCCACATCCGGTATCTTATACCCAAGATGATGAAGTATATATATTTATCTCAATAATGTATATACCTAAATTGGAGATCACCATCCCTAAATTCTTCTTCTTGAAAGCCTTCAACTATAAAGGATGAGTTCCTCTTGTACTTTTCTTTCTTCTTATCTTGAGTGTTGAAGAATTGGACTTAGTCTTGACCACATAACTCTTCTTGGTCTTGCTTTGATCCTTAGACTCAACCCCACTGATCACCATCACGGGCTTGTCCTTCTTCACTTTTGCTTCAACATGAATCAACATGGTAATCAATTCTGACATCTATCTAGCCGAATTACTTACATGGTAACATACAATATAATGGCTATATGATTTTTGCATAGTCTTTAGAATCATATCAGTAGCCAACTCTTGGCTCAAGGGGAATCCCAGATCTTCAAGATGATACACATGTCCAATCATATTGAGTACATGTTCTTCTACTTAGGTTCCCTCTGTCAGCTTTGACTCAAGCAGTACCTTTAAGATAGCATTCCTTTCTTGTCTGTCAAGACCAAGTGTTACCTTCTTAAGATGTTTCACCATCTCAAGAACACTCATGTCCTCACATTGCTCATGCAAATCATAGTTTATGTAGCTTAGCATAAGGTACTTTATCTCTAAGGCATATTTGCCATGCTTCCAGTATGCATCCACTTACGCCCTAGGTACATTAGGAGGAGGTATTTAGGAACTTGTTTGTCAAGGATGTAGAGCTTGCCCTCTTCACTAAGAACCCTTCTCAAAGTCCAAAACCAGTATTGCAAATTTCTCCTGTCAAGTTTGTCCTTCTTTGAGACCAATCACAAATTGGATTTTTTCGTCATTGATTCTACAAGAGAAAATTTGCATTTGTCAAAAACCATTTTTGATTTGATTTGATTTGAAAAAATTGACGATATTAATTAGATTTTTAATTATTATCTCTCCCACTATTTTTTTCGAATTGATAGCCCTCAATATTAATAAAGAATATTGCAGCGTACAATATTCTAGTGGGCCAAGATCCATATTTCATCAAGTCATGAGTCGGCTTTTGCCGATCACCCACAACCTGACTATTTAGGTAGGCCATCATGCCAATTGCATCATATACAACTCTTGGATATATGATATGTGCAACACCTTGCCATGATCATTTGCATGCCTCTGGGCTTGGGCTCTCCAAGTCACCAGTTAAGTCGGACCCAATAGCCAATACAATAGATACACACCATGCTTTGTGCAAATCTACTCTTAGTCGATCAAGCTTTTCATGTGTATTTCTAATTGACGGGACTTAAACGTGGGTCCAATAATGGAGACATGCCTAGGTTATCAGACTTTTGAAATTTATAATACCAAATGTTTAAGACTCCTGCAACTAGTGCATGGTCGAAGTAGTTCAGGGTAAACACAGGGATAGGAAGAATGGCTCTTCAGAACTCAAGTTTTACTTGTCTAAGCACATCGAATAGGTCGAAGGATAAGGTTTTGATATAATGAAGAGAAATAAAAAGAATCAAACAAAAAACCTATCTCCAAGGGGAGTTACCACAAGAATTGAGAATTTAAGGGTTTAGCAATTTTTATAGAGGTTTTGTATATTGGAAACTTAGGAGATAAAACTATTGTCAGAGTAAAGCATGAAGGAAGAAAACTTAAACATAACAAGTGGTGGCAGAATGCATCCTACACCCTCTTCTCTCAAAGAGGGTGCCACCAGTCATGCACTAATTCCCTCTCTCAAAGGAGTCAGGCATAACTTGGAGCGGAAAGATATGACAGGGCAACCCTGATCCTAGGTACTCTCGTACACCCAAATCAGACCAAACTCTAGAGTTTATGACATCCTTCTGTCAAAGGAGTCAAAATGAGAAACATGATTTGATAGCTATTCAAAAGCATGATTCAAACAGAATATACTAGAGCTCAGATGCTAAAAAGAAATCATTCAACAAAAAGGAACCGTACACATAACAACATGAGATAAATTCCACAGTTTCCATAAGCATAGAGAGGTAAAAAGGTTTAGTTACAATGCAATAGTAGATGAAAGTAAATTGTTGAAATAGGGAAGATAGGTACTGATCTCCTTGATGTAGGAGTTCGATACACATAGCAGCATACCCCTAAGATAACGCTAACCCGATATTGAGCAGGAGCCCTATCGGGATACGACCGTGTCGGGTTCTTGATCGTGTCGGGTCGTGAACCGTGATGGGTAAGGGGCATATCGGGAAAGGACTCCCTACCTGATATGGTCGTGTCGGGCTGCAACCGTGACAGGTAAGCCATATCGGGTTGGGTATCGTGTCGTGTTAGGACGTGTCAGGTTAGCTTTATCTTAGGTTCTCAGGTTCCTCATGTCGGGTATAGATGGGCGAGCTATCTCGGGTTGAATTCCAGCTAGAGACTCAACTTGTTAAAGTATCCTTGAAGGTTGTGTTACCGGGTCGAGTTCTAAGTAAACTCCTCCCGTCCCTCTCGGGTTTGGGGTGTGCTCACTTAGTATCGCGTAGCAGGCCTTGGAACTCGACACATTAGCTCCTTCGCTCTAAGAGTTATCTCTTGTAGGGTTCTGATTTGTCCCATGATAGGCATGTAGCTGCTAATTATGGGCAGTGGGCTAGTGGGAGTTGTGGCTCTCGTTGGGCCATGTATCCTCCGTCTGCTCCATTCACGTGGCTTCGGGAGAGGGTCGACATGTCTGTCGCCTGGCACGACTGGCGAGGGTCGTCGTGTGCCGGGTTGCGAGTAAATCACGCATGATTGTGTCGGGTAAAGACTCTAGCGGGCTGTTGTACTGAGGGGTGTCTGTGTCGCGTGATTGACTCTGTTGGCTGACGGATCGTGGCGGGCAAGGCTCCTTGTTGGGTAATAGCTTGTAGCCTGTCAGGCTCCCACACGACCAACTCGCGTCAGGTTGTTGCCATATCGGGAAGTGACCGTGACGGGTAAAGGGCATGTCGCTTCGTTGTTTGATGGATCAAGGCAGTTAACTTGTTGTGGATGGGCCGAGATGGGCCCATTAGCATTGTTTTGGTGGGAAAATAAGAGAAACTCTATAAAAGATAGGAAATGTTGTCAGGAGCATAGTGGGCATTATTTATATTCAACATATAAGATAAAAGAGAGAGGAAGTTAGGTTTGGAGGTAGTTTTGATAGTAAAATATAAGCTCTAGCAGCCATAAAATGGGTGTTATCAACTCCCCCAAACTTAGCATTTTGATTGTCCTCAATCAATTTGTACCTATTTTAAAACTTTGTTTGCGGTACTTTTCAAAACCATATGTAGTCTTCAGACAAGGGGTTAAGTGAATTTTTGAGATGTCCTGAGGAAAATTACGTCTGACTATGAACAATGGACTTTATTTTTCCTACCTTATTTAAGCAAAAAAAATCTCTTCAGCTTTTGCTAGACTTTGGTGCATGGTTTTGAAGTTACCTTTCACACCAAACTGCTTGGGGGTAGAAAGTGGGGTTTTTGGCAAGGCTTAAGGATTTTTGGGTTTTTCTTGCTTCCCATTGATCCATCCAGGTCTGGGTCCGTTAAGGGGCAAGTGGTCTCTGCAGTTCAAGCCAGTTGGCTTTAGAGTAGTTATTTCACATCCTACGTACCACTGCCCCGGATCTACCATGCCTAAAGATGGGTACTTTTGGGAGGGCAAGTGTTTTTTTTTGGGCACAACTCTCATCTTTTATTCACTCTCATAAGGCTTTCCTCTCTTTTTGGGATTTTGATGGGTAGGTAAAAAAAAGGGAGTTTGCTGTTTGGGCAGCTTTTTCCTTCACATGCACATCTCTTAGCTATTGCGAGATTATTTTTCAAAGCTGGCATAGAAAAGTTGTAGCCTTTGTCATTTGATACTGCATTTTCAAAAGAGCATAACAAAAATGTGCACTGCCTTATATACGGAGAGAACAAATTGGAAGAAGTTGTACCAAATTTTTACTATAAAGTATTTTGTACAGTTTTTGAGAAACAATCAGTTGTGTATGTATTGCTTTCTATCAATCATTTATATACATGTATATACAGAGTATGGTAAGAAAACCAAAAGGGCAAAAAGGGGAAAAAATTAGAGTACCTCCCTCAGTGATGCTATGGAGTACCCCCCCAAACTTACCCCACACTCTATCCCAGAGTTGTGAGATAAGTAGGAAAGGATAGGCATAGACCAGTGAGGGTTCAACAGATGTGTGCGCCCTCAGCAGATAAGAGCTTCATCATGTATTCTCTACATTGGTTGTGGTAGCCGAGGTTGTGGAGCTTATCTGGCGTCTGTTTGAGGGCTACCGTGTAATAGATCCAGTGCAGCACGTAGACACTGCACATAAGGGAACTTGTTGTGGACTGTGGTAGCAGTATTGGAGTTCATGCCACTTGGCCGCCGGGTCTTCAAGATATGGCTGCATCACAGACACCACCTCGAGATAATATTTCCTTGCTAACTGCTCGAGGGATGTTGTTGTCGTGGATGCATACTCCCTCAGATGGTTGTTGTTGGTGTCGGTGCTGTCGTAGAAGAAATCAGTGTGTGGAGTGGTGAACATCATCAGGAGCATCCAGTGGTTGTCATGCAACATAGGTTGGAAGATGATGCCCGACAAACACTTCTTTACTTCGAGATGAAATAGTTGACGTGCTCCTATTTCATCAGCAAGGCACAAGTCGTTGAACAACATCAGATGGGTGATGTACGACTATCCAAACTTCTTCTGTAGGATGGGGATGTAAATTGATGCCACCATCATTGCTAGACACCCTCCTACCTTGACTAAGTCCCACAGATCATAGAGGGGGACCACTGCATTATCTTTTTCATATATGACGTCTTTGGTGTTAGAATTAGCTAGTCGAAGAAGAATTTCATTGACTTGTTCCTAAGATAGAGAACTACATGCAGAATGGTTGAAATTGTTGATAAGAGATTTGGAGACGGCAGGCAAAGCACAATTGCCTTTAGTGGTGTCGCCTTCAGTGGCGAGTACGGTTTGTAGAGTTTCTATCTGCTTGCCTGTCCTGTAGACGTCAGCAAAGTCCTTGACTTCATTCCTTGGAGGACTGCTGGGTTGAGTAGAATGGGAGTCAGCATCACCGCATGTCTCCAACAGCTCCTCGAGGAACTCTATCTCAGAAATAGCACTTGTCCTTGATCAACAACACCACACATATACTTCTAAGCATTGCACCTTTGAGGACCTTGAATAGTATCTTCATTACAAAGACTTCTGAGCGGAACATGCCTTGGAGTGCTCTGCATCGTACTGAGAAGTACCTATCACTCCAGACGATGGCTTCTTCTTCTACTTGTGGCCTCAGGACCATGTTCAGCAGTTGTTGGTCCCAACTCGTCAAGTAGCCGATGGCGCGCCTGTCAAAATTGGCCATCTTGAAAGAAGGGATCTCCGACGGTGCAGAAAATGCATCAGCCATCAAAGTCTTCGCTCTAGGGGGTTGCTTAGTGATCGAGCTATATAGTTCACCCCCTTCTCCCTCAGATTCTTCGAATGAACCCTCCGCTAAGCCTTTAGATATTTCTTCTACATCTTCCGTTGGATCTAGCGGCTGAGGGGTTTCAGATATGTCGACACCACGGGTGCTCCCCTGTCTTGTGGGAGACCTTTCGGTGGTTTTGTTTATCATCTCTTCCTAGGGCATTATGGAGGGCCCGCTTGAGGTGGATGAGGATGACAAATTAGATGAAAAGGATGATGATGGTGGAGAGCCAGAGGCTGGCGGTGATTGCGATGTCCTGGGACACCTTGAGCGGTGGTGGTCGTCCCTCTCATTGAGTCTCTGCTCGATGGCATCGAGGCATGGAGCACCGCATGCATCGTGTTATTCAGCGCCTCTAGTTAGCTGGGGAGACCAACTAGAGTTAGCAGCTGACGCTCCTGCTCGTTCAGCTTCCACTGAAAGATCTGAAACTTGTGGGTCAAGGAAGCAGATGTAGTAGTGTGGTTGATTGTTACATCCTGCAAGTTGTCGAATTCGAAGCCAAATGCCTATCCTAGGGAGGAGGGGACTGCCACCGATCGGCTTCGGCTTCACATCAAGCTCCTTGCATTGGCAGCACGGCCTGATGAATAGGCATCATCTGTCGATGTTGAGTCCACTTGGATAGTACATGAGGGTGTGGCCTCTGGACGGGGCATTGGCACCCTTGTGGTTGCCTTTCTCTCATCAGCCTGGGTCGTGGAGAAGGTTACAGAGTAGGCAGATGTTGCTCGACCATCCAGCTCTCGGCTTCCTCTATGGCGATAATCGGCATAGATGGTGGCGGTGTCAGTGTCGGCGTTAGCTGTATGGACTTGAGCTCCACCTCTAAGCGCTCAACGAATGCCTCTATATTGTTGCGGGAGGTGTCCAGCTACACCAATGCCTCTACCATTTCTGGCAGGGTTGAAGCTTCAGGCGCTGTGGCTATTTCATCTGCCGCAGTGACCTCCGGGGAGATGACCATTATAGTGGCCCCAATGGTGTCGATGACCTATGTGATTGTCGACACTTCCTTTATAGCTACGACAGGTGTTTTTTTGGTTTCCATGGTTTGTTCAGTGGTAGAAGTAGTGACCAATGGAGTGGCAGCTGTTGGTTGTGTGGCAATGGTGGTCGACTCGGCGGTGGTGGCGACGGGCGAGTCTTCAATGATGATTGTCGATTATTTGTCCGGCCGAGCATCGATGGGTGCAGGCATCCTTGCGGAAACCATACTTTCCTGGATGACCCTTGTGGAAGCATAAACAGCTTCAATGGTCACAGCTTCAATCTCGGTTGTTGTGAAGACTAGCTTCTTTATGTCATAATTCACACAGAGTGGGAGGGGTAGGAGGATGTATGTCCTCGCAAACTTGTAGAAGAAGTGGTGACCCTCCTTCTTGATGATGTTTTCCCTTGTGAGGAACTTGATGTCAATCTTGTCGTCGCCCCAAGTGTGCAACAGGCTGAGTGACTCCTTTAGGTACCCTAGCCCTGCCGCGATCAGGTTGACGACCCCTCCAATGTTGTACTCCTTGGTAGCATCTTTTATTGGGTGCAACCAGTGCAACATGAAACACCCTAAGTTTATCGACTTGCCCTCCATCATATACCATATTAGATGGAGTTCTTCGGTATATAAGTTGCTCATCTCATACTTACTGAAGAGGAGGCTCGCCACGATCTTATGTATGATCCTCCAGAAGCATGAGTGGACCGCTACCACTTTACTCCCGGCTTGAAGGAGGATTCACCAGTCTACTTCTTTCAGAGCATGACTAGGTGAAAGCCATCGTCTTTGGTGATCCGAACACCATTATTGAGAAGCTCTCTCTCAGCCTCGTTGGAGGAGAATATTTCATTGAGTAGCCTCTCTAAGATGTCGTGCTCAGCGTTGTAAAGGTGCCCCTATAGTCTATCCGCTTTGCCAAAACCTTTTGGTTTCTTTTGGGGTATTTGGTACTCGATAGAGGGAAGCGATGAACTCCCTGATGAGCTCAGTGTAGGAGGCGGTGTGGCTAAATCATATCTTCCGTAGTCTGGCAGCTTCTAAGATGTTCTCTAGTTTATCGATCTAGTGGAAGGATGCTTGATGGCAGAACCGGGTTGGGGGGTAGACTTTCGCCGCCAACTCCGTGTAACACCGTTGGTTTTCCTTGTCTCTGGGCACGAACCGACCCAGTGAGTGGGCCAGGACTTCCAGTTCTGGCATCGCTATCAGGGTCGGGGCTGCTTCTATTATGGGCCGCTTCTCAGCATCATAGGGCCTAGCCGCCTTAGGGTTTGGGTGTTTCTACCTGGTGGTGGCTTCATTTGTGGCCTCAGGGTTGATCCTCCGGCCTTGCTCGTCAACTTGGACAACAGTCTTCTTGGTGTGTGCCATTTTCTTTAACAATTAAATGAATAAGTTAAGTCAAAAAGAGTTGTTCACTTAAACTTGTATTTATCTGATATCGGGCAGAGGACAAAGGTAAGAGTGTCGCCCGATATGGTTGGGCGATATGCTTAAAATCGGTATCGGGTTGGCCACTTAAGAAAATCTGGCACGTGAAATGTGAATGCTCAGTACCAGAAAATCGATACGTTTTTCACACGATACTCGGTAAAGTCGATATCGAACAAAAGGTAAAAACATCGCACATGTGTGGTCGGTATCAAGGAAATGATAACGTCTGGGCAATATGATTTAAGCGACAAACCAATACCGGGTGACTCTTCAAAACAAATCATGCACAGTATAGATTCTCAATAGGGTGTCGCACGATATGGGTGTCGCGCGGCAAAGGTGAAAACACAATAACATCTTTACACAATAAAGGGATGCGCGATGCACCATGTCAGGCAATACTTATGTCACACGACACGGATTAAATCATTGCAAAATAGACTGAGCGGTAAAGTCATCGTTGCGAGCCTGAGGTCTCTACCCAATAAGATGTGTTGGTGGTCGTGTCGTGCGATACTGGTGTCGCGCGGCATAGGCAAAAGACTGATGTAAAACAAAGTGGTAGGAAAGTCGACATGCTTATCGCATGATAAGCAGAAACTTGATACGCGTTGAAAAGGATCTGCCCAACATGGGCCAGAACGTGACAAGGTGGCGCACGATAGGTTTTGGCCGATACGAACTGCACAATACAATGTCACGTGGTATGCAGGGCGCCCCGGGTTTTACCTTTGTCAGGTAAGAAGATCTTGAACATGACACGAAGGTCAGTAGGTAAAGGCCGGCATGAGAGTTTTGCGATGGGAAAAGATTGTGATACGAGAGCAAAAGTAGGTAACTTGGTGACCCTACATGGTCAAACTCGAGCTACTCTATATAGCCAGCCGCGATCGGGGTAAAAACTGGGACATGTGTCGTGCATGCACGAGAATCGTCTTCGGAAGCATGGTAAAAACAGTCTAATCATGTCGTGTCGTGATGTTTTTGAGAAGGCTTGTGCATCATGCGGCACGCGTGTCAGGCAGCAAAGATGTGTCACCTGATAAGCATTACCTGACGTACTCCTCACGCAGCATGGGTTCATGCAATAGTTAATGTGGTGTGCGGCGTGCTAGCCGATACAACTTGGGTGATACCGTAGCCTGATATGCTTATCGCGCGCCATGGCTGGGCATGCTTCTTGCCCAACACACCTCTACAAAACTATGTAAAACTAAAACCAAGGGGTTGCCCGATACTCATCAAGGAAGGTTGGGCGACATAGTTATCACAGAACTTGGCACACTGAGAAAAGCAAAGAAGGAAGGTATCGTGCATGCCCAATATGTTGTCAAAGGGCTTAAAGGGAAAGCAAAAACAAGGATAGAAAAACAAAAAAATAGAAGACACTTGATGGGTAAAACATCATTGGCCTAAGAGTAAACTTTGACCTCAGATAGTATTACTCACCAAGGTGATAAAACTAAGTTGGTGGCCCATGAAATGAGAAAATCTATGCACGTGGCGCGAGCACAGACTTGGGCCTTATTACAATGAGATTGTTCATAATGTTCTTTGCAGGAAAAGGAAATAACATCCTATTCTAGGAAAGTAAAAGCTCGGGCTGCCTCCCGAGGAGCACTTTGGTTTGCATCATCAGCTCGACGTCTTCGAATCCTTCTATGCTTCTTGGGTAAGTGCAGCTTCAACATCGTCCAGGGGCATCTCGGACCTCCTCACAAAGGCTTCATCTTTATAGAATCTCTTGACTCGTTGTTTGTTGACTGGAAAAACTTTCACTGGATCATCTTTAACATATAGCCGCATCATCCCAGATGGATATATCTTCGCTACTATGAATAGTGCGAACCTCCTAGTCTGCAATTTTCCTGGAAAAAGTTGAATAGAAAATTTAAACAATAAAACTTTATCACCTTCCTTGATGTCTTTTACCCACAGGTGGGAATCATGCTAGACTTTGGTTCTCAGCTTGTAAATCCTTGCATTTTTGTAGGCGTGAAGCCTAAGTTCTTCAAGTTCTTAGAGCTGAAGAAATCTCTTCTTTCCAGCTAGTGTCAGGTCCATGTTGAGGCATTTGATGGCTCCAATTCAAAAGGTAGGTGGCAAGCTTTCCCATAGACCAGGAGATACGGTGTAGTGCCAAGCGGCGTCTGGTAGACAATCATGTATGCCCAAAGAGAATCATCAAACTTGGTTGACCAGTCCTTGTGAGACTTGTCGGCCATTTTCTCTAAGATCTGCTTGATCTGTCGGTTAGAAACTTCCACCTGTCTCGATGTTTACAGAAGGTATGGCACGGCAAACTTGTGACGAACGTCATATCTATGCAAAAGTGATTCAAACTACCTCTCTATAAAGTGAGATCCACCATCACTGATGACGGTTCTCGGCACTCTAAACCTTAGAAAGATTATCTTAGTAAAGAGCTTTATCACCGTCTTATCATCACATGTGGTGGTGGGTACGACTTCTATCCATTTGGAGACATAATCTACTACAACAAGGATGTACTTGAAACCACAGGAAGAGGGGAAGGCTCCCATATCTTCTATCCCCCACACATCAAAGATTTCTACCTTAATCCATTCTGACAGTGGCATCTCATTTCAATGGGAAATATTCCCAGTTCTCTGACATTCAATGAAGCTTTGACATAGGTGTGTGTGTCTTAGAGGAGAGAGGGCCAATAAAAGCCTGACTGGAGTACCTTGGTTGTGATCCGTTCACCTCCTAGGTTCCCTCCATAGGGGGAGGAGTGACACTCGAATAGGATCTTCTAGGCTTCATCCTCAGGTATATACCTCTTGTATAAGCCATCAGCACAACGCCTGAACAATAGAGGGTTATGCCAGTAATAGTTCTTCAAATCAGAGAACAATTTCTTCTTCTGATTGTAGGACATTTCGGGAGGGTAGCTGTTTGCAGGATAGGTAGTTACAGAAGTCTACATACCATGGCCCTTCAGGGTTGGCCATCCGAGCAACATAGATAGCTTCATCTGCATAACTTTCATTGATTGGTAGAGGGTGGTCGTCCTCCACTCAGATCCTCAAAAGGTGGTCGGTGACCACGTTCTCAGAACCTTTCTTATCTATTATTTTATGATCGAACTCTTATAACAGCAACACCCAATGCAACAGTCTCGGCTTTATGTCTTTCTTTTGCATTAAATACCTGATAGCCCTGTGGTCAGTGTGAACAATCACCTTAGAGCCCACGAGGTAGGATTGGAACTTACTAAAAGCATATACAATCGCCAGCATCTCTTTCTCAGTGGTAGTGTAATTCAACTGTGCTTCATCTAGCATTTTACTTGCATAAAAGATCACATGGTGCTTTTTATCTTTCTTTTGGCTAAGGACTGCGCCTATGGCAAAATCACTAGCATCGCACATGAGCTCAAAAGGAATATTCCAGTTGGGGGATTGGAGAATGGGTGCGGAGACCAAAGCAATCTTCAGAGTGGAGAACGCTTTCAAGCACTCATCCGTGAAATCAAATTTCACATTTTTTATCAACATATTTGATAGGGGCATTGCAATCTTTGAAAAGTCTTTAATGAACCATCGACAGTAGCCAACATGGCCCAAGAAACTTCTAACACTGGTTATAGATGAGGGTGTAGGAATCTTGGATATCGTCTCCACTTTGGATCAATCAATCTCAATGCCTTGGCTAGACACCTTGTGTCCTATGACTATTCCTTCTTGCAGCATGAAGTAGCACTTTTCCCAATTAAGGGTAAGACTTTGTTCCTCACATCTTCTCATCACCAGAGACAAGTTATTCAAGAAATCATCGAAGGAGCTGCCATAAACACTGAACTCATCCATAAAGACTTTCATTTTATCCTCCAGAAAGTCTGTGAAGATGGCATTCATGCACCTATAAAAGGTTGCAGGAGCATTGCAGAGCCCAATGGGCATTCTTCTGAAAGTGAAAGTTCCATAGATGCATGTAAATGTGGTCTTTTCCTGATCGTCTGGGTGAATAGGGATCTGATAGAACCCCGAATACCCATCCAACTAGCAAAAGTAGGAGTGATGGGCTGGGCGCTCAAGAATATAGTCGATAAATGGGAGAGGGAAATGGTCCTTACGAGTGGCGATGTTGAGCTTTCGGTAATTAATGCACATCTGCCAGTCGGTGACCGTCTTAGTAGCGACCTCGGCTCCATTATCTCCCTTAACCAACAGTATGCCTCCTTTCTTTGGAACCACTTGAATGGGACTCACCCATGTGTTGTCACTGATGGCATAAATTATTCCTGCATCTTAGAGTTTGACAACCTCCTTGTTGACCACTTCTCTAAGCTTTTCATTCAACTTACGTTGCAGTTGGGCATACGGCTTGGAGTTTTCCTCCACGTGGATCATGTGCATACACACAGAAGGACTTATCCCCCTTAGGTATCTAATCGAGTAACCTAGGGCCTGTCTTTGTAGCCTCATCTCCTTAAGCAGTTGTTCTTTTTGGCTATCAGTCAGTTCCAAGTCAATGATCACCAGATTTATCTTTTCCTCATCTTGAAAGCGGTATTACAAGCCTCTCGACAAAACTTTCAACTCGGGTGGGGTATCCTTCTCTTGCTAATTAGTGGAATCTTTATGGAGGGTAGCGTACGTCATTATCGCCACTGGGTCTTCTTCTTCGGACAAATCATTGGCTTCTAGAAATGCTAGCAGTTCCTCGACTTCTGGGTCCTCGACCTCCCGTGCCTTGCAAGGTAAGGTGTGCATCAGTGGGTCTACCATGGCCTTTTCCTCCCTTACTTCATTGTAGAGCCACTGATAGCTTTCAACGAAATAAGATGACTCAAAGAATGAAGGGGCTTTCATACAATCACTGATGTTGAAGTTGATGTCCTCTCCTCCAACCCTAATTGTAATCATGCCCGCCTCTACGTCAATGAGTGCCCTACCGGTTGCAAGGAAGGGTTGCCCAAAGAAAATTGGACAGCTAGGGTCTTCTACGATGTCAATCAAAATAATATCACACGATATAAAGAACCGCCCTACTCTAATGGGCACATCCTCAAATACTCCAACTGACTTAGTAAAGGTATGATCTGCAAGCTGAATTCTCATATTGGTGCTAACCATATCGGTGAGTCCAATCCTCTTTGCAAGGGACAAGGGCATCAGTCTGATGCTTGCCCCCAGGTCCACCAGGCCTATGC
Organism: Alisma plantago-aquatica; assembly: GCA_963693085.1. Taxonomy (NCBI): domain Eukaryota; kingdom Viridiplantae; phylum Streptophyta; class Magnoliopsida; order Alismatales; family Alismataceae; genus Alisma; species Alisma plantago-aquatica. The sequence goes on from OY856410.1 coordinate 1,302,322,379, forward strand.
GGGTTATGTTATCCCCAACCTAGAAGGGGATGACAAAATCCCTAGGATATGTCTTCTTAGAGGGCATATTCACCTTAACAAAAGAACTGGACATCTATGCTAACTTCACTGTTTCAACGTCTTCGCCTCTTTTCTTCCTTGAAATCAGATCTTTCAGAAACTTGGTGTAAGTAGGCATCTTCTCGATGGCATCTAAGAACGGGATGTCGAGGTGTAGCTTCTTTACGGAAGCAATGAACTTCTCATACCTTTTTTTCAATTGGGCTTTCACCAACTTGTGTAGGAAAGGAATGCGAGGTGCATACTTGTCTGGATGCTCCTCAGAAGGAACGTCGTTGACCCTTTCTTCTGTCACTTTCTTAGACTTTGTTGGGACTTCTTCTTCAACATCCTCAGGGCTAACATTTTTACCTGGTGTTGTGGCTGTTGTTGCTTTCTTCTCAATGGCTGGTTGTATTACTATTTCTAACCTTAAGATGACCATCTTAGAAGTCTCATTTCCACATGGATTCACCTCGGTATTGGAGGGGAAACGCCCCACTTGGTGGTTGATACATTGGGCTAGGCTAGCCAGTTGTTGGTCAATCTTCTTGTTGTGTTGTTGGAGCTCTCCTATCTGATCTGAGAAGCCTCCCATCTGCTATTGCATCAAATTAATCAGGGTCGTGCTGTCAACGGAGCTTTTATGCATCTTTTCGTTCAGGTCGTTCTGCTTCTTGGGAAAATACATCAACTTTGTCATCATAGATGATCGTTGTGCCTTCTTCTGCTGGAAAGCTCTCTACTACTGGAACCCTATTTCACATTGCTGATGTGGCGGTCCTCTTGAAGAAGTTCCACCCACCAGTTCATGAGAATTCTCAGCTGCGCTGGTGTTCCCGTAAGAAAAACCAGGGTGATCGGGGTGCCGATACTGGATGTAGCTCACGTTTTCCATGTTGTCTTCATCATGTTCGCCTTGAGCGGCTGTGTGTGGGAAGAAGTTAGGCATGTGGTATGGATTTCCACAAGTGATACAACTTCTTACTACCTCTTTCCAGACTTTTCCTTTATACCCCTACTCCATCAGGGTTTGGACGTCGGTCACTATCTTATCCAAACTTGGCAGCTAAATCCTCCATTCCCTTGGATTCTCCTGGGGTGGTGTGGCTCATAGACTCTCTGTCATACTCACTATCCTACTAATTTGTGGCCATGTTGTCTATAATCTCTCTGGCCCTCTAAGCACTGAGTCCTAAGAAATCACTGCCAGCTGTAGCGTTAGGGATTTCCTCTCTACGGGACACACCCCATTATAGAATGTAGTGATCAACTTAGGTTTAGAAAAACCATGGTGCGGGCACTCCCTCTGATAACTTTGAAACCTCTCTCAGGTATCATGTAGGTTCTCTGAGGTTTCTATGAGTACCTCGTTATCTTGTTCTGGCACTTGATCATTCTTTCTATGGGGAAGAACTTGGCGATAAACGTGTTGGCTAGGTGTTCCCAATCGGGAAGGATCCCATCTTGCAGATTTGTGTACCACTCCAACGCTTTGTCTCTTAGAGAGAAAGGGAAGCATTGAATGTAGATGTGGGATATTGGAACTCTATTGATATTGAAGGTATTGCAAGTCCTCTTGAACATTGTGAGGTGGTTGTACGGGTTCTCCTCAATTGTGTTTCTGTCAAACCGGTTGTGCTGCAACAACTGGATGAAAGCAGGGTTCAACTCAAAGTTGGTGACATTGAGGGGTTGCAGAACTACTGAATTCCTCTCTTTGTTTGCCCTGACTTGGTCAATAGAGCACATGGATTGAGATTTGGGAGGTTGCTCAGCCATGAATTGTCAGACAAAAGTATGGATAAAAAAGGTGAAGGAGTACATGAGAAGAAAGAAAAAAGTAAAAGAATTAGTATGTTGTATAAACTATATACTATAAATATTTGCAGTATTATATGCATATGTATAATGTTTTTGGCAAAGTGCAAGTAAAACTATAGCTCATAGAACACTTTTCATTGCCTATCCCCAGCAACGGTGCCAAAAAGTTGACGAGCCTTAAACATGGGTCCAATAATGGAGACATGCCTAGATCATCGGACTTTTGAAATTTGTAATACCTGAATGTTTAAGACTCCTGCAACTAGAACATGATCGAAGTAGTTTGGGGTCGAACACAGGGATAGGAAGAATGGTGCTTCAGAACTCAAGTTTTACTTGTCTAAGCACATTGAAGAGGTCAAAGGATAAGGTTTTGATATAATGAAGAGAAACAAAAAGAATCAAACAAAAAACCTATATCCAAGGGGAGTTACTAGAAGAATTGTGATTTTAAGGGTTTAGGAATTTTTATAGAGGTTTTGTATATTGGAAACTGAGGAGATAAAACTATCTTCGAAGTAAATCACAAAGGAAGAAAACTTAAACATAACAAGCGGTGGAGGAATACATCCTGCACCCCCTTCTCTCAAAGAGGGTGCCACCAGTCATGCACTAATTCCCTCTGTCAAAGGAGTCAAGCATAGGATGGAGCAGAAAGATATGTCGGGGCAACCCTGATCCTGGGTACTCTCGTACACCCGAATCAGATCAAACTCTAGAGTTTATGGCATCCTTCTCTCGAAGGAGTCAAAACGAGAAAAACGATTCGATAGCTAGTCAAAAGCGTGATACAAACAGAAGATACTAGAGCACAGATGCTAAAAAGAAATCATCCAACAAAAAGGAACCATACACAGAACAACATGAGATAAATTCCACAGTTTCCATAAGCATAGAGAGGTAAAAAGGTTTAGTTACAATGTAATAGTAGATGAAAGTAAATTGCTGAAATAGGGAAGATAGGTATCGGCCTCCTTGATGTAGGAGGATGATACACATAGCAGCAGGCCCCAAAGATAATGCTAACCCAATATCGGGTAGGATCCCTATCGAGACACGACCGTGTCGGGTTCTTGACCGTGTCAGGTTGTGAACCGTGACGGGTAAGGGGCATATCAGGAAAGGACTCCCTACCCGTTATGGCCATGTCAGGCTGCTGGCCCTGTCGGGCTACAGTCGTGACGAGTAATCCATATTGGGTTGAGTATCGTGTTGACGTGGAATATTATCACATTAACAAACTCATTCAGGGTTGAGATCCCTTAGCTTTTACCAAAAATCTGTTCAATAATACCACCTACAAGCGGACGGGTCTTATAACAGTATAGTTAAGGATCGAATCCCAAAGGACAATGTTTTTACGAATCTTTGTCAGTCGAATCTAGCTCAAGTGAGACTAATATTTAGAACGCTTAATTGGTTTGTGGTTAATTAAACTAATTACATGAAACTAAAGAGTAGAATTAAAGTTGGATCTAGATTAATGATATGGGATCATTGGGATGGTCTCAGCTTTCACCACCACTACACATCTAAACATCAAACATCCAGGTAAGATATAACTATCCAAATGGATCTGTTGTGAACCCTCCACAAGGATAGGCTCACGTAAGCGTCACCTTAGGAATCAAATTTCTCGTCACCCTCTTGATCACTCACTTACAACTCCAAATATACGACATCCAACTGAGGCTAAGGGCCCCCCTTGTGGGTAGGCCCGCAGAAGCGTCACCGTAGGCTAGATGGCTCATCCCCTCATGGATCACACACTTAAGACCGCAAGGAACCCTATCGGAAATTCTCATCAAGGATTCAAATGTGCTAACCAACAAGCAAGTAGGTGATTAGTCTGTAAGCAAACATTGATGATTAACAAAGAAGATACAACATCCAATTGAAGTTGCAGACCCCCCTTGAGGGTAGGCACATAGAAGCGTCACCATAGGCTAGATGGCTCGTCCCCTCACGGAATATATACTCACGACTCCAAGGAATCTCATTCTATTTCTAGTTTGGGAGTCAACCTCATTAAACGACATCCTACCCTACATATGGAAGATCTCGCAACATAGGGAAGAACAAGATAAAAGCAAGTAGTTAATCAAACTACAAACATGAACGACTAACAATGAAATGAAAAGTTATATGCATTGCCATGGAATGTTTAACTAGAGAACATGCTTGCATTGGCAGCGGGGCTAGTCCCAGCACCCCAGCGAAAAGGAACTACTCACTCATGATGTGAGAAACAAGAAGAAGAGTAAGAGAGAGGGAAGATTCTACCATGAGCGTGATGAAGAAAGTGGTCGCAGCTTGGTGAAGATGATGCACTCTTCTACATCGCGTCGGGGCAGATTTGGATGAGGAGGAAGAACCACCAAGGCAGACCGGGCAGAGCTTCTTCTCCACCTTCCTTCTCTTCGCCTCTCCTTTATCAGTGGCAAGAGGAGCAGGAAGACGGTGTGGCAAGGGCGTGGAAGAGAGACCAAACCGTAGCTTAGGCAGCATGTCAGCGTCTTGGAATCAATGCCAAATGAGGACCCTTGTGGTCCTATTTATAGGCTTGGATGGAGTCCTCACATTTTTGCTGTGAATCTGCTCCAAACGGTTTGGAAACTATTTAGTCTTCTAATGGTTTGCTTGATCAGTTTGGAGCAAATAGTCTTGGAGACCATTTGACATCCAAACTGTCTTGAGAATATATGACCATACAGTCTTGAAGACCGAACGGATCCAACCGGTCTTGGCTGTGGTTCCACACAGTTTTGGTGATGAGGTCTGAGCGGTCTTGAAGATCCAAGCTCCAAATGGTCTTGCGTTTGTGGCCTTCAAACAGTTTTTGGCTCTGAGTGTCCAAACGGTCTTGATCCAATCAGTCATGGATCCAAATGGTCTTCATCGTCCAAACAGTCTTGAGGACCAAAGGGCTCCACACGAATGGTCTTTGTCTCCAACAGGTCTTGAGACTGTATGGCTCCAATCAGTCTTTCTCTTCATCGTTCTTTGCTTGAGTGTCCAAACGGTCTTGATCCAATCAGTCTTGGATCCAAACGATCTTCATCGTCCAAATGGTCTTGAGGACCGAAGGGCTCCACATGGTCTTTGTAGTCCAAATGGACTTCAGCATCTAATCGGTCCTTGGCCCTGACGGTTTTGAAACTGTTATCCATCATACGATCTTGAGACCGTTTGGGTAGAGTAGTGAGAGGAGGACCGTCTATGTGAATGCCTGAGACCGAGAGGTCAAAACCGCATCGGTAGACTGTTAGGGCAAACCGTTTGCTCAAGACCGATTGGTCAAGACCAAGGTTGAGAGGATCTCGAGTGAATTCCCTATGATGGTTGAACCCAGTCAAGACCTGCACAAAATCGATATGAATCTAGTTAATAATCTTGATAATTGAATTAGTTAAGAAATATTGCATTTTATGAGATTTAAGAGATGAAATCAAAAGTGTTGAATCAAATTGGTCTCGAAAGGGTGACTAGAAATCATGATGAATATGCATTCATCAAAACACCCTGAACTTAAATGTTTCTCATCCTCAAGTAACATAAAATCTGAAACAGTCGCCAAATAAATACTTTCTGATCATGTGATTGCCTCATCTTCACATGACGATTGTTTCTTTTCTGCTTAGTATGGCTAAGCATTTCAACTTCTTGAGACCACTGAACACATCTTACCATATCTTCATTCCTAAGTTTGCTTTCCAACATCACTTCCTCCTCACTTTTCCAACAACAAGCATTTCTAAGAGTTTTGTTGGAGTCCAGAGATGCCCGTAGAACAACAAGTGTGCACCTGATCTGACACTGGTGTTTTTTAGTATTGTGGAGGCATTCATTGTGGAATTAGGTAGAAAACAAGTGAAGGGTGGTATGGAAGTAAGAAATAAATATCTCCTCTATTCGAATCGAGATTTTTATTATATTATTTGCAATTTCATTGATTGCATTTTTTTGTGCAAATCTCTCCTCTATTCGACTTGAGATTGCATTTCTTTTTGTGTGCACTTTGGCATCTTTTCTTGGTGATACGCCCCTATTATTTTGCGAAGGGTATGGAAGAAGCGTATATAGAGGGAAGTGGTGTGCCACCCCGAACTTAGGGTTTGGCACTATTTTGGCTATTTTTGTTTCTTTTTTATGGATGGAGGGGTACGAAGATGATAGAAGAAGTGTAGAAGAGAGTTCAGATCAGAATGCAACTTGATTTACAATTCAGTGCATCAGGTTGTTCTCTTTATCATACTCTACTCAAACAATGACTTGATGAGGATCCAGTGGGGATTCCATGATATTCTTCCACTAGTCAGTTAGGAAGTACGATGTGTTTGATCCCTATCAGTTCAACATACACTTATCATTTTTGCACAAGTATTATGATGTTAGGAATCATAAGATTCACATGACGATTTCAATCAGAAGACTAGTTTCAAAAAGTGGTCCTCTTGAGGATTTGCTTCAAATAAGGAGGGTATAATGATTCAAAATGCATAGCAGTCAAGACTTTATCAAGAATATGTTCAAAATTTTTGAAAAACTTAAAATATTTGAAGAAATTGAAAATTTTGGTCAAAAATGTGGCGGTGAAATCTTTGTGTCAGAGATATATGGGTGTGGGTGGAAGGTAAAGTACGTACCACCCACCCTCCACCCCAAACTTAGACATTTGCTCGTCCTGAGCAAACTCTAAATCTGAGATGGAGGGGAAACTTCATGATGATTGGGCCATGAGATGGGGTTGCGTTCCAGTCAGTGCACGTCCTCCACTTGAAAATATCAGAGATAAAGAACAACCAAAACTAATATTTTATTTATTGCATAATAATAACAAAATTAAAGAAACATGTTAAAAGTAAAAATGAATTTTTGATCGGGTTGCCTCCCGACAAGCGCCTTTGTTTTATGTCGATGGCTCGACTTGATTTCTTCAATTTCACAGTGGATCCATTGGATTGGAGACATCTAGTGACGCATTGATGCCTGTGTCAGCTGGGGTGAAGTATCTTTTCAAATGTTGGTCATTAGCCACAATATCTCCTGATTTTTCACTCCATAAAATGAGAGCACCATGTGGGTAGATGCTCTTGACAATGTATGGTCCTGTCCAATGAGAATGGAGTTTCCCTGGGAATAACCTCAATTTTGAGTTGATCAGAAGGACTTGGTCTCCCACTTGAATGTCCTTCCTCTTAAGATGACCATCGTGCCATAACTTTGTGCGTTCTTTATAGATTCTAGCATTCTCATAAGCTGTCATTCGTAGTTCTTCCAACTCTTGGAGTTGTAGAATCCTAGCTTCACCCGCTTTCTTTATATCAAAATTTAGTTGTTTAATTGCCCACCATGCCTTGTGTTCCAGTTCTACCGGTAGGTGGCATGACTTTCCATAGATTAGTCGATAAGGTGTAGTCCCAAGGGGAGTTTCAAAAGCAGTTCGATAGGCCCACAAGGCGTAATTGATTTTCACTAACCAATCTTTTCGGGTGCGGCCTACAGTCTTTTCCAAAATAGCCTTGAGTTGACGGTTAGAAACCTCTACCTGTCCACTAGTTTGTGAATGGTAGGGTGAGGCTACCTTGTGAGTTACACCATATTTCCTTAATAATGCTTCAAAGCTTCTTTCAAGAAAATGAGATCCTCCGTCAGATATCACAGTTCGTGGGACTCTGAATCGGGGGAAAATAATATCTTTGAACATCTTGATGATAGGTTTGGAATTACTAGTGATGGTCGGTATGGCTTCAACCCATTTTGAGACGTAATCTACCACCACTAGGATGTAGGAAAATCCATGAGAGGATGGGAATGGACCCATGCAGTCCACACCCCAAACGTCAAATATCTCAACTTCTTGCCACAAGTTCTGTGGCATCTCATCTCTCTTTGTTATGTTACATGTTCTTTGGCATTTGTCACATGATAAAACAAAGTCATAGGAGTCTTTGGATATGTTTGGCCAAAAGAAATCGCATTGCAAAACCTTTAAAGCAGTTTTCTTGGAACTCATGTGGCCTCCAACTGGGCCCGAGTGACATTGATCTAAAATAAGTTGAGCTTCTTCCTCAGTGATACAACGTCTGTATAGGCCATCAGTGCAGAGTTTGAAGAGGTACGGCTCATCCCAGTGATATCGTTTTACATCATGCAGGAATTTCTTCAGTGCATTTCTGGTGCATTTGGGGTGGATGACACCCGTAGCGAGGTAGTTCACATAGTCTGCATACCAAGGGATAGCCTCTGAAAATTTCATAAGCTGGTCATCTGGATGAGAATCGTTGATTGGGATCCTCTCAGTTTCCAGAGTGTGGATATGACTGAGGTGGTATGCTACGACATTCTTTGTACCCTTCTTGTCTCTTATCTCCAGATCAAACTCTTGTAAGAGGAGAATCCATCTAATTAACCTAGGTTTAGCATCTTTCTTTTCCAGGAGGTAACGGATAGCGACATGATCCGTGTAGACAATGACTTTTGAGCCAATGAGGTAGGATCTAAACTTATCAAAGGCATATATGACTACCAGGAGTTCTTTCTCAGTAGTTGCATAGTTTCTCTGAGCTTCATTGAGGGTATTCGATGCATAGTAGATCACATAGTGTTTCTTTTCTATACATTGTCCCAAGACATCACCTACTGCATAATCACTGGCATCACACATAATTTCAAAAGGGTGATCCCAGCTAAGAGCTTTGATGATGGGTGTTTTTGTAAGAGCATTCTTTAGATTGTTGAAACTTTTAACACATTCTTCGTCAAAATTGAATTCAACATCCTTTAGCAACAAATTCATCATCAGCGTGGTTATCTTTAAGAAATCCTTTATGAATCATCTGTAAAAGCCGGCATGACCTAGGAATGCTCGAACCTCCTAAACATTTGTTGGAATAGAGAGCTAAGATCTTGGCCTTGTCTACTTCAATTCCTCGATTACTGACCCTATGGCCGAGGACAATCCCTTCTTTCACCATAAAATGACACTTCTCCCAATTTAGCACAAGATGTGTTTTTTCACATCATTTGAGGACAAGGGAGAGGTGTCTTAGGCATGAGTCAAATAAATCTCCGTACACAGAAAAGTCATCCATAAAAATTTCCATGACAGTTTTGATGAGACCAGTGAATATAGCTGCCATACAACGTTGGAAAGTTGCAGGCGCATTGTAGAGGCCGAATGGCATCCTTCTAAATGTGTATGTTACAAATGCGCAGGTGAAAGTAGTTTTCTATTGGTCATCTGGATGTATGGGTATTTGATAGAATCCAGAGCTACCATCGAGATAAAATAAATATTCTTGATGAGCCAATCTTTCTAATACTTGATCAAGGAAAGGCATTGGGAAATGATCCTTACGAGTTGCCTTGTTTAACTTCTTGTAATCAATGCACATCCTCCACCCTGTGACTGTTTGAGTGGGGATGAGTTCATCATTTTCATTTCATATCATAGTTGTTCCACCTTTCTTCGGGACCACATGCACGAGGCTTACCTGTGGGGAGTCCGATATCAGATAGATTATTCCAGCAGTGAGCAGTTTAATGACTTCACAACAGACTACTTCCTTCATATTTGGATTCAATTTCCGTTGATGTTCAACTATTGGCATGTGATCTTCCATCATGGGGATTTTTTGCATGCACAACGCTTGACTAACCCCATTGAGGTCACTCATTTTTTAGTCGATTGCTTTTCTTTTTTTCTTCAATTCCTTCAAAAGTTTATCTTCTTGTTCTGCCGTTAGGTCTAAATTTATGATAATTGGGCAGACCTTGAGTTCATCTAGAAATTTGTACTTCAATCCTTCAGGTAGGGGCTTCATTTCAGGAGCTTGTGGCTGTTCACATTCTTCTTCATAACCTCCACTGCTTTTAGTTCCTCAATCTTGGCTTCACGATCTTCCTTAGCAGTGTCGAGGTGGAAAACACAACTTTTCACTTGTTCGTCATCTGAACTTTCTGCATTTAGATTAGTAAGGGCCATCCCTAAAGGATCTTATTTTTCATAATCCCCCTATGTGAGGAGTGACATCTGCTCTATGCACTCAATCAAGTAGACTTCTTCTTGCATGCTTGGTCTTCGCATACTTTCAAAAACTTTGAATTCGAGAGTTTCTTTACCTAATTGGAGAAGCAAAGTTCCTACTTCAATGTCAATCAGAGCTCTTGCAGTGGTGAGGAATGGATGACCAAATATGAGAGGGTATCTAGTGTCTTCTTTTATGTCCATGATGAAAAAGTCACACGGAACATAGGAATCTTTTCCAACCTTGACAGGGAGATCCTCAATGATTCCTAAAGGTAGAGTTAATGGGTTGTCTGCAAGTTGTATGGTCATGCCAGTTGGTAGAAGTTCAGCAAACCCTAGCCTCTTGCAAAGGCTAAGTGGCATGATGGAAATCCTAGCACCAAGATCTTCCAATCCTTTCTTACAAGAAGAATCTTCGATATGGCAAGAAATACCAAAAGATCCTGGATCTTTCTGCTTCTTGGGCATTTTACTCAGGATGATATATGAAGTAGTCATTGCCAACTTGACAGTTCCCTGCTCTTCAGTTATGTATTTCCTTGTCAGAAGTGATTTTAAATATTTTGTCCAAGTCGGTATCTCTGCCAGCGCATTTAGGAAAGGTATATCAACATGAAGCTTTTTCATAGCTTCCTTGAATTTTTTGAAATGAGTATTGAGCTTGGTTTGCTTCAACCGAGCTAGGAAAGGTGGACGAGGCTTGTATATTGGTACCTCTGGCTCTGGTGTTTCAGTTTCTTCAGATCTTTTCTCAGTTGTCTTATCAGCAACCACTGGTTCTTTTGGTGGGGACTCGGGTGTTGTTGAGTCTTGGACAATCACAGGTTCATCCTCATCTATGATAACTACAGGTGTCTTGACAGGAGGATCAGAATAGGCTTTTCCAGACCTAGTGGTTACAGCCTTCAATTGTTCAAGATGCTTAGGATTGTTTTCTGGTTGGTCAGCAAAATCTCCAGTAGGTGGATTTATGCTAGCTGTAAGTTGAGCTAGTTGAGATTCAATAGCCTTCTGTTGGGCTTGCTGGTTAGCTATCATAGTTTTCTGAGTTTGCAACATCTTTTGAATAGCTATTAGCTTGTCATCAGGAGAGATGGGACTGGCTTGTTGCCCTTGTTCTGGGTTCTGGTACGGGACTTGGCTGGGATTCTGGAACCGAGAGTTATTCTGGTAGTTATTGTAGTTCCTATTCTGAAAGTTACCCTTGTAATTCCCTTGATTTCCAAAGTTCTGCTGTTGGTTATACTAAAATCCTAGTGGGCCTCTTTGTTGATTATTTGAACCAATTTGTCGTGAGTTTTCCGCTCCTGAAGGATTTCTGTATTGAAAACCAAGATGGTTCCTATTCTTATTTGGGTTGTAATATGCTTGGCCTGGGATGGTGTTGACAGCATTAAGATTTTCCATTTAACCATTATCTCCTTGTCCATAAGTATTGCTCAAAACAACATCATAGAGAACATTGCAGGCTAATGTAGAATGATCGGTGCATTTGCATGCTTCACAAAATAGTGAAGTTGACTTGATCTATTATTGTTGTTGAGAAGGCGAACGTCCTCTTCCAATTGCATCAAGGGATGATTCAATATGGTCTTGTTTGGCAACTAAGAGTTTGAGTGTTTCAGCGATAGACTTATATTCCGGAGTAGCTTCAACCATAGCTACTTTCAACACTCCTTTACCTACATATCTACCCCAATTAGCTTGATTTTCGGCTCCAAGGGTGACTACTCTCCATGCACTGTCATAACTTTGACGCAGGAAGTTTCCTCCAAATGAGGAATCTATGAACCTCTTGATACCGTCATCCACACCCCTATAGAAGATCTCAATGAGTTGATTCTTAGGAATGCCATGGTGTGGAAACTTACGTATAAGCTCATTATATCTTTCCCATGCCTCAGCAAGGGTTTCTCCAGGGGCTTGAGTGGAGTTTGTCATCTGTCCCCTAATTTCATAGGTGAGGGAAGGTGGGTAGAATTTTTCCAAAATGACATTTTGAAGTTTCTCCCAAGTGGTGATGGGTTCACACTACAAGGAGTTGTACCAACTTATAGCTCTATCATTAAGGGAATATTTGAAGAGGCAGAGTCAAATTGCATCATCAGTTACTCCATTTTACTTTGTCATGGCACATAGATCGATAAACCTTAGGAGATGTCCTTGAGTATCCTCTCCTTGTTTACCATAGAATGGTTTTTTTAAGCAAGGTGATCCAATGTGCTCGTATCTCAAAGTTTGTGGCATTGATGGGAGAAGGTTTAACTGGGTGGTGAACATCAGCAACTTTAGGGATAGAGAATTCTCTAAGGTCCTTCTGCAGTTCTGCTGCTTGTGTTACTGCTTGGGCTGCTCGGATCTCCATTTCAACTGCAGCTCTAGCTTCTGGCATGAGTCTTTCTCTTTGCACATTAAGGGCTTGAGCCACCCTTCGGGCTATTTCCTCCTCTTGAGCCATTCTTGCTTGGTTCTCTCTGATCTGACGACGAAAGCTTCTGTCTATCTCAGGATCAAAGCTCGCTGTGAGTATGGGACTATCCGAACAGTGCATACACTATGCTTTAGGGGTACCTAAAATAGAAAGATCTTTCTAAAATAAGAGTGATGGAATAGAAATGAATTCAAGTAGATGATCAATTGTATCAAAAGAAAAAGCAAAATCCTAGATTAGCCTTAAAAGAACTAGATTTGACTAACTGATTCCGTTGTCCCCGACAACAGTGCCAGAATTTGACGTGGAATATTATCGCACTAACAAACTCACTCGGGGTTGAGATCCCCGAGCTTTTACCAAAACCTAGTGCAAAAATACCACTCGCAAGCGGACGGGTCTTATCGCAGTTTAGTTAAGGATCGAATCCCAAAGGAAAATGTTTTTAAGAATATTTGTCAGTTGAATCTAGCTCAAGTAAGACTAATATTTAGAACGATTGATTGGTTTGTAGTTAATTAAACTAATTGCAGGAAGTAAAGAGTAGAATTAAAGTTGGATCTAGATTAATGATATGGGATTGCTGGTATGGTCTCGGGTTTCACCACCACTACACATGCAAACACATCAAAACATCAAACATCCACGCAAGATATAACTATCCAAATAGAGATGATGTGAACCCTCTGTAAGGATAAGCTCATGTAAGCGTCACCTTAGGCATCATATTTCTCGTCACCCTCAAGGTCACTCACTTACGGCTCTGAAGATACAACATCCAACTGAGGCTGAGGGCCCCCCTTGCGGGTAGGCACACAGAAGCATCACCGTAGGCTAGATGGATCGTCCCCTCACGGATCACACACTTATGACCTCAATGAACCCTATCAGAAATTCTCATCAAGGATTCAACCGTGCTACCAACAAGCAAGTAGGTGATTAGTCTGCAAGCAAATATCAACGATTAACAAAGAAGATACAACATCCAACTGAAGTTGCAGACCCCCCTTGCGGGTAGGTACATAGAAGCATCACCGTAGGCTAGATGGCTCGTCCTCTCACAGATCATACACTCACAAATCTAAAGAATCCCATTCTATTTCTAGTTTTGGAGTCAACCTCGTTAAATGACATCCTACCCTACATATGTAAGATCTCGCAACATAGGGAAGAACAAGATAAAAGCAAGTAGGAAATCAAACTACAAACATGAACGATTAACAATGAAATGAAAAGTTATATACATTGCCATGGAATGTTTAACTAGAGAACATGCTTGCATGGGCAGCGGGGCTAGTCCCCGAACCCCATCAAAAAGGAACTACTCGCTCATGACGCGAGAAATAAGAAGAAGAGTAAGAGAGAGGGAAGATTCCACCATGAGCATGATGAAGAAGGTGGTCACAACTCAGTGAAAATGATGTAGTTTTCTACGTCGCATCGGGGCAGATCTGGATGAGGAGAAAGAACCACCAAGGCAGACCGGGTAGAGCTTCTTCTCCACCTTCCTTCTCTTCTCCTCTACTTTTTTGGCGGCAAGAGGAGCATGTGGACGGCGTGGCAAGGGCATGGAAGAGAGTCCAAACCGTAGCTTAGGCATCCTGTCGGCGTTTTGGAATCGATGCCAAATGAGGACCCTTGTGGTCCTATTTTTAGGATTGGATGGGGTGCTCACATTTTTGCTGTGAATCTGCTCCAAACGGTTTGGAAACCATTTATCTTCTAATGGTTTGATTGATCAATTTGGAGCAAATGTTCTTGGAGACCGATTGACATCCAAACGGTCTTGAGAATATATGACCATACGGTCTTGAAGACCGAACGGATCCAACTGGTCTTGGCTGTGGTTTCACACGGTTTTGGTGAGGAGACCTGAGCAGTCTTGAAGATCCAAGCTCCAAACAGTCTTGCATTCATGGCCTTCAAACGGTCTTTGGCTGAGTGTCCAAACAGTCTTGATCCAATCGGTCTTGGATCCAAACAATCTTCATCGTCCAAACGGTCTTAAGGACCGAAGGGCTCCACACGAACGGGTCTTTGACTCCAACCGGTCTTGAGACTGTATGGCTCCAATTGGTCTTGCTCTTCATCGGTCTTTGCTTGAGTGTCCAAATGGTCTTGATCCAATCGGTCTTGGATCCAAATGGTCTTCATCATCCAAACAGTTTTGAGGACCGAAGGGCTCTACACGGTCTCCGTTGTCCAAATGATCTTCAGCATCCAATCGGTCCTTGGCCCTAACAATTTTGAAACTGTTATCCATCATCCGGTCTTGAGACCGTTTGGGTAGAGTAGTGAGAGGAGGACCGTGTAGGTGAATGTTTGAGATTGAGAGGTCAAAACCGCATGGGTAGACCGTTAGGGCAAACCGTTTGCACAAGAGCGATTGGTCAAGACCAAGGTTGACAGGATCTCGAGCAAATTCCCTATGATGGTTGAACCCAGTCAAGACCTACAAAAAATCGATATGAATCTAGTTAATAATCTTGTTAATTGAATTAGTTAAGAAATCTTGCATTTTATGAGATTTAAGAGATGAAATCGAAAGTATTGAATCGAATTGGTCTCGAAAGGGTGACTGGAAATCATGATGAATATGAATTCATCATGTGTTGTGTTCTGACATGTGTCAGGTTAGCTTTATCTTAGGTTCTCGGGTTCCTCGTGTCGGGTATAGATGGGCGAGCCGTCTCGGGTTGAAGCCCAGCTAGAGACCAGGCATGTTAAAGTAGCCTTGAAGGTCCTATCGTGCTGCTGCTGCTACTGGGTTGAGTTCTCAGTGAACTTCTCCTGTCCCTCTCGGATTGGGAGTGTGCTCACCTAGTACTGCCCGACAGGCCTTGGAACTCGATGCACTAGCTCCTTTGATCTAAGAGTTAGCTCTCATAGGGTTCCAATCCATCTCATCGTCGGCATATAGCTGCTATTTATAGGAAACGGGATGGTGGGAGTTGTGGATTTTGTTGGGCCATGTGTCCTCCGTCTGCTCCATTCACGTGGCTTCGGGAGAGGTTCAACACATCTATCGCTCGACACGGTTGGGGAGGACTATCGTGTGTCGGGTGTTGACATAGAGGTTATACATTGTTCATATTTTGATAATGACTTAACCATTCCATTCATTTGTATCTAATAAGTGTGTTAAAGATTGTTTTCAGGCATTAGGTACATGAAAAGGATCCAAAATCCAAAGCCCTAGAATGGCTCAAGTTCAAGTCAAATAGCTACAAGTGTGCAATTTGGGATTTCTATGTAAATGACCTTAGAATTGCTTTGTAATCACATGTAATGATGATTGACTTGTAACTTAGATGAGAAAAATGTCTGGGACATAAAACACCATAGCTAGATCACTTTAGATGCATTTTCATAAATTAACATCAGGTTGTTGGTCGGTCGAGTTTTTCCCAGAGTAAACTCGACCGATCCATCTTGGTCAATTTTTTAGAGATTCCATCAGTCGAGTTGTGTTTCCACAGAACTTGACCGATCGAGTACCTGACCATTTTGATTTCAAATGGTCGGTCGAGTTTTGTCAGGACAAACTCGACTGATCATTTGAATATCGGCTTTGTCATTTACTTGATCGGTCGAGTTAACTTTATTGAAACTCAACCGATTGCATTGTACGGAAATTGCAGAAAAAAGTGATGTGATCGTTGGTGAGTGTTTTAAGCGAAAATAGAGTTGTTGCTTTGAGAAAAAAATAGCTATTTTCGTATCTAAGTGTCCCACAACTCAAAGGGGCACCCTCAACTATAAATAGACCCTCTTGGAGTTCATTCCAAGGTTGCTCGTTAATTGCAAACTTGGTGCTAGAATAGTTGAGAGTGTTCTAACCCTTTGAGCCCCTTTCTCTCTCTACCTTCAAGTCAAATTCGTGAGTATGAGTGAGATAGGTTCATGTGTAAGAGAGCTACTCCATGTATTGATGTAAAGCTCTCCTCCATCATCTTCCTACCTCCATTCCCTTTGAAGAAGAAGATTGAAGAAGCTTCTACAAGTGAAGGAGAAGGTGTTGTTGTTCTTCAAGGTTGAAGAAGGCAAGCTGCTCCAGATCTCTAAGTGAAGGATATAGATGCTCCAGTTCTCCATGTGAAGTAGATAGTCAAGGAAAAGCTCAAGGAAGATAGGTAATCCCTTGAAGGCAGAAGACTTGAAGGAAGGAGTGGGTAAGTCCATGTTGATGGCTGAAGGCTCCATGGTTCAAGTGGGTAAGCTCCTTCTATAGATTGAAGATCTTTGCTTGAGGTACAAAGCCCTTGGATGTGTGGTTGTTATGTCTTGTAATCTTATTGTGGAATATAAGAGTACCAAGATTGCAAATCCTAGAAAGTAATCCACTCTAGGTAGTGGACTAACATTGCTCCTAAGTTTAGGACATGGAACCACTCTAAACCACCTGTCCAAGTTCTTGCTTTTCCTTGTCTCTCATCCTTATTGTGCATGCTAGATTAAGACATCAAATTACTACTTGTTATAGATTTTACAATTAATATAATTTGGTGATCTAATCTGTTTTGTGAGATTTGTGAAGCTCTATTCACCCCCCCCCTCTAGAGCCCATTAATTAAACAAGTGGTATCAAAGCAGGTCTTCTCAAAGCTACTTCTACAAGTAGGAGAAGATGGGCAATTTGTCTCTTGGATCCCTCAACCTAGAAGGGAACTTCTCCATGCGACCTTTGGTCTTCTACGGCACCAACTTCCTATATTGGAAGAGAAGAATGCAGTTCTACCTTCAAGGTGTGAGCTATGAGATGTGGAAAGTGGTGCACCTCAAGTATGAAGACCCAAAGGGGGACATCTCCACTTGGACTGAAGCACAAATGAAGAAAGCCCAATTGAATGTCAAGGCGGTGAGCATCATCTACGAAGACCTCACTCCATCTGAGTTCAACCACATATCTTCTTGGGACACCACACATGAAATTTGGAACAAGCTTTGTGTCACTTATGAAGGTACGGAGAAAGTCAAAGAAGCAAAGATATACATGCTTGGTGGGTTGCTTGAAAACTTCAAGATGGGTAAGAATGAGAGAGTGGTTGATATGTACAATAGGCTCAATGTGATCATAAATGGATTAGCTGCCCTTGAGAGTGTGTTGGATAGAGGCACTATCAACTCCAAGATCTTGAGATCACTTCCTAAGGGATGGGATCCCAAGGTTACTTCAATTGAAGAGGTGTACAAGCTAAGTGAGTTGTCTACCGAGGAGCTGGTTGGTAACCTCCAAGCCCATGAACCTAGGCTCGACAAGCAAGAAGAGGAAGAGAAAAGAGAAGAAAAGGAGTCCAAGAAGATAAAGGACACAGTCTTCAAGGCCCAAATTGAAGAAATGGTGCGACAACAACAACTAGCCTTGAAGTCTCCTACCTCTTCCTCAAGTGAAGATGAAGGCCCTAATGAGAATGAAGCAAACTACTCTAAGGGCATGCACTTCAAGGGGAAGCCTTCTTCTTCAACTCCAAGATGCTATGAATGTGTCCAAAAGGGCCATTACAAGAGTGACTGCCTAAAGGCCAAGAAGAGCCATCACAAGAGCAGCCGCAAGAAAGACAAGGAGCACAAGAGAGAAGGCACATATAAGAGGAAAGAAAAGAAAGAAAGAAGATTCAAAGATGCAACTCATGTAGTGTGGGAGGAGTTTTCCTCAAGCTCTTCAAGCTTTGATGATGGAAAATGCCACCTTGCCCTCATGGCCTCTACTAGTGAAGATGTAAGTGAGGTAAGTGAGGTAAGCAATGTTAATTTGCATGAGCTATCTAAAAAAACTCTCATTGATATGTTAAATGAATGCCAATCCTCCTTTACTAAATGCAAATCTAAAAGGAAAAGATTAGGCAAGATAGTTGATGATCTTTATGCCAAAATCGAGATTCTTGATAAAAATGAAAAATTGCTCTTTGATAGCATTGACTCCTTGCAAGGGAAATTTCTTGACCTTGAACTTCAACACAATGGAGTAGAGGTTCAAAATGGTGTTTATCTTAAAAATATTGAAAATCTTAAGATAGATAACCAAAAGTGTCTAGATGAGCTTGATGTTCTCAAAACTAAAAATGTAGAACTCAAACTCATTGATGATGCTAGGAGAAAGGAAGTTTATGCTTATCAAAGAGAGATTGTCTTGCTTAAATCTGAAAATGCCTAGTTGCTTGCTCAAGTTAATGATTTATCTTCTAGGCCTGTTTTGCAAAGAAATGAAGTTGCTAGAATTACTTTAGAAAAAGATTCTCTTCATACTAAAGCCCTCTATTTAGAGGCTGACCTATTGCATGCTAGAGATGATCTTGCTAGTCTTTCTACTACTGTCATTAACCTTAGTGATGATAATGCTAAGTTAAGATATTCATTGCAAAAGTTCCTCACGGGTAAGAAATCCCTCAATGATGTCCTAGAACACTCTACCAAACAAATTGGTACTAGTGGTTTGGGATATGATGGGACTACTCCAAAAGGTAAGAGCAAGAGCAAGAACAAGGGTAAGAAGAAGAGTGTGGAGCCTCCTATATTCCATGGAGAGTCTTCCGGCTCTAAGAACCCTATGGTATGTATCCATTGCAAATGTGATGACCATTATTCTACTTATTGTCCTTACAATCCTAAGGGGACCAATGCAAAGATGAAATGGGTCCCCAAGCTAACTCTGGACCCCAAAGCTTGAGTTGGGTTCCGACATCCTTCTTTCTTCCAGGTTAAAAAGAGATGGATTGGTGATAGTGGCTGCTCTAAGCACATGACGGGTGAAATAAACCACTTCAACAAGTTCATGAAAAAGAAAGGAGGGTCGATTACCTTCGGAGACAACAAGAAGGGTAAGGTCATAGGTGAGGGTGATGTAGGCAATGAACTTTGTATCAAAAATGTGTTGCTTGTTGATGGCCTACATCACAACTTGATTAGTATAACTCAACTATGTGATAATGGATATCTTGTGTTATTTACATCTCTAGAATGTTTTCTTATAGATTCCCTCACTTACAATGTTATATATAAGGGAACTAGAAATGGTAATCTTTATGTTATTGTTCTTGATTCTCTTAAGCCTGTACTTGATAGATGATTGGTAGTGGATAAAAACGATCTTTCTCTTTGACATCGTCATTTGGGTCATGCAAATATGCATCAAATGAAGAAGTTGAGAAAAATGGATTTGGTTCGAGGACTTCCCAAATTGGATTTTGAAAAGGATGAGGAATGTCAACCTTGTACACAAGGGAAACAAACCAAATCCTCCTTCAAATCCAAAGGAGTCATGAGTACCAAAAGATTTCTTGAGCTTCTTCATATTGATCTATTCAGACCAATGAGAATGCAAATGCTTTGTGGTTCCAAGTATTGTCTTGTTATTGTTGATGATTTCTCTTGATATAATTGGACCTTCTTTCTCGTTTCAAAAAGTGATACTCTTGATGTTTTCTCGATCTTTTGCAAACAGGTCGAAAATGAAGCTTCTTTCCAGATTGTTTCTATCCGCAGTGACCATGGGGGAGAATTTGAAAATGATCTTTTTGAGTGTTTTTGTGAAAAATCGGGTTACTCGCACAAATTCTCTTCTCCTCGTACGCCTCAACAAAATGGGGTAGTTGAGAGGAAGAACGGGTCTATTCAAGAGATGGTGAGGACAATGCTTCTTGAATATGACATTCCTAAGAAGTTTTGGGCCGAAGCCGTTAGCACCGCCTGTTTTGTGCAGAACCGGGTTTTTACTCATTCTTCTTTGAAGAAAACCCCTTATGAGATGTGGCGTGGTAGAAAGCCATCCATTGATTTCTTTCATGTTTTTGGATGTCCTTGTTTTGTTTTAAACATGAAGAATTCTCTTGACAAGTTTTATCCGAAATCTTATCAGGCTTTCTTCCTTGGCTATAGCACTACAAGTAGGGAATATAGAGTATTCAACATTTAATTGTCTAAATTTGAAGAATCTATCAATGTCAAGTTTATTGAGACTAACCCTGTTGTTAGCAAGTATGTTGTTGATAATGATGTTGTAGATGACTTAATTCCTATCTTGAAAGACCTCAACATTGACAATAAAGGTAAGCAGGTGATAGAAGAAGAAGATAAAGAAAAGAAGGATCCTACTCCCTGCTTTGCAAAGAATCATCCCACGGAGTTGGTCATTGGCAACCCATTTGAGAGAGTGAAGACAAGAGCTGCCTACAACAAAGAACAAGCAGACGGTGCCTTCATCTCACAACTGGAGCCAAAGAACATCAAATAAGCCCTTGGTGATGACGAATGGATCCTAGCCATGCAAGAAGAGCTAGAGCAATTTGAGAAGAATTGTGTGTGGACTCTAGTGCCAAGACCTAATGATAGAAAGATCATTGGCACCAAATGGGTCTACCGCAACAAGCTAGATGAGCAAGGAAAAGTGGTAAGGAACAAGGAACAGTTAGTGGCACCAGGTTACAATCAACAGGAAGGTATTGACTTTGATGAAACTTATGCTCCTGTTGCTAGATTAGAATCTATTTGTATGCTACTTGGCTTTGCAAGTTACAAAAAATTCTTGTTATATCAAATGGATGCTAAGAGTGCATTTTTGAATGGTACAATCGAGGAGGAAGTATTTGTTGCTCAACCTCTAGGTTTTGAAAATGACAAGTTACCCAATCATGTTTATTTTTTGCAAAAAGCTCTCTATGGACTGAAAAAAGAACCTCGAGCTTGGTATGAGAAATTAAAGAACTTTTTGTTAGATAATGGGTATGTCATGGGCAAAGTTGATTCTACCTTGTTTCTAAAACACATTTCTAGAAATTTTCTTATAATTCAAATTTATATTGATGATATCATTTTTGGCGGGACTGATCTTGATCTTTGCAAGGAGTTTAGTTCTCTTATGTAGAGTGAGTTTGAAATGAGCATGATGGGTGAGTTGACCTTCTTCCTCGGATTTCAAATCAAGCAAATAAAAGAAGGAAACTTCATCAACCAAGGTAAGTACACAAATGAACTGCTCAAGTGCTTTGATGTGGAGAACATGAAGTCGATGGATACACCCATGTCCAACACCGCCAAACTTGACAAAGATGAAGAAGGTTAGAAGGTAGATGAGAAGCTCTACAGAGGTATGATTGGAAGTTTACTTTATTTAACTGCCTCTAGAACTGATATTATGTTTAGTGTTGGCTTGTGTGCTCACTTTCAATCTAGCCCTAAGAAGTCGCATCTTATTGTTGTCAAGAGGATTTTGAGGTACTTAGCAAAACCCAAAATTTTGGACTATGGTATCCTAAATCAAGGGATTTTACTCTTAGAGCATATAGTGATGTGGATTACGTAGGGTGTTTGGTTGATAGAAAGTGCACAACTGGCACTTGCTTCCTTCTAGGACCATGCTTGGTGTCTTGGTTTTCCAAGAAACAGAGCACTGTGGCATTATCAACTACCAAAGTTGAATACATTGCAGCCGGGAGTTGTTGTGCACAGGTCCTATGGATGAAGCAAATGCTCCAAGACTTTAACATATTTTTTGATGCTTCTCCTATCAATTGTGATAATACTAGTGCAATTAATCTTTCTCACAATCCTATATTGCATAGTAGAGCTAAACATATAGAGGTTCGCCATCATTTTCTTCATGACCACATTGCCAAGAAGGATATCTATATCACACGTGGACACAGAAAACTAGTTGGCATACATTTTATAAAACCTCTAGCTAGAGATCAATTCAATTTTATTTGATCTAAACTGCTCATTGTTGATTTGGATTATATTGCCATGTGATCTAGCTAGTTGTCCCTATCCTATATGTTTGCTCATGTTTTTCTTCACCTTGTTTGCCTATGTATGCTTAAATGTGGCTAGCTAACTTGTTGACATGCTTAGTTTTTTCTTGTTTTTGGGTTTTCATTGAATTTCATGTTTTATTGCAAAATAGTACCCAATGATGAGCTACATGTGCCTAAGTATGTTAATTATACATAATAGAATCGAAAAATGAATTTAATTGGCATGTATATGGCTAGAAACTAAGAATGTGACTTTTAGGTCAGGTTGATCTTCGGTCGAGTTTCCCCCAGGAAAAACTCGACCGATCAGGAGCCGAGAGTAGTTCTTCAGTGGACCGTTTGGTCGAGTTTCACACTCTCAGTACTCGACCGATCCGCGGGCTGAGCCAACTTAAAAGTTAGGATCGGCCGACTATTTTCCCTCTCAACTAGAAAATAGACGACTGATTCCTCATATCTTAGCCCTAAGCTCTCAACTCCATCCCTAAACCTCCTGCTCCTAGCCTTAGTTCAACCTAGAAACCCTGATCTTGACCTCCCCAGGCGTCTTTGGTGGTGTTTGTTCGGTGTTTGAGGTTTGCTTTTGCTTGTGTGCATGTTTTTCATCTTGTTTTCATTTCCATGACTTCTCATAGATGAAAACATCCTGCTCCAATCAATGCTCCAGCTTCCTCATCTAATAATCATTTGATTTCATTTGATAATACCTCCTTTGTGTCAATTGAGGCTGTAAATAGGTACAAGGGCCTTCTTCCCTGAAGCCCTTTTCCTTTTTTGGGTTTGATTGATCCTTCCCCTAGGTATCAAGCGATTATTGCCTCTGCTTCTAGGCTTCTTTCCGCCCACCATCTGTCTTCTCTAGCGATCAAACGTGACTGCTTTAACAACTCTTTGTCAAGCACTAATGTTGTTTACGAATTCTACGCTAACTTGTGTTGGAAGTACGATTCGCTTATCCCGCCGTCGAATACTCCAGTAATTTTTACTTCTATGATCGCTGGTCATCGTTTCCGAATCTCCGAGGATACATCTAATATCTTTTTTGCCAGAGATCAGGAAAATGACACATGCCGTAAGGATTATGGCGAGTATTTCAATCTTCTTGACCTGGAAGGTTTTTACAATCACTATGAATTGTTGTTGCCTGATATTCATCGGTTTTTTAAGAAACCTGATGTGGCCTATAAGAATAAGTACACCCTGTCCTCCTCCTCTCTTAACCTAATGAGGCACATATTGGCTTTGGTGATCAACTGTAATGTCCATTCAAAGAGAAATCAAACGGAAATTGCAGAGAACACTGCAGTCATTATGTATTGTTTGTTGAACAATATAAGTGTCAAGTGGGTCAGATACATCTTACACCGTATGACCTACTTTGACACTGGCAAGAACACCAAAGGCAACCACCCACCCTACCCGACTTTGATTTGTAGTTTTTTCAAGTTCTCCATTGACAAATGTCTCTTTTCTGACTTCCATTATCCGGTCGCCAGAAAGGGTGTTTGTATTAGGGAAAACCACTCTTCAAAAGTTTGTTCCTGTGTTTTCCCCTTCCTATGGTGCTTCAGCCTCTGTAGCTGCTTCAGCGACCCCATCCTCCTCCACGCGATCTCCACCACCGCAACCTCCTCCTAGACCTAGTCGTGCATCCTTCTGTGTGTCAAATGAAACCCTTTTGGGTTATATGATGCATCAATAGGCGTACAACCAACAGGTTCAGGAAAACCTACACCAGGATTTGTGTTCCATCATGTCCACCATGAACCTATCTTGTACATCACCCTACCCCACCAACCATCCCTACCCCGATAGTGCTTATGCTTCTTATGCATATGAGCATTACTACCCTGCTCCTCAGCCTTCCGCTGCTGCTTTGCCACCTTTTGCTACTGGTAGCTCCGCTCCTGTTGTCCTGACGTTACCTGCTGGCCCCCTAGTGACCCTACTAGCTTCCTTGGGTGACTCTGCTCCATCTTTCCCATAGGACAATGAGCTTCACGCTCTTGGTATGTCTTGGGATGAGCAGAATGCCAGATAGCTCAGTCGCTCCTTTAGACCTCCTATTGATGAGGAGATGCCAGACCAGGCTAAGGACGCTGATGATGATGAAGGTGACGACGAGGATGTTTCTGATGACGGTGATGGATCTGATGTTGGCACTACTCCTGCTCCTTCTAACGGGGATGATGACTACACCCCTGGCGATGACGACGTTGTTGATATAGATAGCTTAGATGTTTAGGTGGTTTCTTAGTTTATAGTCTAGCATGCTTATCATATATATCTTTCTAGGCTATTTTGTATAAGAAACATCTTGGCACATTCTTGTGAGTTGTACTATTTCTTACTTTTGTTTATCGCTATTATGCTTGTAGTTGCTCTCATGTAGACATATATCTGCATTGTAATCTTCTTGATGTGCACTATGGCTATTTACTCTATTTTATCCTCTACGTTGGTGCCATCTTGAGTAATATTTTGATTATGACTTGGCTTGTATGTTCTCTTTTGTTTTTAAGTGATATATGCTTTTAATCTGTTGCTTATTTCCTTGTATATATGGTTGGTTGAGTTTTGGAGAAGACCTGGTTTTTTCTCTTCTACCCCCTACCTTTTTGCTAATGTCAAAAGGGGGAGAGATATTTCAAGACATAGCTCAAGTCTTCAAACTCAAATCATATTGGATTTTCATTGCTATGGTATTGCTTTTGCTTATGATATCCTTTTTCTTATTCTTTCACTGTTTATCATGTGAACTTGCAAAGGACTACACACTACATGTATATTGGTATTTCTATGTGTAGATAGACTAACCATGCAGGTTAGAGGAAGCACAGATTGAGGGGGAGCAATTCACATGATTCGTATCATGAATCTCCCAAATTCACAAGGCAAAGGTATAACTTTCATATCCTTTTCAATATGTTTGAGGAATGGTTTGTCATTGATAAAAAGGGAGAGAATGTTGACCTAGAGGTTATACATTGTTCATATTTTGATAATGACTTAACCATTCCATTCATATGTATCTAATATGTGTGTTAAAGATTGTTTTCAGGCATTAGGTACATGAAAAGGATCCAAAATCCATATCCCTAGAATGGCTCAAGTTCAAGTCAAATAGCTACACGTGTGCAATTTGGGATTTCTATGTAAATGACCTTAGAATTGCTTTGTAATCACTTATAATGATGAATTGACTTATAAATTAGATAAGAAAAATGTTTGGGACATAAAACACCATAGTTAGACCACTTTAGATGCATCTTCATAAATTGACATCAGGTTGTTGGTTGGTCGAGTTTTCCCCAGAGTAAACTCGACCGATCCATCTTGGTCAATTTTTTGGAGATTGCATCGGTCGAGTTGTGTTTCCACAGAACTCGACCGATTGAGTACCTGACCATTTTGATTCCAAATGGATAGTCGAGTTTTGTCAAGACAAACTCGTCCGATCATTTGAATATTGGCCTTGTCGTTTACTTGATAGGTCGAGTTAACTTTATTGAAACTCCGCCGATTGCACTGTACGAAATTTTTTGAAAAAAATGATGTGACTGTTGGTGAGTGTTTTGAGCGAAAATAGAGTCGTTGCTTTGGGCAAAAAAGGGCTATTTTCATATCTAAGTGTCCCACAACTCAAAGGGGCACACTCAACTATAAATAGATCCTCTTGGAGTTCATTCCAAGGCTGCCCATTCATTGCAAACTTGGTTCTAGCATAGTTGAGAGTGTTCTAACCCTTTGAGCCCCTTTCTCTCTCTACCTTCAAGTCAAATTCGTGAGAATGAGTGAGATAGGTTCCTGTGTAAGAGAGCTATTCCATGTATTGATGTAAAGCTCTCCTCCATCATCTTCCAACCTCCATTCCCTTTGAAGAAGAAGATTGAAGAAGCTTCTCCAAGTGAAGGAGAAGGTGTTGCTGTTCTTCAAGATTGAAGAAGTCAAGATGCTCCAGATCTCCAAGTGAAGGAGATAGGTGCTCCAGATCTCCAAGAGAAGGAGATAGTCAAGGAAAAGCTCAAGGAAGATAGGTAATACCTTGAAGGCAGAAGACTTGAAGGAAGGAGTGGGTAAGTCCATGTTGATGGTTGAAGACTCCATGGTTCAAGTGGGTAAGCTCCTTCTATAGGTTGAAGATCTTTTCTTGAGTCACTAAACCCTTAGATGTGTGGTTGTTGTGTCTTGTAATCTTATTGTGGAATATAAGAGTACCAAGATTGCAAATCCTAGAGACTAACCCACTCTAGGTAGTGGACTAACATTGCTCCTAAGTTTAGGACATGGAACCACTTTAAACCACCTGTCCAAGTTCTTGCTTTTCCTTGTCTCTCATCCTTGTTGTGCATGCTAGATTAAGACATCAAATTACTGCTTGTTATAGCTTTTACAATTAATATAATTTGGTGGTCTAATCTGTTTTGTGAGATTTGTGAAGCTCTATTCACCCCCCTCTAGAGCCCATTGATCCAACACCAGGTTGTGAGTAAATCTTACATGATCGTGTCGAGTAAAGACTCTGGCGGGCTACAGCACCGAGGGGTGTCCATGTCACGCGATCGACTCTATTGGCTAACGGACTGTGGTGGGAAAGGCTCCTTGTCGGGTAATAGCTTTCATCCTGTCAGGGCTCCCGCGTGACACACCTATGTCGGGTTGTTGCCATATCAGGCAGCGACCGTGACGGGTAAAGGGCATGTTGCTTCGTCGTTTAATGGATTATGGTGGTTAACTTGTTGCGGATGGGCCGGGATGGGCCCATTAGCATTCTTTTGGTGGGAAAATAAGGGAAACTCAACAAAAGATAGAAAATGTTGTCCGGACCATAGTGAGCATTATTTCTATTCAACAAATAAGATAAAATAGAGAGGAAGTCAGGTTTGGAGGCAGTTTTGATAGTAAAATATAAGCTCTAGCAGCCATAAAATGGGTGTTATCACTAATGGAAGGCATCTAAGACTTAATATTTTAGCTGAGGGAGTTTGTATATATACATATACTTTATCCAATCACCAGATATATAGTACGCATCATGTACATGCTATATATCCTAGAACAAAAAAATGCAACAAACAAAAGTGATGGTTATGACCAGTCCTAATGTAATCCCTTGGAGCTACAAGGGATTACATCATCTAGGTCTACATCACATGCTTAAACTTATTGTTGATGAAGATCTATGCTTGCCAATATGGGTTGATCATTTCAACCCTTGAATCGATTGGCTCTCCTCCTTGCCAGTTATAAGGTCATCTCGCCGGTCATCTGGTCCTTCTATCTACCATCAGTTGGCTCCACCAGCTGATTGGTCGGGCCCACTAGGTGATCAATCTGGATTGTCCACCATGTCCTCCAAGGTCCTTTATTTGGTTGACTCATCTTAGGGACACCTTTCATCTTTTTCATAACAGGAAGGTAAACTATCCTACTTTTACATGAATATAGTACAACCTCGAGTTACATTCGAGGGGAGCAAAGGCAGAAGAGAATTTAACTTTACATTGGGAAGATGAGATAGAGGCTTTGTATGCAGTCCGAGACAAACAAATAAACCAACCACATACAACTATGCACATATAGGGGTTATTGGCCATAACCATGCTACACATCCACCATCAAACCCTCTTTTAGGGCAATGCATGTAAATTACATATATATATCACATATAAATTAGTTTAGGATATTTTGATGTTTGGATTTGACTAGATATTATTTGAATCATATGCAATAATAGAATGACAAAACCAAAATCCAATCAATGATTATCCAGTAATATAGTAAATTGACATTGGCTCTAATACCACTGTAGGGAAATATGGTACATAGTAGGTAGTGAAATTTAAAATTTTATCTATCATATTCCCCATAATCAGTAGATTGTGTCAATAATTGTAACGACAAACGTCATCATTAAGATAACAAGTGTCATTAACAATAATAAAACATGCGGAAACGATCACTAACAGCAGAATACCAAAAATCAGTGAAAATTAAAACCATTTGCAAAGAGATTCATTCACAGGAAAACTCTTTCATTCATAACCAAAGTAAAACTTTACATCCTGGTTCATATATACATCTCATGTACTATTGCTTCTCGAGGAATACAAACATCAACTACTCTGTCTTAACTGTACACAGGTAGTATAAAACCCTCGAGGCTTAAAGCCAAAATCTCAAACCGATCCATCAGAACACTACTCCTAGGACCCGAGAGTACAGAGACGACTCATAGGACTATCTATATACATCTTGACAACTCATATCCCCACTTGGGATTTACTGCTGTCCCTGCTACTGCTGCTGCTGCTCTTCCTCTGTAATAGGTTCCTTGCCTTTTTGTCGGCGGTTACCTAAAAATGTTGATCCCATGGGGGTGAGACAATATGTAAATTGCCCCAGCGAGAGATATAACTCTCCGTCGATAACATTGTTATTGCAGTTTAATATAAATAACTGAGTAGTGGAATCATATGTAATCAACAACAGATAACTCAATATCTATGCAGTTTAGAGCAACATTCTTATACAAGTATATCAGCTATAACTTGATTAAGCAGCATGTCACTATTCAATAAAGAATTGAATAACATAGATAACATTTATGCATCTAGATCATGCTAAGCAGGATAACATCAACCGGTGATTCTCATATTTCAAACTTATGCAAATACACTACTCGGCTGATTACATTTTGCAAAAATAACTTAAGCTATGAGGAGATGAGGTATACCCCTCATTCTCCAACCGACCACTTTTAGGAGTCAAAATCGGTACCATACAAGGTCTGGGGAAGAGCCGGGTTCCCATGGCCTCACTACCTCCCGGTCACTGTGAGAGAACTTGTAGGACATCTCGTGTCTCTGCTAAAATAGCTTGCCAGGGTATAGTGGCATCTAGCTATAGAGTTACAGCCTCAACTGTACTCTCTTCGAGATCGAGAATTTAACCCCATCGACCCGGTATCCTCAGGAGATTTGTGATACATCCCTCCCAAAATCATGAGTAATTGAGAGGTTTATTATTAACCTTTCCCTCAATTCCCTCATACAGACGTATGGATATTTTCGCCTATTTACCCCCGCATATTCAAAAATATGCGGCCTCCAGGAGATCCTTCAGGAAAACCTGTTTCACCATCACCTGCTTCTGACGATGATGGATCCATGGTCAAAGCACTACATGAATAAATTTCACTTGATTAATTAAGTACATTATCATATTCATTTAGAATCAGCCAAGTTTTCAAACATAACTTATTAACACAAATGCTATAAAGAAACATGTACTTATTTTCAGCAATATACTTCTTAATTTTTTTTTAATACATTGGGATCTCAATCCCTCATTTCAACACTGGGAATTCTCATCCCTTCACAATTTCAATACCATAACCATGTAATCCTGGGTATTCAAACCCTTAGCTCATACCTAAGCACTGTTATCATTTTCTCAGGTAACTAACACTTTTAGGTCATTTGACCAAGGTAAGTATGATACTTGCTACACAAGCATCCATCATGGCACTTGAGGCCCATTAACTCTCTTGCTACCTCTTACTAGGAAACAAGGTATATTATGGCATACAAGGCACAATAAACAAATTCAATTTAATAACACATCATAGCTCATACCTGGCTATGCCCATCATCTCATGATACCTGCATGGTTATCACATATGATAGCAGTACATCAATTATCTATCAACACCAGGAAAAACAGATGTATCATTATTTCAAGGGTATCACCCTTATTCCTTTATCAGGATTAGGGTTTCCCATCACATATCTCATGTATCATTCATCCAATTATATTGGACTTATAACGCATCAAGGTATATGACCATATTAGGTCACTTTCAAATCATCTCTAAGTCAAGCATAGAGCACCACGGCCGTGCAGCCAGGAACGACCGTGCAAAGGGAAACCACCACGGCCGTGCTACCTTGCGCGGTCGTGTAAAGTGAAGCCACCATGACTGTGCTACCTTACACGGTCGTGCTACAGGAGATCACCTCATGAATCATATTTATATATGAATTATAATTCTTTCATCCTTTCAACTTGATTAGGTCATATCAACCCTTCAATCAAGTTCATACAACTATGATTAACATAGTGTATCAAGTTATTGATCCTACAAGCAATTAAGGATTCATCCCTTAATTGGCACTAATCACTTAGGTACTATTAGGATTTCAACCTTTTTACCTTTATTGATTATCATTACTAATCATCATTGGATCAATAGGACATTCGTCATCTTAATTCTCAAAGATTCAATCACATTGGACCTCCATTACATAAGGTATCCAATTGAATTAGGGTTTCCAATGTTGATTCCTTCAATCATTGAATTCATGGAGCCAATCATCAATTGAACCTATCCTCATACTTTAATTTATTTAAATAGGTCAACCTTCAACTGATTTGACCCTCAATTGACCCTCAATTGGTCATCAATTGGGGTTTGATTCAATTGAATTAAGGTTTGGAATTGATGATCCATCAACACTAATCAATGCAAGATTAGTTACATTGAAACCATTGAACCATCATTCAAATTGATCATGACCTGACCCCAAACAGTCTTGAGGTCATTTGGATGACCACCAAACGGTCTTGAGACCGTTTTCCCATCATATCATCAAAATCCAAGTCAACCAATAAAGATTTGGATCATTGGATTGATCATCAAATCTGCAATTGATCATACTTCAACTTAGTATCTTTGGATCTTTAATTGCTTAACCATACTCAACCCTAGACCTCCAAATGGTCTTGGGTGACATCCAAACGGTCTTGAGACCATTTGGATGAGCTCCAAATGGTCTTGAGACCGTTTGGCTCATCCAACCCTTGGATTCTAGTGAAAAATCATTAGGGTTTGAGCCATTGAGTTGATCATCAAATCAGCACTTAGTTGCAAAGTGATTTGATACCTTTGGACCTTCAATTGGTCAACTATACTTAATCCCAGACCTCCAAACGGTATTGGGTGATCCCCAAACGGTTTTGAAACCGTTTGGGCTAATCAACCCAAAATCTCAAATCAACTCATTGGAATTTCATCACTAATTTCAATTAGGGTTTGCCCAATTGATTAGCCTTCAACTCCTGATACCTTGGGAGTTAATCCATAAAATTTGGTAAGTCATTAACTAACATAATTAGTAACAGGAATCTTAAATGGTAAACCCTTGGTCAACACTCTCAAACAGTTTTGAAACTGTGTTCCCAAAAAGGTCAAGTTAATCAGGTTGAAAATCAGCACTTAATTCAATTAGATTTACCTAATTGATTAGCCTTCAACTCACGATTCCTTGGGAGTTAACCCATAAAATTTGGTGAGTCGTTAACCAACATAATTCGGAACAGTAATATCATACGGTGAACCCTTGGTCAACCATCTCAAACGGTTTTGAAACCGTTTTCCCAAAAAGGTCAAGTTAATCAGGTTGAAAAATCAGCACTTAATTCAATTAGATTTACCTAATTGATTAGAATTTAACTCATGATTACTTTGGAATTAGTCCATAAATTTGGTGGGATATCAACCAACATAAATAGTAACAGGATTCTCAAACGTTCAACCCTTGGTCAACCCCACCAAACGGTTTTGAAACTGTTTGCTCCCAAACGGTTTCAAACCATTTGCTCTCAAACGGTTTGGTGAAACCGCATGAGCAATCAACTCAAAACCGTATGAACCATGATTTCTTTGGGAAAAGTATCCAAGATGATGTCATAATCATCTAAATTCATCCCTGAAGTTCTAACAACTTCTAATTTCATGAATTAATCAATTTCAACCAGCAATTAATCAAGATAATGAAGGAGTCATTGAAATTGCAAGATTAATGGTTGAATAACAATGAAAAAGGGTTCAAGTTATAAAACCCACCTCCAATTGAGCTTCCAAGCTCCAAGATAACATCAGCAATGGTGGATGCAACTCCTTTCACCATTCCAAGGCTCGTCCTCATGGTTTGAGTGAAAAGGAATGGTTAGAATTGAAGAGGAGATTGAAATAGGAAGAAATCCATAATTTATTTTCGATTTCCATCATGGAATCAAGGTGAAATGGATCAAGAACCTTACCAATAGGTTGCGGGTCGTCCTCCTGATCCTCCACAGCTCCTTGGTCGTTTTCCAAGCAAGGGAAAAGAAAGGAATCTGAAATAGCCTTTGTTTTGGCTTGGAAAGGGTACTTTTATAAGGAAATTGATGAGAGAGAAAATACCTTATTAAAATGCATTTAATCCAAAAAATGATGCCGCCTCTTCCCCCTCAACTCCTTGGATATGAGGCTATCTTCATTGCCTCATATTCCTCTCAATTATCCATGATTTAAAGAAAAACAAATTAAGCACCTTAATGCTTATTATATTAATATCCCATATGTGAGTGGAAATTACTTTCCTTTATAATAAGGTGAGTGGAGTTTCACCTCCTTTAGATATTTTCGTTCCTTATCTTGGCAAAAGAACGTCTATCCTTATTCAAAATCAACCAATAACATTTTGGTTGAAGACCCTTTAATTAATACATTCATTTTTGCCCTAAATTGAATTAGGGTTTCAATTAGGATTAAATCTTGATTATTTTAATATCAAGATTCTCTCTCCTCCAACTTAATTCAAATGAGGCACCCCTCTAATTTTCTTTTCTCTACATGATGAAAAGAAACATTAAGGACCTTATTGAAGTGGTAATTTGCATATTGAACCCTAGATTTTGGGTAAATTACACATTACACCAAAACTAGGTTTTAATGCACAATGATTGCTTTACAAGCTTAATCTTGGTGTCCAAGCTTGTGGAAACCATACTACTTCATCATATTCATTCTTATGATGTCTCAACATCAGAGTAACATCTTATCATGTGCAATTTGCAAGTTAACCCCTAAACTTGGGTAATTTGCACTTTAGTTCAAAACAAGCAATCATTGCTTTAACATTGTTCAAACAGGACCAAAATTGAAACATAAGTTTCTCATGATCCCTAATTACTTTTCACAAGATAAGACTAAGCATATAATCATATTTATTAATCAAAACACATAGGGTTAAGGCATAACCCAGGTCCGGGATGTTACAACTTATAAACCCCTAACAAGGATTTTGTCCCCGAAATCCCAGACAAAGGGAACAGATATTATTCATTCATCATATCATCATGTCTCCTCATAACACCTCATTGTTATGAAGACATCATAGAACTTTGATCAGCACAAAGTTCCTTCACACAATATTCTCATAGAGTCAATTGAGAACTTATCTTAAAGACATATTTAGTTGTTATGTTTATGCAAAGCATAAACCCCTAACATATGATGTTCATATCATTTTATATAATCAGATTGATTTCATAGTTGACCATTCCAGGTAGCCAATCTAAACCATCTGATAATTCTCAGATACCAGAATCTCTTACCTTGGTATCAGTCACATGTGTTGAAAACACGTCATATTCTCATCTTTCTTTTATCATATTTACAACTTTATTCAACAGGGATCACCTCCCTTGTTTTTCTTTCTCATCATATGAGAGTCATACTTGTACTTCCTCATATACACATACTGATCTGAATTCATATCAGATCCCTCTTTCTTGTACATAAGGTATGATACATTTATCCATACCATATTTCCAATTTCATGATACTCATTAGATTGTCTCAGAATGATTGCTTGATCAGGGCAATAAAAAAGATATCAATCTAAGAGTTTCCATACTCACTTTATCATCAATACTTGTATACCTGATCAGGGTTTACAAGTAATGAGATCAAGTAGTATGCACTTACATGCTATCATATTCCTTGCTTTTCATATTATCATAAACATAAGATTTAACATCCCTGGATTTTATCCAGGCATCTCTTCTATACCTCTTCCTCTTTCCTAGAGGTAAGAACAATATAGAGCATTTAAAAGAATACTGAACAGAATTCAAATTCTAGCTCTCATCATTTCTTCCCTATATAGCAACCAATAGGGAAAACAAAATCAACAATCCTCCTTTTTATAACAAAAGGGGTTTAGTGTACTCAACATGTACACATTTATAACATACCTTGTCCTCACATCATGGTCTTATTAGTCTTATTAGTGATGCAAAAACTAAGCCATGGGATCTTACAGGTGAAAGGTTAAGACCTTTACACTTACTTAGTGGCTACTGCCCTGGTACACTAGGCGTTTATTACACTATTAGTACCAAAAACTTGGCTTTTTAAAACCATTAGGCAAATGTCTCTGGAATTATAGAGACCATTCCCTACTTTTCAGCTTATTGTCCCTTCTTGGTCACTGCCATCACAGATTTATTATCTGTCTAAACTCATGGTAGAGTCTACTTTCTTGCCATAATTAGTTAATCTTTTCCATATTTTCCCTTGTTCTAACATGACTAAGTCATTTAGGAACTCTTTTAAAGCTCAAGCTTTCTGTATTAAGGACTAATAACCTAGGTTGTAAGGCTAGTATCCAGTCCCCTATATGCATTACTGTTGCCCTAATCTGCCCAACAAGAGCATGATCATAGGATTCTCTATCTTGATCAGGTCTTAATGGGGATTCTCAGGCACTCATTCTATTCTTACCTGATCCCTTGAACCTCTTCTTGGTGCAACAACATTGCCCTTAGCAATGTGTTCCTTGTGTTCTCCAGTCATTTTAAAACTTTACCCTTTCTCTACACAAGCAGAAATCATTATAGGGTATACTGGAGGACACTAAAACAAACTCTACTACCTTAGTCCTATGTCTCTGTAGACACAGTGAACCTAGAGCTCTGATACCACCAAAATTGTAACGACAAACATCATCATTAAGATAACAAGTGTCATTAACAATAATAAAACATGCAGAAACGATCACTAACAACGGAATACCAAAAATCAGTGAAAATTAAAACCATTTGCAAAGAGATTCATTCACAGGAAAACTCTTTCATTCAGAACCAAAGTAAAACTTTACATCCTGGTTCATATATACATCTCATGTACTATTGCTTCTCGAGGAATACAAACATCAACTACTCTGTCTTAACTGTACACAGGTAGTATAAAACCCTCGAGGCTTAAAGCCAAAATCTCAGATCGATCCATCAAAACACTACTCCTAGGACCCGAGAGTACAGAGATGACTCATAGGACTATCTATATACAACTTGACAGCTCATATCCCCACCTGGGATTTACTCATGTCCCTGCTACTGTTGATGCTGCTCTTCCTCTGTAATAGGTTCCTTGCCTTTTCGTCGGCGGTTACCTACAAATGTTGATCCCATGGGGGTGAGACAATATGTAAATTTCCCCAGCGAGAGATATAACTCTCGGCCGATAACATTGTTATTGTAGTTTAATATAAATAACTGAGTAGCGGAATCATATGTAATCAACAGTAGATAACTCAATATCTATGCAGTTTAGAGCAACATTCTTATGCAAGTATATCAGCTATAACTTGATTAAGAAGCATGTCACTATTCAATAAAGAATTGAATAACACAGATAACATTTATGCATCTAGATCATGCTAAGTAGGATAACATCAACCGGTGTTTCTCGTATTTCAAACTTATGCAAATACGCTACTCGGATGATTACATTTTGCAAACATAACTTAAGCTCTGAGGAGATGAGGTATACCCCTCATACTCCAACCGACCACTTTTAGGAGTCAAAATCGGTACCATACAAGGTCTGGGGAAGAGTCGGGTTCCCATGACCTCACTACCTCCCGGTCAGTGTGAGAGAACTTGCAGGACATCTCGTGTCTCTGCTAAAATAGTTTGCCAAGGTATAGTGGCATCTAGCTATAGAGTTGCAGCCTCAACTGCACTCTCTTCGAGATCGAGAGTTTAACCCCATCGACCCGATATCCTTGGGATATTTGTGATACATCCCTCCCGAGATCATGAGTAATTGAGAGGTTTGTTATTAACCTTTCCCTCATTTCCCTCATACAGACGTACGGATATTTTGCCTATTTACCCCCACATATTCAAAAATATGTAGCCTCCAGGAGATCCTTCAGGAAAACCTGTTTTACCATCACCTGCTTCTGACGATGATGGATCTATGGTCAGAGCACTACATGAATAAATTTCACTTGATTAATTAAGTACATTATCATATTCTTTTAGCATCATCCAAGTTTTCAAACATAACTTATTAACACAAATGCTATAAAGAAACATGTACTTATTTTCAGCAATATACTTCTTAATTTTTTGTAATACATTGGGATCTCAATCCCTCTTTTCAACACTGGGAATTCTCATCCCTTCACAATTTCAATACCATAACCATGTAATCCTGGGTATTCAAACCCTTAGCTCATCACTTGAGCACTGTTATCATTTTCTTAGGTAACTAACACCTTTAGGTCATCTGACCAAGGTAAGTATGATACTTGCTACACAAGCATCCATCATGGCACTTGAGGCCCATTAACTCTCTTGCTACCTCTTACCAGGTAAAAAGGTATATTATGACACACAAGGCACAATAAAAAAATTCAATTTAATAACACATCATAGCTCATACCTGGCTATGCCCATCATCTCATGATACCTGCATGGTTAGCACATATGATAGTAGTACATCAATTATCTATCAACACCATGCAAAACAAATGTATCATT
This sequence comes from Alisma plantago-aquatica, assembly GCA_963693085.1. NCBI lineage: Eukaryota > Viridiplantae > Streptophyta > Magnoliopsida > Alismatales > Alismataceae > Alisma > Alisma plantago-aquatica. The sequence continues at coordinate 1,302,359,115 of OY856410.1, forward strand.
ATTTCAAGGGTATCACCCTTATTCCTTTATCAGGATTAGGGTTTCCCATCACATATCTCATGTATCATTCATCCAATTATATTGGACTTATAACGCATCAAGGTATATGGCCATATTAGGTCACTTTCAAATCATATCTAAGTCAAGCATAGAGCACCACGACCGTGCAGCCAGGAACGGTCGTGCAAAGGGAAACCACCACGGTCGTGCTACCTTGCACGGTCGTGCAAAGTGAAGCCACCACGGCCGTACTACCTTACACGGTCGTGCTACAGGAGATCACCTCAAGAATCATATTTATATATGAATTCTAATTCTTTCATCCTTTCAACTCGATTAGGTCATATCAACCCTTCAATCAAGTTCATACACCTATGATTAACATATTGTATCAAGTTATTGATCCTACAAGCAATTAAGGATTCATCCCTTAATTGGCACTAATCACTTAGGTACTATTAGGATTTAAACCATTGTACCTTTATTGATTATCATTACTAATCATCATTGGATCAATAGAACATTCATCATCTTAATTCTCAAAGATTCAATCACATTGGACCTCCATTACATAAGGTATCCAATTGAATTAGGGTTTCCAATGTTGATTCCTTCAATCATTGAATTCATGGAACCAATCATCAATTGGACCTATCCTCATACTTTAATTGAGTTAAATAGGTAAACATTCAACTTATTTGACCCTCAATTGGTCATCAATTGGGGTTTGATTCAATTTAATTAAGGTTTGGAATTGATGATCCATCAACACTAATCAATGCAAGATTAGTTACAATGAAACCATTGAACCATCATTCAAATTGATCATGACCTGACCCCAAACGGTCTTGAGGTCATTTGGATGACCACCAAACGGTCTTGAGACCGTTTTCCCATCATATCATCAAAATCCAAGCCAACCAATAAAGATTTGGATCATTGGATTGATCATCAAATCAGAAATTGATCATACTTCAACTTAGTATCTTTGGATCTTAAATTGCTTAACCATACTCAACCCTAGACCTTCAAACAGTCTTGAGTGACCTCCAAACAGTCTTGAGACTGTTTGGATGAGCTCCAAACGGTCTTGAGACCGTTTTTCTCATCCAACCCTTGGATTCTAGTGAAAAATCATTAGGGTTTGAGCCATTGAGTTGATCATCAAATCAGCACTTAGTTGCAAAGTGATTTGATACCTTTGGACCTTCAATTGGTCAACTATACTTAACCCCAGACCTCCAAACGGTCTTGGGTGATCCCCAAACGGTTTGGAAACCGTTTGGGTGATCCCCAAACGTTTTTGAAACCGTTTGGGCTAATCAACCCAAAATCTCAAATCAACTCATTGGAATTTCAGCACTAATTTCAATTAGGGTTTTCCCAATTGATTAGCCTTCAACTCCTGATTCCTTGGGAGTTAATCCATAAAATTTGGTGAGTCATTAACCAACATAATTAGGAACAGGAATCTCAAACGGTCAACTCTTGGTCAACGCTCTCAAATGATATTGAAATCGTTTGCCCAAAAAGGTCAAGTTAATCAGGTTGAAAATCAGCACTTAATTCAATTAGATTTACCTAATGGATTAGCCTTCAACTCACTATTCCTTGGGAGTTAACCCATAAAATTTGGTGAGTCATTAACCAACATAATTAGGAACAGTAATATCAAACGGTCAACGCTTGGTCAACCAATCAAACGGTTTTGAAACCGTTTTCCCAAAAAGGTCAAGTTAATCAGGTTGAAAAATCAGCACTTAATTCAATTAGATTTACCTAATTGATTAGCCTTTAACTCATGATTACTTTGTAATTAGTCCAACAAATTTGGTGGGATAATAACCAACATAAATGGGAACAGTATTATCAAACGTTAAACCCTTGGTCAACCCCACCAAATGGTTTTGAAACCGTTTTCTCCCAAACGGTTTCAAACCGTTTGCTCTCAAACGATTTGGTGAAACCGCATGAGCAATCAACTCAAAACCGTATGAACCATGATTTCTTTGGGAAAAGTATCCAAGATGATGTAATCATCATCTACCTTGGTCCCTAAAGTTCTAACAACTTCTAATTTCATGAATTAATCAATTTCAACCAGCAATTAATCAAGATAATGAAGGAATCATTGAAATTGCAAGATTAATGGTTGAATAACAATGAAAAAGGGTTCAAGTTATAAAACCCACCTCCAATTGAGCTTCCAATCTCCAAGATCACGTCAAAAATGGTGGATGCAACTCCTTTCACCATTCCAATGCTCGTCCTCATGGTTTGAGTGAAAAGGAATGGTTAGAATTGAAGAGGAGATCGAAATAGGAAGAAATCCATAATTTATTTTCGATTTCCACCATGGAATCAAGGTGAAATGGATCAAGAACCTTACCAATAGGTTGGGGGTCGTCCTCCTGATCCTCCACATCTCCTTGGTCGTTTTCCAAGCAAGGGAAAAGAAAGGAATCCGAAATAGCCTTTGTTTTGGCTTGGAAAGGGTACTTTTATAAGGAAATTGATGAGAGAGAAAATGCCTTATTAAAATACATTTAATCCCAAAAATGATGCCGCCTCTTCCTCCTCAACTCCTTGGATACGAGGATATATTCATTGCCTCATATACCTCTCAATTATCCATGATTTAAAGAAAAACAAATTAAGCACCTTAATGCTTATTATATTAATATCCCATATGTGAGTGGAAATTACTTTCCTTTATAATAAGGTGAGTGGAGTTTCACCTCCTTTAGATATTTTCGTTCATTATCTTGGAAAAAGAACGTCCATACATATTTAAAATCAACCAATAACATTTTGGTTGAAGGCCCTTTAATTAATACATTCATTTTTTCCCTAAATTGAATTAGGGTTTCAATTAGGATTAAATCTTGATTATTTTAATATCAAGATTCTCTTTCCTCCAACTTAATTCAAATGAGGCACCCCTCTCATTTTATTTGCTCTAAATGATTCCAAGAAACATTAAGGACCTTATTGAAGTGGTGATTTGCATATTGAACCCGATATTTTGGGTAAATTACACATTACACCAAAACTAGGTTTTAATGCACAAGGATTGCTTTACAAGCTTAATCTTGGTGTCCAAGCTTGTGGAACCCATAATACTGCATCATATTCATTCTTATGATGTCTCAACATAAGAGGAACATCTTATCATGTGCAATTTGTAAGTTAACCCCTAAACTTGGGTAATTTGCACTTTAGTCCAAAACAAGCAATCATTGTTTTAACATTGTTCAAACATGACTAAAATTGAAACATAAGTTTCTCATGAGCCCTATTTACTTTTCACAAGATAAGATTAAGAATATAATCATCTTTCTTAATCAAAACACCTAGGGTTAAGGCATAACCCAGGTCAGGGATGTTACAATAACTATAATGCAGGAAGGATGGTTTATGGGATATACTTGGTCCTGGAGCAAGTCCAGTGACAATCATCGTCGTTGTGGATGTACAACTATGAATCCTAGTTGTACTAGGATGTGTATGGCTGATCCTCTTCTTGTTCTGCACCATGAACTGCAGCCATGAACATTGTCTTCTTCAACAACTCCTCTTATCATGGACTATTGGTTGACGTTGTCCCCCAAGTGGGAAATAATGACTTTCTGCCTATATGGTAGTCCACCCAGATCGTATAGAACTCCTTTCATCCTTCTAGAACGGACAGGAAGGAGTCATCCCGCTCTATCGGTGTACTAGTTACCGACTTGCTCTCCCACAATGACAACTCTTAGTTGTTCTCTACCGTGGCTATCCCTCCCTTGTTGGGTAGGACTTGTCTGGGCTCTTGTGGTTACCACAACCAGAGAGGACAACAATTGTTAGAGGAACTAATTCTCAGTTGTTGATGTTGTGTTCTGGGAAGCCCCCGACAGCCCTCTATTTATAGTAGAGGCCAGGGTCAAGGTTCCCAGTTTCTATACAATATGGGATTGAAGTACAGGGGTGGAAAGGAATGAAAGAACTCAAATTTTCGCAACAATTCTGGAAATTGCACAACTTGTGACAATTGAAACTACTGTTTGGAAAAGCCAGACAGTCATCTCACACTACGAGATGGTCGTTTCATAGTTTCCCGGTTATACATAAATTTGGTAAATCAATTCCCATCTATGTGAGACATTGATTCCTTGTACAACAAGTATTGCTCAAGTAAAACAAATAGGAAAACATCTAGCACCTTCCCCGATCGAACTGGACAAGCTCTCCTATGCAAGATGACCATCTTAGTTCACCCAGACGGTCATTTGGTGACTCGAGTCAAGCTGATTTGGTTGGGTCGGTTCCTTCCTTAGCCAAATTCAACTCACAACAATCCTAACACCCAGACGTCTGTTCCAACACTTGAGACGGCCGTTTGGCACTTCCAGACGACCGTATCAACACTTTATATGGACATTTGGTAGTGTTGTCAGCATATTTTTTGCTTGAATCAAATTCTTAAACACTATTGCACTTAATTCAACTAACATTTGAGATTAGAACTCTTCTTCTAGGATAAGACCTATGTGTGGCGCTATATGCCCCATATTACGTTGGCAGTGAGTGTCCATAACAACTTATGGCATCACAAGTAAAGAGTGGTGCCTAGTCGCACATCATTGCTACCCAAGTAAATGGAAATTTGGAGAACAACTTCAATCTACAATCTGTGTATGGTGCTTCAATGGTTGTATAGTTCCTTTATCACTTATGTCTAGATTGAACTAGAGGCATGGAGCAGTCACCCTCATTATTATTCAATCTTGTTTCTTGAACCAGAGTAGACTATCTAAGATATGTGTAAGTTCAATATCATATATTGACTCACATGCACATGGCCATGCTTTTTTTTGTCTCACTAATCAAGAGGCCTAGGACATCAAACTCCCATAGGAGGGACAAATCCCATGTATATCACTCACAGTCAATCCCCATGTGTCAAATCCACCCAATAATCACCATTATAATAACCCATGTTTCTGGATTACATTTGATGATGTCAAGTGTACCCAACGACATGTGTTGGGTGCAATGATTTCAAGGTCTAAGAACCACAACCACCACCATCACTATGAGAGCTGACTATGAATTCCATGAAGATTTCTTCCATGTGTCAGTCTCACGGTGGGTCTGTTTGATACATTGTTCACTAACATGTATCTGTGTGCTTGGTTTGATATCGCCATATCATGACTAATGATATTTAATTATCAACCAACTCACACTCTGATCTTATGTGTTATAGTTTTCTATCAACCTTCCACAATAACAACCGATTAGGGACATAATGAGAATATATATATATATATATATATATATATATATACTCTTAACATATGTATGATCTCATTTCTTCCAAGTCACATACTTGAAGACATACGTCATTGAGTAATATTATTCTCTAGACATTTATCATGTTAAACCATTATCTCATAACTGAATTTAAACATAATAAATTGGAAGGTTTCCTTGTATTAATAATAAAATCATTTTTACATGGTATACCATTACAATCATCACATGGTTGTCTCTCTGGGCATACATAACCAACAGTTGATACTTGCTTTAGTTAAAATGTTGTTGGCAGAGGGGAAGTTGGTTTGCTTCCCAGTGTTGTTGGGGTGAAGAAGGGGTAGTGAGGGTTCATAGGCGATGAGGGAGTCAGATGGGTGTGTGGATGTCAGATTGAGGTATGACTGGCCTGTGAAGATCTGTCTACCCTTGACGATGTTGACAATCATTTTCTTCATGACACTGAAGATGGTGAGGGTGGCAGATCTTTAGAGTTATAGGTCAGAATCGGTAGTGAAGGTGGCGACGGCTTCATGGAATCTTCAGGGAAAGAGCTTCACCTCAGTTGCTTCTATGATTGATGGTCATTAGTGAACTCTACTTTGTCTAGGGTAGTGCAGACAACATTACAGTGCAGCCAAGGCCGCAGGGCATGGTGGGGAGGAAGAGAAAAAAAGAACAACTATTTTTCCATTAGTCGTTAGAGGGTGGGGTTATGGGATTGGCTGAGATGGAAAGGGAGATGAGATGCATGGTTCTGAACAACCTATAAGGAGGTGTTGTCCCTTCTTATTTTTGCGCCATCGAACTCACAACAGGGGCAAAGATAATGGGATCTGAAGTTGGGACTAATAGTCCAGTAGGAGGCAGAGTGGGGGAAGGTGAGGTGTGTTTGATTTCAGGTTATCACTGCCATAGTTCCTCACTAGCCTCTTGAGTCGAGGCAGTACATGACCAAGTGGATTTGGAGACGATGGAACCACCATGGTGGTTGCTTCTTATCATGTCCGCAGACACCAGGAGAGGGCAGCGGTTGTAGGTCATCGCAGCATGATGATGACGACCCATGAGACCGGTAGTGGCAATGATTCCCTACAATTTCTTCAGTAGGTAATGGTGCCTAGGGTTCACACTCGACATGGGAAAGGAGAGGGAAAGATGCAGGAGAAATAGGAGAGGAATTTTGGGATGATGAGGCAAAGGGGGAGAAGAAGCGATCGACACAACATTTGTTCCACGTAACAGATCGGTCGTTTGAGGCTCTAGTCTCAGCGCTCGATGAGGAGCAATACTAGATGAGTATAAATGGAGATTAGCTAATTATTAGAACATTATAACTTATCCATATAATGTGATAGTCAAATGAGGTAATTAAAGCCTAATTTAGCTAAGGCCATTTCATTATATTAAAATTAGGTGAGTAGATAACACTAAATTGATCTAAAACTTGTCATGTAGGATAATTAGGATATGAGGAACCCAATTATAGTGTTAATTTAACATTTTGAAAAGGTTTAGTATTTTCTTTCTTTACATGTAAGCTAAGTAGTTAATTGATGTCTTAAATGTATTTCTTTAGTTATCAAAATATTAATTTATATTTCTAACATTACTTATATCAATTAAACTTAGATTTCTTTTAGCATGGCATATTTCAAACCAATCACTTGGTGGTTTTGAATAATTGATCCTACAACAACCTTATTTTGTTATAACAATTTTTATATATTTATGATATTATTTGATTCCTAATTTTATCAAATTGAAGGACAAATAACTTAATAATCATATAGCTAAGGATGGAAGCAAGGAAAGGGAAATTAAACTATGTACTCAAATTTGAGTATGTTACAACACTCCACCCCTTAAAGAGGATTTCATCCCCAAAATCCACCCAGTCATAACCTAGAATACCATTATGGATAACATCAACCATTTGGGCTCTCTCAATCTAGAAACATAGCAAATATGATGAGTACAACTTTTAGGTTTTCCAATTAATGCCCAATGTATCCATCTTAGCAAGGTTTAGTCATCCTAATAGGGGTAATTGTAGCTGTGATTTTTTTTATTGATTTACCTAAAAGTACCCTTATACATTCATCATTAAGTTTAGACATTCCTCAATTCAAATTACTATTTTGATACTAAGGTGCAAGACTCCACCCATTAACATGATTAATCTATCAAACAACTAATAACTTAAAGGGGTAGAAAGGGTAGATCAACTAAGTCATACAATTCTAGAATTTTTACTCTTTTTCTGACCTTAGGTCTAGAGTTTTAGGGTTGGCCTAGACAATTAAGGGTGTCTTTCTAAGGGGTTCCTTACTAATTCAAACTTTATGAAGTGGAAACTTGGTTCGTGAATCCATCGATGAAATACATAAAACTTTTTCTTTTTGTATACATATAATATAATAATGAATATATGTTTGAATATGGAAACTCTTGCAATGTAAAGCTGAAAAATTGGCACCAAAATCAAATTGAGAACCAAGTCGACAAATATCTACCGCATACAACATATGCTATCCCTATAACCTCACTTCATTTTCACAAGGAGGTTTCTCTACACACATTATCAAGGCATAGAATTTGTATATCTCAATTCTAGATGAGGATGGGATACATGTTTATTCTAGCATACAACCAACTTCTAATAGGTCCTACTAGGTACAACCTCCATTGTTCCACCATTCTCATAATCATGACTTAGGCCTTCTCGTCCCAAAACATAATTTATTTATAAGATCGTGTATCTATAATAATAAGAGATTTGGGTTTCTACTTCCCTAGTTAGTTTATATCCATATTTTCATTATAAGTGTAGGTGGATTAGATAGTCAAACTAGTCCTTGTTTCAATGATCAGGTAAACTACTTACATCATGGAGATGAGAGAGTAGTCAATTCTTTAAGGATCAACCCCAGACGTACCTACCTAATCATAACCTCAATTTTGGGATACATATAAAGTTTCAAGAAAAAGAGTATTCACTATAGCTTCCAACTAGTATTGTGCCTCCATATGTCCTCGGGGAAAAATAACATGGCACAAAATTTTGTTATGTGGTCCAATAATGTGATCATCCCTTTATAGGACAAGGGATATAAGTATCATTCGTACCTTATGGGTAGGCGAGGGATGAAATCCCAATGATCATTACTTGAAACCTATATCTTACTTCAACAAACCTTCATTTATGAAATATTGCAATTTTATCTAAGATAGTATCCAACCCCCGAGTGGCTAGTCTCAAGCAAAACTATGTTGAGATAACTCCATGTTACATGCAACTCAAGCCTATCCTTAAAGGATCTAGTTCATATCATCATGTGCTATCATAGAATACCTCAAAATCCAAACTCAATTCAACATTCTAAGTTTGTATCCATGCATTCATAGTTTACATAATGTGTGTATCATAGGAATGATACAAAACAAAAAAATCTAAAGGTGTAATTACTTATAATAGGGTTACACACATTTATGTGAGTTCAAGTCAACCTACTCTTTCTATAGTAGATAAATTGCCCTCCCCTAAGGCTGAAGGTAGAGGATAACATCTAGGAGAGTCAACCCTAAAGTGTAGAAATATATACCTCTATATAGAGGGTAGGGTTTATGAGAATTTACCCCACACTAAGTCAATGACATAATAGTTTGGAATTAATGTCACCAAGTTGGACACAAATTGAGAGCCTATTTGGTAGTTGACGACTCATATTTTGGGTATGACACCAACCTATAAATAGTTCCCTACCTACTAAGGAACAATCTTGGATAACTTGAAATAGTCAAGTTACTGATTACTTAGGCTCTAATACCATTCTATAAGGAGTGGGACCCAATAGTGGGCCCACTCAATGATATAAACATGAGATAATAAATTTTAATTTGTAGATAACATAACTATTTACAAAGTTATAAAATATTATTATGTACATAACATTCTCACCCTAAGGGTGGTACATAAAATGAAAAGGTTACATCTATATACAAATAAACCCATATGCAGAGGGTAATAAGGCTATCTCAACCTGTCCTTAAGTTCACAATGAGCTCACAATCATCCTGAGTCTCTACCCTATAAAGAACCTACACCTGGGTGGAGGGAACACCCAGAAAAATAGGAGACAAAAGAGTGTGCATCAGCAAAAACTTAGTATGTAGATTTAACAATATTTTAGGCATTTAAATAGGTTAAAAGAGCAAAAGAGATGTTCCCATAAAAAGGAGGGTCATCAAAAGATAGGTAGGTACCAACAAGAGATATATCAAGAAAATCAATTCCAAAATAATGAGGCATATAAGTAAACAAACAACTGAGATAATGCATCTTACCATTAACCATTCACAATATCACAACAATCATAATCATTCACATGAAAATATATATTGACTAAAAATAACTATAGTAGGGCCAAGACACCAGTGAGCCATTAGCCTATATATAATATTTGGTAGAAATAGCTCACCGATAGGAAGAATTAGCATGTCTCTATATATATAAGGGTAGAAGTAGCACACCCTGAGTAGAAGTAGCACACGCTAATGGTTTCGCATAAGCATCTACGATAATTAGCTGGTCAATTTATCTAATATGCATGAATAGAGTGGCAAGATAGTTTTCATTCACCATTCATATTTCCAAGTATAACAACTAAGCAGGTGGGGTCATAGACCCAAGGCAAGAAAGTATTCATCAAGCAAAGTGAAATCAGGTGATTCAATATCATGGAATAAATAATTTGCAACATGGATGAATAAAAAGGGTTAATATTCAAAGGATGCCTCATTGTAAGAAGATTTAAGTCAAATTTTGCCCAAAATTAAATAGAGAGAAGCACATACCTTATCTTCATGACTAACCCTATCTCTAAGGGTCAAATTTGTTATTTGACCTTCTCAACCTAAAAGTGTTTCATATACACCAATTAGCCCATGATTAGACATTCATAAATGAAAGTATATATAGTCCTAGTATTTGTTACCTAATATGGATCTAGGGTTTTAAATCTAAGAAATACTCAAATATAGTGTTAGGGACGGGTTTAACTATTATGTATTTGTGTACTCTCACTAGAAATATATAGAGTTTAAATTAAATAACTTTTTATGTGTATTGTTCAAGCTCATGCTTAAATCTTAATTTGTAAGAATATTCCATAAGAAAATGCATTAGTTTCACATATAGTACAACAAACATGTCATCTAAGTATATGTTCAAAAAAGTACATTCTTATACATGTTATTCTCTTTTTCACCATTTGATTCATAAATCGGTCAACAAAGTTAGATGCATTCCATAATTATATTTGTATTTATAACTACCATCAATTGTATAAATATGTGCATGTATCTAGGGTTTTTAATGTTTACCAAGGATTACATTAGTACCTAGTGTTTTCCTTGGACTTATACTTAATTATTAACACTTGCCTTCACTAAAATGCATATACTAATATGTATATAATTAGTTCCAAGTCAGTTGATCAAATAGTTTATATATCATCTCTAATCACACTCTATTTACATGACTTATTATGACTATTCATGTATATAGTTTGATAGACTGACATTAGGATTATATTCACATGTATAAATGTCTTTATATATACAATAGGGTTAACATGACAATAAGGTACATGTATATATCATGTGTATCCAAATCACTATTGTTCAATTATTTCTATATGTCTATTTAACTAAACTCATAGTGAACTAAAACTAAATTAAAGAGAATGCTTACCTACTGACTTGGGATGAAATCGTCTACTCTATAACATGATGGGTTGAAACTAGCCTTAGTTTATTAGAATCATTCTCACCCCTTCGTCAAAGGTGGTTCTTGTTGCCCTTGAACTCTCTCGTCTTTGGTTCAAGATGATCTAGCATCTGATTGTTTCATATGTGAAATGGCATAACTTAGGGACTATTTTTGTAAGGAGTTATGGTTGAGGCCCCTAATGATATGGATGCAAGAAGTAAAGGATTGCAGGATCTGGTGGCACTGGTAGTGGTGGAGAATTATTGTATTGAGGAGCTTTGATGCATCTAGATGTGATCAGCTTAAGGAGGGAGGTATCAGTAAGGTAGCTAGTAGATTGTGGAGGTTTATCGCTCAAGCTAGAGGTTTGGCTGGCTTTGAGCATGGATGAATATGTTGTTGCTTTAACTGGAGGTTGATGTTGTATTGTTATTTTATGGTGAGTAGTAAGGTGGAATGACATTGAGTTGTTATGGTGGAGGAGATGAACAAATCATTGTTGTTGGGGCTTGTTGCATTGTTGTCTATGGGGTTTGAGTGTAGAGAAGCAAGGCAGTTGTATATGCAGGTGCAGTTGTAGGTTGTTGATACTTTCCACATTCACAACGCTAATGACAGAGGGGAAGTTGGTTCACTGCCCAACATTATCAGGATGAAGAAGAGGTGGCGAGGGGTCATAGGTGATGATGGAGTCAGATGGGTGTGTGGAAGTCAGATTGAGGTATGAATGGCATGTAAAGATCTATCTTCCCTTGACGATGCTGACAGTCATTTTCTTGGTGACACTAAAGATGGTGAGGGCGTCAGATCTTTAGAGTTACAGGTCGGAATCAACAATGAAGGTGGCAATGACTTCATGGTGTCTTGAGGGCAAGAGCTTTACCTCGGTTGCTTCTATGACTGATTGTCATCATTGAACCCTACTCCAACTAGGGTAGTGCATATGGCATTATAGTGCGGCCAAGGCCACACAGCATGGAGGGGAGGAAGAGAAGAGAAATGACATCCATTTTTTAATCATCCACTGATAGATAGGGTTTTGGGATAGGATGAGATGGAAAGGGAGAGGAGATGTAGGGGTGTGAAAAACCTAGAAGGAGGCATTGTCCCTTCTTATGTCTACGACATCAACCTCACAACATGGACAGACAGTGGGATCTTATGTCGGGGTGATAGTCCAGTAGGTGGTTGAGTGGAGGAAGGTGAGGTGTGTTTGAGGTTAGGTTATCACTGCCACAATTCCTCACTAGCCACTGGAATCAAGGCAGTGTGTGACCAGGTGGATTTGGAGAGGGTGGCACCACAATGGTGGTTGGTTCCTATCATGGCCGCAGACACCAAGATAGGGCGGCTGCTGCAGGTCATCGTAGCATGATGATGACAACCCATGGGGCCAACGGTGGCACTGGTTCCCTACAGTTGCTTTAGTAGGTAGTGGCACCTAGGGTTTCCAATCAGAATAGGAAAGGAGAGGGAAAGATGCAGGAGAAGAAATAGGAGAGGAATTTTGGGATTATGAGGCAGAGGGGGAGAAGAAGCGGTCAATGTTGTGTTTGTTCCCTGTAACATACTAGCCATTTGAGGCTCTGGTCTCAACGCTCAACAAGGAGCGTTACTAGATGAGTATAAATGAAGCTTGGCTAATTATTAGAACGTTATAACTAATCCATTTAATGTGATAGTCAAAGGAGGCAATTAAAGCCTAATTTAACTTAGGTTGTTTCATTTCTATAAAATTCATGGAGTAAATAACACTGAATTGATCTAAGACTTGTCATGTAGGATAATTAGGATATTAGGAACCCAATTCTAATGTTAATTTAACATTTTCAAAAAGTTTAGTATTTTCTTTCTTTACATGTAAGATAAGTAGTGAATTGAAGTCTTAAATGTATTTCTTTAGTTATCAAAATATTAATTTATATTTCTAACATTACTTTTATCAAATAAACTTGGAATTGTTTTACCACATCATATTTCAAATTAATCACTTGGTGGTTTAGAATAATTGATCCTACAATGAACTTATTTGGTTATAACAATATTTATACATTTATGATGTTGTTTGATTCATAATTTTATCTAATTGAAGGCGAAATAACTTAATAATCATATAACTATGGATGGAACCAAGGAAAGGGAAATTAAACTATATACTCAGATTTTAGTATCATACATATGGCATGAGATATGATTCAGGTTTATGGGCCTTCATGTAATATTTTTTGCATAGTGATGATTATATGAGATCAATATTAATTTACCTATTTTTCTAATATGTGATTGTTTAGTGGTTAATCATGCATTTTTTTTTATCTATCTTGTTTGTGTGGCATCGAGGTGTCACAATTTCCATATGAGGGTAGAAGCTCAAAAGCTCTATAAACTTAGCCTCATACTCGTTGATGGTCACCAAACCATGATGCAACTTCTCAAATTGTATTATCTTCTCATCCAGGTACATCTTTGTGAAGTAATGCCTCACAAACTCCCTCCCAAACTCTTCACAACATACTGCAACTCCAGGTCTCTTCTATTCCTCTATGGCCACCAATGGCCAACACTACCCTTTAACAGATAAGTTGTGTGCTTCATCTTGTCCTCGTTTGGGATGTTCAAGATCTTGAATGCCTTCTCAAGATCTATCAACTACATGTCTGCATCATTTAGGTCCACTGTACATGCATACTCGATCACCCCACACATCTCAACCTCTCAAATGTCTTCCCAGAACCCTAGGATTCCGCATTAGGGACGATTTTCCTAGCTTGAGGTATGGGCGTTCTATCCTATATGTGTGTAATTGTCACCTTGAGCTGTTCAAACATGGACTAGAAGGTTGGAATTGCCATGGTTGCAAGGTCAAACAAAGGCATCGCTGGTTGTTATGGCCTGGTCACTAGCACTCTTCCATCATGTGCCTGCCTCCTACCACCACCTCCTGGCATGACATAGCTACTCTCTGCATGCTCTTCACGTTCTCCAAACATATCTGCATGAGCATAAGCTATGATCAGATATGTTGGATTACGTAAGAATAGAAGAAAAAAAACTTAAGTCTTATGTCCCTATAGACTCAACGAACTTAAATATCTAATACCACCCAAATTGTGACACCCCATCACACTAAACGAGATTACTCTAAATAAAACATGCGGTCAACTAATATTTAACCAGATAACCAAAGAAGATGACAAATTAAAATTGATTAAACATTACCATCTTGTTCAGAGATATTACATAGAGGTCCAACAACTTACATATCAACACATACCATATCAGGTAGTTACATGTATGTCAGGTATGTTCATCCACAACCTATATAGAAAAGCATTTGTTCGACATATACATGTCATATACAAACTCAACACACTATAAAAAGAAGAAGTCGATATACATATTATATACAAAGCATCCCCTATCTGGGTCTGAGAGTACAGGGATGACTCTAGGACACACTAACTACTAGCCAACATTCTGCTCTTATTGCTCTTAATGTTGCTCTTCCTCACCACCACGATACTGACAATGTCGCTGACGACCACCTAAAAAGATGTGGTGACCCACGAGGTGAGACCAACGTCTGAGCGAGAGATATAACTCTCAACAATGATTATAGATTACATCAGGTAATATTATTACTAAATAGATTAAGTAGATTAACAAAATTAGGCACGTTGAGCAGATGGGCATAGAAACAGGAAATATTAACAAGCATATGCAGGAATAGATGAGAGTGCCATTCACTAAACAATTAACTTATCCTATTATACTATATAACGACTAAACAATATAAGAGACAAGGCAAAGTGAACAATCAATGTGAGTCGTGGTTAACCCTAAACAGATATACCACACAGGTGGATTACATCTTTTATTAATCCCTAGGGAGTTTAAGGTATACCACTCAAATTCTAACTAACCACCATTTGGTCACAACCAGTTCGCACAAGATCTAGGAGGATCAAAATCCTAAGATCTCACCCCCTTAGCTAGTATAAGTCTACTACAATGACATTTCAGTCAAACTGCATGTAGTGACATATAAGTCAAACTGTAAACAAGCTAGCCTGCCCTTGGTATATAGGTCATGTGGCTAGTAAGTAGGGTATACAAAACTCGATCATCTGAGGTACAACCACAACTGTCCCGAATTACATCACATATGTATAAGCATCAATTGTTCTTAATTTATGCTATGATCACAACCATCCATTCATATCCTGAAATCAAGATGACAAGGACACATAGTCACTTGCACCCCACATACTCAATAGTATGCACTCCAAGATTCCCTTAGGAATACATGATTCCCCATCCAGTAGTTTGCTTGAACCCCACACACTCAACAATGTGTGCTCTAGCTTCCCTTAGAAATACTCATTTCCCCATCCAACAAATCTTGTGTAACATACTAGATCTTGATCCCTATCCTAGAAGTTTGACCTTTTGGGATTAGCCAAACATGGTTGAGGTTAGATCTAAAAGATGTTAGTGTAACCCTAATAATCTAATACATGAATAAATCACCCAACCACATCAAATATGTCATATAAATGATTAATTCATATAGATATCTAATTTCTTGCAAGATAATCATACCCAAACATTTTGATAGAGATATTAAGCTATGGAACATTGGTGGATGAATAATAATGATAATAGTTAAGTAATATGATAACCTAAGTTATATTGTTCACAAATATTAATTGTGCATAACTCACTAAAACAAATCCCAAAAGTGGAATCTAAGTTAAGAATTCCAAATTGCCTTGGGAGTCAAGTTTCACATGATTCACATAATAATAATTAATATAATTCAATTTGGGGAGAGAAGATTTGTGTTTTCCCCCAAAATAACAAATAAAATATTAAGTGACTCCAAAATAGGAAATAAATCTTAGATTCATAACCTACATAATAAATATAGCCTTTGCGTGATTTTTCATCCAATTTGGATGATGTTTGATTAAAAGATGAAATCAGGAGAGAGAAAGTGTGTAGAACCTTCAAAATATTAAATTTCTACAATTGATGGCAAATTTGTATCCAAGGCACTTAATGTGACTTGTGGGTGAAGTTTCATCAAATTTGGAGAATCTTATAACCATTAATGATGGAGGAAAGAGAAAAAAGGATTTGATTTATTTAACACATTAAAAGTTTCCAAACATAAAATATAATTACATAGTCGGAAAATACATGCCTTAATTGGCCTATGTGCAAAATTTTACTTAATTTGGATGACATTTGGACCCTCATTTGATGAGAGAGGAAATAGGAAATAATGTATACAAGTCACTTTATTTAGTTTTTGATTTGTATAAGGTTTGATTTATTCATCTGTCACATGGGTCTTTTTTTTCTTTCCTAAGCGTCAGCCTTTATGGCCGTTGGATCTATTCATCACACTACTATTGTACCTTATCCTTTCTCTGCTTTCCTTCTCCTCACAATTTTTTATTCAGGGAAAACCAGTTCCTCTCCCTAATTTCTCTTCTCAGTTTCCTCTCTTCCATTTTCATCTTTAGCTGCATTTTTTTCTCCCAAGCCTTCTTGGTTTCTCTGTAAATCCATCAACCCTATAAATACTGGGGTTTCGTGGTCTCTTCTGTTGTCCACAACCCTTTTTTCTCATGCATTGTTGCTCCTCTATTTCCACCTATTGACACTCCTCTTCTCAATTTGAGGGCATCAGACCTCTTGGAAACTAAACCTGGAGCTTGTTTGAGTTGTCTCCTACCTATTCTCGGTGTTAGTTCAACCCCTTCTCGCCTTGGGTGTGTTTTCCCTACTCTAGCCACCATGTTCGTGGAAACTCAGTCAGGGTTGGAGCTTCTACTTGCCATGATGCTTGGAGAAGACTCAAAACTCTTACTCAGACCTGTGTGAAGTTGTTTGGAGTATCAATTCAGCTTTGGTGGCAGTAATTCTCATTTTCCCACTTCGCTTTAGTTTTTCCCTAATTTCTCGCTTAACTGGCATGGCGGTAGCATGTTTTCTAGTATCTGGTTCATGCTTTCGATCCGATTTGGTTTGCTGAGGTCAGAGTTGTTTTGGGAGACTTTTGGCATCATCAGTTGATGTTGGTTTGCTGAAGATTTATGGTTTGATTTCACCATCGTCAGGCTTGAGGCGTTCTGAGTCCTCATTGTGTAGAGGAGTAAAGGAAGAGGGTAGTAGGTTGGTGTTTTCCAGTTATGCCCCCAGTTTCATTTGTTCAGTTGTCATGAAATCATGGGTATTCTCGTCATTTAATTCTGTTTTGATCACAGTGCCTGGGGTTTGGTTTGGGACCAGGTGGCTAATCCCTATTAGGCCAGCTCAGTGGGTCTTACTTGCGTGGATTTTTCCTAATTTCTGATTGAATGGTTTCTCAAAAATAATAGCTTCTAATCATAGCTCAGAAAATTATAATAAAATATGATTTGGAATCAGAAAATTATTATCTACTTAATGGTGCTAGTTTCATTGCCTAAATATAAATTAATGAAAATGTGATTTTTATAGTTTTTCTTAATTTTTTAGTTTTTCTAAAATTCATAACTATTAATTTAAAAGTTAGAAAAATAAAGTAAAACATGTTATGAACTCATAAAAATATAACCTATAATATAGCATGGTTTTGATAACCTAATTCACTAATAGTAAAAAGGTAATTTTTAGGGTTTGAGTAATTAATGTAAAACTAACCCTATATCTACATATATTCTTAATAGGTGCTTTGGAGACCTAGATCTAACTTTGGACTATTTATATTCTTGAGTAAGGTATGTATGCATCCCCTATTATTCTTGATGAGAAATTAACCTATGTTTATTCATTCTCTTGGTCCTATGGACATTAGCCTAGACAATATTTTGTTCTTTTGAAAAATATGCTTCATGTGAAGTATCTTATTTGTTACTGATATTATGATCATATTTGATATTCTTTTACTCTGTTACTTATGTTTTGTTCATGATGGAACTCTATATGATGATATGTGATATCTTTTGCCCACTTATGAGGTGGATGTATATGTTGGTCACTTATGTGGTGACTAGTTTGTATAATTTGACTATGATTTCAACTTGCCTCTACATTAAACATGCTATGTGAATCAATAGCACTAGAACAGTGTAACTGCATTAGTTTTTGGGCAGATGTCTATTTCCTGCTTGGGGCAGTATGCTCGTTGTTATTTTTGGGATGGAGGTGGTCACATACCTGGGTTTCAAATTTATGAGGTTTGGCCCACTTTATTATATTTGGGATTTTGGTAGTACGTCATTCTCTATCAGGTTTCAAGTTTTGTGAGACTTATACGACTTTGTCTTTATATCATTCTAGGTCTATGTTAATCTCACATGCATGCTGGTTGAGTATGAAGATATGGGTTGTGTGCCCAAATTCTTTATATATGCTAGTATGGCACAATTTTAATTGTTTTAATGGCAAGTATTTCGTTTGTTGTTGTTCTTTCCTTTTATGCCCTCTTGGGTAGTACTTATCTCTTTCATGGGAAGCCTTTTATATTTGA
Source organism: Alisma plantago-aquatica (assembly GCA_963693085.1). NCBI lineage: Eukaryota > Viridiplantae > Streptophyta > Magnoliopsida > Alismatales > Alismataceae > Alisma > Alisma plantago-aquatica. The sequence goes on from OY856410.1 coordinate 1,302,377,708, forward strand.
TGCCCTTAAATGCCTTAATTTTCTCAATTCCTTTTTAGTATGTGCATACCAACCTTTACTAATGTCATCTATTTTTCTCTTCTTATTGGGATATGCTTCCAACCCTAGGTGTAGAACATAGAGGACATGGTATAAATATATGGACATATCTTAAGGAGTTAAAGCTTGGAGACAAAGTAGTTATGGTTTAGATTTCCCTCTATCTAGATCCATATGTTGTATCATACATGTAAATCCTATCTGGGGGATTGAGATGTACTTTTGTAATCTTTTTTGAAGAATTGAATATAGTCTTTATTTTCATTCTGCTGCTACACTTTGGTTGTTTTGAATACCATTAATAAGATTTGAAAATGTTACACCCACTCCAAGATACCTTATGGGTGTATCTAGACTAGAGGTTCTATTCTTCAAATTTTTAGTAGGGAGTGGTGTCCCTCTGGGATCCCATTCTTTATAAATCTCAACGACCACATAAGTTCAAATCTTAGCAACCATCTAAGATGAAAACCTTGGCGACCAAACCTAGAGCCAAACTTGGCGACCAAACATAGTTCAAAACCCATCAACCACATAAGCACAAAAACCTTGGCGACCATCATACACTCAAAAACTTGGAGACAATGGAGAGACCCAAAATCTGATTTACGAATAAGAGTCAAACAGGTTGGTTAACACCAAGAATCAAAAAGATCATTGAGTTTCATCACATGGAGAGAAATCAACTCAAAACCCTAAGTAGTAACCATCATTAAGGAGAGAAAAAGCCATCAATTTCCACAAACATGCAAGGACTAAAACTTCCATTACCAAGGGAGGTTCATGCAAAAGGGTTAGGGTTAATCCAACAAGATAAACTACTCAAGAACTTATCATACCAACACAAACACTAAGTGAAGGGCAACATCTTTCTACTTAGAATAATGTTTTAGGGCAAGATCATGTCTATGCAAGGTAAGAGTAAGCAATAATTGTGGAGAAAGTCATACAATGTTCCTTACAGATGAAGAAGCTCCAAACAACAAGGTAACTTGAGGAAAGAAGGTAGAAACACTAGCTTGACCACTCCACTTGCTTAAGCTAGCTCCCCCTCCAAAAAGGAAGCAAACCCTAGGTCAAGGAAGCAAGAAGGAGGTGTTCTTCAAATACTATTTCAAGCTCCATCATGGATCCGACCAAGAAGAGGAGAGGGGTAGGTAGGGCAGCAAGTAAAATGAAGGAAAAGAGGGAGATATTCTCACTTACCAAGACCAATATGTAAAGCAAGGTAGCACCAAATGACCTCAACCAGGGTAGATCCAAACCCCAAGTACACATGCAAGCTAGATAGGCCAAGTTTCTTCTTCCTTGGTTACTCCTCCACCAAGCAGGAGGGGATGAACTCCAACAACAAGGAAGGTGAGAGTGAAAGTTAGGTGTGTAAAGAGCTTTTTTGCATGCAAGGAGGGAGGTATATAATGCTTAGGGTTGGAGGGTTGGAGAGAGAGAGAAAGGGTTAGATGTCAAGTCAAGCATGCCATGTGTCTAAGGTTAAAATATCTCACCATGAAAGCATCTCATCCATGCAACCAAATCAAGCATGTTGACTACAAAAATGACCACAACAAGAAAACGCATCGAACAAGCTGATCAGAAAAACATAAAGACTGCTTGGAATTCTTAGTGACCAATATGATCAGAAAACATAACAACCACAACACTAGGAAAATTTGGTGACCATTAGAGTCAGAATTCTCATCGACCGCCAACCTAATATGGCTCACAAGAGACCTTGGTGATTTCCAACCCTAGAGACCTCATCCTTGGTGACCACCAACACTAGGTGGTCCATCAGGTCCAACACCCTAGGTCAACCATATAAGTTAGGGAATCCATGAGAGCAAACCCTAATCTCAATATATAACTAGATGCCACCACTGAAACTAAGATATAGAAAGGTGTCCCATAGAAAAACTATATCAAACATGATATGAAAACATGGTAGGCATAACAAGCATGTGACCAATGACAAGAAAAATCCTATATATGGGTAATTTGCATAAAAGCCTAAAACAAGCATACATCCTCATGACTAGCTCAGAAAGTTCCCAAACTAGACCAAAATTGAAACTTAAACTTGTCATAGGATATCAAAGAACATATTAGGGTTTAACTAGGATTTTAAGCATCTCATTATGATAAGCAAGCATGTTCAACCTAAAAGCATGGTTAGGGGTCTTACAGCTAGATGGAAGGTGATGTGAGGTTTAACACCTTCATTTCCACGTTCCATTACTAACCTTGGCCTCCAATTTTCCTAAGTGCACCTACTCTGGAAACCGACTTACTAGATCTATTAGAATTTCACCTAAACCCTACTCTAAAAGATCCTCGTAAGGTTAGATAGGGTGTACTAGGGTGTATTTCCCCTTCACACACCTTACTCCACCCATGGCCAACTAGTAGTTTAGGGTAATTCTATAGCATTTGTCTTGTTGTTTGGTTTAAAAATCTTAATGAATGACTATAATTTGCATGTTGACCCCCCAACCTAGGTCCTAGTCACTTTCCCCCAGAGGGTCCACACATCCATAGCTTGATATAAAACACAAATTGCTCTCTTGCTAATTGATGCTTGCCTAGTTACTTGCTTTACTTTCCTTCTTAGTTAATTGCCTTCTTCTTGATATTTAGGTTGTGTTAGTTAGTTAGTGCACCTTTGTGCTTAGTTGTGCTAGTTCTTGTTAGTCTCTAACTAGTCTTCCACTAAGTTGCTAATTAGGACTGCTTTGCTAGTGTAGTGTTAGTATTATCTTAGTTTTTGCTTACCTTAGTTGGTAATTGCTAGTTTAATATAGATTGTCTCTTCTCTTAGTTAGTTGATTTTCTTGTGAATTAGAATTAAATTGTCTAGGGTAACTTTATGTTTGCTTTCTCCAATTGCTTGTTCATCACTAGTGTAATCAAATCCAATTCAAAACCAAACCCTTCAAACGCTAGGCTCTGCATTAGGAACCTAGCCTAAAAACTATGCTCTAGTATCCCTTTTCTCCCTTGGGTTTGACCTCAAACTTGTCTGCTCCTATACTGTGATATGATCCAATGAGATTGTGGGGTTAGAATTTCTTTTTGTACTTTGAGCGTGTCCGTCTTAGGGTCTTGCCAATTTGAAAGACCAAGTGTTTGCATCTTGTACACGTGTCAATAATATTTCCCCAAAAATCGTGTACTAACCCCTTTGGCACCCCAAAGAAAATGTCAAAAGAAACCTGGAAAAAAAATTGAACGGCAAACCAAACTGGTGCTCACACATAAAAGGCATTGGACTTCGATTGTATCAAACAATTTAGACCCTCAGTTGAGGCACTGTTTAACTCAACCAACTCATATAACTTTATCATATATTGATTCACATGTGCATGTGCATGTGCATGCTTTTCTCAGTCTTGCTTATCAAGTGGCTTGGATATCAAACTCTAGTAGGAGGGACACATCCCATCTACATCACTCACAATCATCCTAATGTGCCATAATGTACTCGAGATCCGCCTTTATGGTAACCCTTATTCAAGGTCAGAATGGATGATGTTAAATTATATTGAACGACGTGTGATGAGTGTAGTGATTTCAGGTCTAAGAACCACAATCACCACTTTCAGGTTTGATAGATCATATCATGAATGATGAGATTCTATCATCAACCAACACATACTATAGTCTTATGTTCATTGATGTCTATCAGTCTTCCACAATAACATCCGAGTTGGGAGATAACAAGAATGTACATTCTCTTAACATTCATATGATCTCAGTGTTCAAGTCATCAATCTGAAGACATACGTCATTGAGTAATGTCATTCTTTAGACATTCATTATGTCTTATCGTTGTCTCATAATTGAATGAAACAGAATGAATCAAAAGATTGCCTTTACTATTAACCAAATCATTTACATGATATGCCATCACAATCATCATATGATTGTCTCTCTGGGCATACTTACCAATAGTCTCTCACTTGCACTTAGAGCCAATCACCCACGAATGTTATTCTTGGTGATCTAAACATGTCCATTATGTTGCTATTGTGCAAGTGCTAAGCATGTGGGTTAGCAACATTTTGCTTTTAGTCAGTATATTACAAGTTTCACATCTCTTCACTGTATGCCTTTCGTATGAGACAAAATTGTCATAGTATGCTATCTGATTTTCCTTGCCTAACTAGTAGCTACATTGTTGTCATAGTATTTCTGTTTTGTCATCAATGGTTGGAATATCTCATAAGTTTATCTATATGGACTTCTAGATTCATACAATATACACTCATGTATTCATAAAACTAGGATACTCAGCTTCTATTGTAGAATTCAAATAATGGTTTGTAGTTTGGAACTTCTCTAACTTACAACTCCTATTTAAGACCGCACATAGTTTTATATTGCGATCATTCTTTGTCATTTAGGAATCTTACATCAGAGTAACCCTTTAACCCCAACTCTTCTTTATTACCATAATGTAGCAAGTGATCCTTAGTGCTTCTCAAGTACTAATAATCTTTTAATGTCCAATACAACACAAGATAATGGGATGAGTACATTATATAGCATACATGATAGATCCAATTTCTAGTGCATATGACATCATACACATGTTTTTCCCATTCTTCATAATAATTGGAATGCATAGTTCTTGAGAGACGAATCCCATGTATTATGGTCACATTCTCTCTCATGGAATCCTTCATGTTGAACCCTTTTAGCATCTTGCCAATATATGTAATCATACTTAGGTCAAGAAACTTCCTAGAACTATCTCTATAGATCTCCAGTCCTATCACATAGGTTGTTTCACCTGATCCTTCTTAAGAAGGTGATTTCCATGCCAGCTTCAATACTTATAGTGTTGAGATTTTATTCCCCATCAATATAAAGAATATTTATATGCTCCCACTAAATCTTTTATAACCACAGATTTCATCTTTATTTTGACTCAAGTCAAACTCTTTGACTATTTTGTTAAATCAAAGATTACAACTTTGAGATGCTTGTTTCAATCTCTATATTGATCTTTGTAGCTTTTAGAATTTATTTTCATTAATGAAGTTATGCAACCTTTTGGTTGTGTCATGTACACATCCTATTGAATATTCCTATCAAGGAATGTAGTTTTAATCTTCATATGCCAAATCTCATAGTCTTAATTGGCTACAATAGCAAGCATGAAAATTGGTGAAAGAATTTCATCATGCTCAACACCTTGAATTGGTTTGAAAACCTTTGCAACCAATATATCCTTTTAGGATATCCATTTTGGACTTCCTCTTGAAAATCCAACTTCACTCTATGGGTTTTACCCCTTAGGTGGTACTAACAAGGCCATGCATTGTTGGTTTACATGGATTATGTAATGGATATAATGGTTTCAAGTCCTTTCTCAAACTCTGGTCCTTTAATAGATTCTAGATAGGTTGTTGACTCATAATCTTATGGTCAACTCACTACCTTTCTGGGTTATAAGATATCATAACCTTTCAAGCTCATGGCGTGTTCTACTAGTACTACAAGTCTTGTGTTACATACGGAACTTGAGACTCCACAATGATTTCTGATCTTGCTTGTTCCCATTGTACCTTCTTTGTTTCAATATTTTCTTACTTATCTCAAACCTTTCTAGATATACTTTCCTCCCACTGATTCCTTTGGAATTTAGCTATCCTAGTAACAAACACTTTTTTGTCAGATTGGGATTAAAGGTAGTATTAAAAAAATTAACATTTTCTGATTTGTGGACAAACCTTTTCAAGAAACTACTTTCTTATATAAGTTTTAATCCTTAAGACATATGGGGACATTTCCCATATCATATCTTATATGGTATCTTTCAAACCATTTTAGACTGGACATGATTTTAGTGTAAAGCATGTATCAAAAATGGAAATTAGAAGATTAAATGACAATCACACCATGACTCATCAGGATGTGATTCCTCTTTTTTTTACATCAACATGCTTCATGTGGAGTTCATCATGATGCACTATCATGATCTATCCAAAAGGTCCTCATACTCTTGATGTAAAGTGTTTCAACATTGATCATATCAAACTATCTTAATACTTTTTAAGGAAGTTGTGTACTTCATACATGATCTCCTTGAATGTTTCAAGAGACTTATATTTGTATTTCACTAAATACCATATCTATTGAGATCATCAGTAAATATAATGAGGTACAAATAACTACCTCTACCATTTATTCTGCAGGTCTTTGTATATCACTATGTGCAAGTCCTAATAGATTCCTATTTTCCTACTATATCTAGTGAGAGGTGGTTTGTCATGTTGCACATAAATAAGACTTGCATGCCTCTTATTTCTTTAATAACCAAAAGAGTCTAAATAAACATCAAAATGGATTCTAGAAATGCATTTCTCAAATATGTGCTCCAGATGACAATGATATATATAATGATTGTTTGAGTTAACAAGTTATAATCTTTTTTGTGTTTGCATTATGAACATATTTAAATCTCTTAAATAAAGATCATAAGACATTTCAGACGTTTCCACACAAAATCACATCTTTGAAAATAGAACATTAAATGTTTTATTCATAATCATCCTTGTCTATACAATATGCAAAAAGTAAAATGTTTCCTAAGAGGTCTGACGATGCATGCCATTCATTCACGTTAGTTTCTCCATCCAACTGATAGCATAGACCTACGTTGTTACTTACTATAAGCAAAATTGATGACTATAATCACATATCAATCCTATAATTGTTGTTGATATCAGATTACTTCGTCAAATTCTTAATTATAGACTGACGGTACACATATATTGTTACGTCAATTTTGCCTATCATAGCAACTGACATTACATCTTAGTCATTTGTTGTCTCTTCCCTAGAAGCTGGTGTCAAATTTGCTTAGTTACAGTTCTGTCACTTAAGTGTTGGTATATAATCGAAGTTGTAGGTCTAAAGTAACTGATGATAAAGATGGTACTAGTGTAATTGCATGATTGGAAGGGGAAGACATAAGAATTAGATCCATATCAAGTTTAAGGCACAAAAGCATAATTCTTGAATGTGTTACATAAGATGTCAAAATGGGTGGATTTAATGTCACATACATCACCATAGCACAAGAGAGATTGTTCTTTGTCATTTAGGTCACAATACACCATAGTATTACTGATTTCCAACATATAGAGTTGCTTAATTCACAATAGATCAATGTCAAAACTTTTGGCCAAGGTATAAACATGTATATTCATAAAGATCCATTTTTATTCATTTGATGCTAGATGGACCAAAGAAAAGCAACATGGGTTAGTGTTGATATTAGTGACATAGAGATGCACACATTTTCTAATTTCAAAGTTGGTTAAGCTTTAAATATCACTTCGATACAAAGTTTCAACTTCAATCAAGATTACGTTATAGGTCATTCAAATTTCATACTTATACACTATAGTCAACCATTGAGAAAAGTGGGGGATTAGTAGCTAGATTGTGTTCATACAAAATCTGCATATTTGAGGATTAGGAAGTTAGATGATCAACATTGAGCCATATGCATGCATTAATGTACTCAAAAAGATCAAAATTTGTGATTCTAGGAAAACATGGATATTACATTAGAATTTAGGGCATGGAACCAAGTCCAATCTAGTGATCGCATCGAGTGATCAAAATGGTATATTGGAGCATGTATATTGGATTAGGTAGTTGAGAGATATAATTTTTTAAACAATCAAGCCAAGAACTTTACACAGATCGAGAGGGGGTTACAATTATCATGTGATGAAATTTAGTAGTAGATGGTGGAACTACATATGTTATCTAGGGGCCAGGCTCCTCACCAAGCCATGTGTGTTGTAGACGAACCATGGGTTAATGGTTGTCAAGTCATCTTTGATCCATCCATTAGTGGGAGAACATAGGGCGTGGGGTGGGGATCTCGGCCATTAGCTGGGGATTCCCTAAATCAAATGGAGGGATATGCTTCTCCAACCATGATACCTTCCCGTGCAGGCAGGATGGATGGTTAGCAATGCTGCTATCTAGAGCAGTAGAGGTGAGGGGAAATGGGAGTCCTGGTACTAGTCGTAGAGCTTTGGCATAGTGTCACAGAACTAGAATCCCAATCCTATGAACCAGATGAATACCAAAGACAATATGCAGAAGCGTAAAATGCTTAACATACATGAATATATAACAAGATAAAAGCACCAATCATAATCTCAACTTTCAACAAGTATATTATGCAACATTATTTTATTACAAGATTCAATTACATATTGAAGAAAATCAATTACACAAGTCTGCTAATGAACATTAGGGATCTTACAACAACTACACCTGACATAGCTCAGCAAGCCCATCAACTTCGAACCATCTATGAACCTATAAAATGCGTGAAACAAGGCGGGTCAAGCACACGAGGTGATGAGTATAGGGCTAAAAGATACATATACATAAGCTTTGCATAATTTAAAAAAAAAATAGAAGTAAACGAACAAGAATAAACAAGTTAAGTATTTAGCAAAGTGAGAGACCAAGTTTTATATCATTTTACTCCAGTTATACCATCAACATAATATATCATAAGGCTTTGATCAACTTCCCATCGGAAGGATCTGTAAGGGTGCTCAAGATTAACTAACCCTTTTATACGTGATGGACCTCAATAACCAAAGTCATTGAGACAAACCCTATTTCAACATTTGTATAATGGAGTTCCATATTATGTGTGCAATTTATAAGACAGCGAGACAAGACAAGCATCGAGTACAATACTAGCTACTACATGGCAATATTTGAGCAAGTAAACAAGCATACATATGTATCAAATTCAAGCAAGAAAGCCATAGTCATATATTTATTAAAACTTGTACCTAATTTTAGAGATTTCATAACCTATCGTTGACCATCTAGCCACAAGCAACACCCTATTAATAACAAGATTGCATACATGCATTAGATTATCATCATTAACCCTAATTAGCTTCATTTTAGGGTTTTGGTCAAATTGGGTTCTGAGTTGCTTATTAGTACATTTGATGATCTCTTGTTGATTAGGGTCCATCATAAGGGTGAGGTTCAAGATTCATTTCATTCGGAGGTTTCATATGGACATTACAAGATTTTGGTTGCTTATGCACATTTCAAGGTTAAAGGACTCATAAATGGGCAAGAAGGGTCATAGATCATTAAGTCCAGAGGTACAAGCATAAGAGTTGATTTGGATCAACAAAGTATGGACATAAGAATCACAGTCTAACATGGGTGGATGTCCCCTGGGGTTTAAGCATCATATTCACAACCTTGGGTATCAAGTTTCTTACATACATGCAAGCATCCACATAGTTCATAAGCCATTGGGGGTCAACATATGATTTCAGTGCACATCCACAACAAGGTGATCAATAATATAAGAAAAAAACTCTGATTTAAGAAGGACTAGCATAACAAATAGATCCATAACATGATTGGGGCACAAGAGAGTCAAACAAGACATTTTAGGATACATTAGGTCATTATGGATGTATCTAGTGTCACAAGTCCCACCATAGAACAAAGGGGTAGACTATAGGCATTTAAGGCACAATACATCATAAGATAATTGATTCTGGGTATATAATAGAGTTAGGTGCATAGCTTAGGACGGACCTAACATTGTTTCAAGGTATAACCAAACATTCACACAATAGGGGTCCACTTATGCATGCATATTATGGAAATATTACCTACACAAGAGAATATATATAGATCATGAGTGAAGTAAGAGTCATGGATATTAGAGTTACTGATTTTTTAGATTAGTTAAGTCTAAATGTCACAAGGAAACAAGATTACCACTTTAATCAACATTATGCATAAAAGTCCATAAACAAGCTATAACATGCATTAGGGACAATCGTTGATCAAAAGGAGAGTTTAGGAGATCAACATCATCAAGGTGAACAAATATTACTGATTCCTTAGTAGGGTGAAAGGTTATTAAAGATACAAGATTGGTCATAATAGTGGCCTAAATGTACTCAAACATGACTAAAGTTAGAATTTTCAAGAAATCAGCAAAATAATAATTGGACTTAGGGTATGGGACTAGGCCCAAAGTGTAGGTCTTGTCAAAATGATCGATTTAATATATAATTTCGTATATTTTGGCCTTAGGAGTTGGGAGTTATGTATTTTACAAAATAGGCGCAAGAACTATAGAGAATGAAAAGTGGGGTGTGACATACTTATTCATTTGACGATCAAAGTCGTTGAATGGGGATCTGGCGGCCTGTGCCATCACTCCAATCTCACAAGGCTCCTGGTCACTTCCCACCACCAGGAGTGATTGAGTGCGGGCTATGACCTCTCGACACAGCCGCTGTTGTGGTGAGGCCGCTCAATACTATTCCTACGCGGTTTGTGGCCGCTTGCCACCGCCTGACCTCCCTCCTGAGATTTGTGGACCCGCACATACATGAATACATGCCACTGGCTGAGGGATACTCGTGGGTGGGTTGTCTAGTACCAGTGGAGCTACTGGGCCAGCTGGTTCTGTCGGCTTAGACCCGATGGACCGCCGGTCTGAAAGTCGCTACTAGACATCGTGAGTTGTTGCTCCCACAGCGGCGCAAGGTCATCGTGGCGGCTGGTAGAAGGGGGAAAGAGAAGGCGTGCAAGTTGGGAAAGTGGCTATGGGGGGCCTTCGTGGACCCGCAGACCTCTTGGGAGGGTTCCCCAGCGACGTGGGTGGCCGAGTGTGAAAACCCCAAATCTCAATTTGGGTTGTGACAAGGAGTGTTGAAGGTTGAAGACGATCTGGAAAGGGGCGTTGAGGGGCGAGAGGGAGGAAGAAAAGAAAAGAAATGAGTTGATAGAGAAGATTTATAGGCAAAGTTAGGGTTAGATGTTGAAAACAAGGCTCAGACGAGGGTATTGGTCGAGCTATGGTGGGGATAGGTGGCGGCAACGCCACCCCTGTCGGCCTCCCGTACGAAGGTTGATGAAAAAACATCCACTGTTGGATCAAGGGACCAATCCGTGGATATGGATCCAAGGGTCAAAAATTATCACACCAAGGGATGGATCCAGGAGAGAAGAAAGAGGGCACCCCCAATGCGGCTGGGGCCCACACCCCTGTTTGGGCCCCAGGAGACCCTAGGCAACCCAAAGGCAGAAAAAGGAGGCTAAAATGAGAATTAAATCAAGATTTAAAAGTAAACTTCCCAAGGTCATAACTTGGGCCACAAACGTCCAATTAAGGTAAATCCTACGCCAATGGAAAGCTAATTGAGTCCATTATAACATGATAAAGATTAAAAATTCAAAAGAGCATGGTTTTTAGGTTTAATATTAGATGTATAAAAGTGGCATGATATAGCGTGATACTTAGTCCAAACTCTCAAATTAGAGCCACATACGATGAAATTAGTCACCAAGGTGATCAAATTGGGCCATCAACATACTCAAGTAATGTGATTGAAATTAAATTTAGTGAGATGGGTATCTTGAAGAGAAAGAATGATTATAATAGATGAGAGAAATCCAAGTTGTCATACATAATCCTATGAGGCCAAAGGTGTAGCTTGTGGATATCCAAGAGGTGCAAGTAGGAAAACCCTAGGCCCAAGTTTTATGGCAGCTTTGACGTGAACCCAAGAAGAAGAAGGTGACAAGGGAGAGCAAGGGAGGTGTTCTAGGTCACAAAAGTGAAGAAAAATAGTGGAAATTATAGAGGGGAAATAAACATAGAGGTAGAAATCGTCAAAAGGGTTCAAAGTGGCTTCGAAAGGGTGATGAGCTAGCTCCTCCTTATATAAGCACAAGATTGTACGTATGTAGAAGATAAAGTGTGAGCCATCCGATTGGGTGGGAATCCATGGCTGGTTGATCCAAGATCCACATTAGTTCTTAATGTGCCTTGATAACTTAGAATATTATACCCATTTATTATTTGCATGCCCCACCACAAGTCAATATTTGGAACCACTTCTTTGGATAGACAAGCTTCTTTCTAACCTAGTTATTTGGGCCCATAACAAAATATTTTTAGGGTTCAATTCGACTTGATAATGACTTCCAACATCATTTCTTCTGGGAAATTTGGACAAAAAGAAGTATAAGATCTTTCTGATCATCAATATCCTTTATTTATATTTACTCTAACTTTTGCAATCTAGACCATTCTATATTTTTTCATAGAGTTAATGCACACGCGACCCACCATGAGCATGAACTTGGATGCATGAGACCATGTCTCATTTTGGATGATGGAAACTCTCCTCTGTGGGTCCTTTCACCTTCGAATAATTACTGGATGATTTCGAAGAAGAAGAATGATCCTGCTTTGTATCTAGTTCTTTTGTTTTCATCCAGCTCTATCCATTGGTTAGGGGGCTTGTTATAGGGGTCCCCGCTGCTATGTTACAACCGTTTGGTCTCACAACTAGTGGCGGCGGAAGGGGAGACAGCCGGGGCAAGTTCCCCCCCCTCGACTTCCCAAAAATCAATTAGAAACAATATCCTGTAATAACTACTCTAAAAAAGATAAGGCAATCACAACCTTAGTAAACTGTAACCGTATGACATTGCAAAACTTTTGCAAGTTGCAACCCTTCGACTCTGGCCGCTTTACGAGTTACGACTGTAGGACCAATAGTGTAACATTGGAAACTAGCAGTGCCGAACTATAATCTGTAGCGCAAACCACTCCGCTCGACGTTGGATTCATCTGCTCGGCTCGTCTGCCATCTACGTGACTACCCCCTCATCTGTCACGGTCAACATTGCCTAGTTGCCCACATGATTTTGTGGCCTCCGGCCTCTGTGACTTTGTCCCTCTGCTCGGAATCTCACTGGTTGTCTCTTGGCGACATCATCGCCTCACCCCTCACACCACAAATAACCATCCGAATTTTCTAAAGATTCAAACTTTTCAAGGAAGATCTACGTCTGAAGTTTCTTATCCAGTTGCTTGTCCATAAGATCGTTATTTTTGACAGTCGACAAGAAAATCAATCTCTATTGTTGTTTTCGGTCGACACTACGGTCATCTCCTGGTGCAGTCATTGTACTTGTGCCTAATCTTTTTTTGAGAAGAAACTAATTCATATTTTGTCATTGTGTGCGTACTTCTTTTCTCCAACACAACTACTACTGGTAAGAGTTTTTTTTTATCAGTTAAAACACTTTTTTTAATTGCATACATGAGTATAACATTATATCAGTAAACTTTTTACCAGATATGAGGAGATATTATCATACAATACCAAGACAAGAATCTATATCTACTTCTTTACCAGAAACATGTCTTGATAATGTTGAAGAACAAAATATGCCTGCTAATACTTGCAGTAGTGATGTTATAGACTTGTCGGTAAAAAGAAATAGAGTTGAACATAAGTTAGAAGAAATTGAACCAGATCCTGGGTTGCGACCAAACATATATGAATACCCTGTCAATAAAAGAGATGAAATTTGTCGATGTTATTTACAAAATGGACCATGCCAACCAGAAAATCATGAATTTCCTCAGAAAATGATTGGCACTAAATTTCAAAGGTTTAACAAAGCATGGTTTTTTGAATTCCCAACATGGTTAGAATATATTATTTCTCAAGATGCTACCTATTGCTTGTGTTGTTATCTTTTTACACCTGAGGGAGAGGGACATGGAGGAAGAGAATCTTTAATATCTAAAGGGTTCACTAATTGGAAAAAGAAAGAATCTCTTCAAACTCATATAGGAGGACCCAATAGTTCTCATAATGTGATAACCTCAATTTTAGGATTCAATATCCAATATAATATTTGAAGCCATATTGGTGTAAAATGATTTTAGTGTCGCTTGAGGTGTGATGTGATCGACTAAATTAAGTTGAACTTGTGTCGACACTTTTAGATGTCGTTTAATGCATACTTGACTTTAAATCTTAGTATGGGTACTAATTGGGATTATCTTCACTGAAGGGTGAACAAATATTTATTTTGGTATTATTATGATTATTAGTTAATGTTAGACAAAGGGTATCAATGTTTCAAATTTCAATTTATTTGAAATCATGTCTAGGGAGTTACTCAAATCCCAAAGTAAGGTTTATCATATACTTCAGGCTTCGATTTTCATGTTTGGCCATTATAAACCAGCCTGGCTGGGGTGCATGTTTGGCCAAGGTTTGAGAAACCAAAGACCTGGCTTTCTTCCGAGAACATAGGAGCAGGTGACTCTTTTCTGGATCTAGTGGAATTAGTCGGTGAGAGGAGTTTGGGTTTGTTAACTAGATTGGTTGAATCCACCACAATTCTAGGATCTCACTTGGCGGATGGGGTGCCTAGTAGTACTAGGGAAACAACCAGAGTCAGATCTCTCTCTACCTCTCCAGTACATCTCATAGGTAGTGGTAGGCGATGGTTGAGGCTTTTGATATTGCAAGTAGCAGCCAGGGGAGTATTCAGTCATGTCCCTCGGCAATGCTCCAAGATCATACGCAATCTGCCCATCACCATCCATCTCAGGTGTAGCGCAAACCCAATCACGACATCAAGAGTAGAGGAAGACACCTCTGCTCCATCGATCTCTGGTCAGATCTAGGCCTCACGGCGGCAACATCCAAACCCACTTGATGCAGGAAGAGGTTGGGCTCATGGGTCCCAACAACCTACTTCACCGCCGCCACCATCATCTAAGACATTGGCAGGGATCTGGTTCCTGGAGAACGCACCTGCAACAGCGTCGAGTTATCAAGGAAGGTGGAGATCGGAGCTGGGAGTGGTGGAGGTCCTTGTGAAGCCTGGCATAGCTGACCGCAGATCTACGGTGAAGGGCGACACCTAGTGGAAGCTGCAGATGGCGTGTGCAAGAAGATGAGGGGCCATCGGCTATCTGTTGGCATCGTTAGAGGTTATGAGGAAGGGAGGAACAACTTGATGGCTCAATGGAGTGTAGCAATCGATGGTGGCAATCTGACCTGGAGCTGTGATGTTGCACCTGTAAAGAACGTTGAAGACGAACTGGAGTCTGGAGGCCACTTTTGCTTCGCCGCACCAACAACAAGTGGTGACAAGATGCATATCATACAAGCAGATGTTAGGCTCTGAGATCACGAGGAGGAGGTGATGCAAGTAGGGAGAGAGTCTTCTCCATTGATCTGGGATGCAGCGGCGACTGTGAAACTGAGTCTTACGGACTCCAGATCGCGTACAGCGTGAGTGCGAGAAAAAGAAAGGCGGCGGCTTTTCACGGTATAATAGGGAGCCACACCAGGCGACTCACGCTGATAACGCAAGGACAAGGGAGTGGACCGGTTCCATAGCTGTGAACCACCGACTCAACGTGCAAAGAGGAGCGGAGGCAAGTCGCTTCTTTGCTCCGCCACAGCTGAGCCTGGCGGCGGCGCCCTCGCGGAGGTCGAGCTCCACAGCCAAATCCTAGGAGGCGGGTAGTTGTGGAGGTCTATAGTTTGACGATGAAGACTGCGGTGGATGGAGGGATTGGCGAGGAGTATTTTGGTGGGCTTGCAAACTCTCCGAAGCTAGCCCAGTGGCGACACAAGTGACTTGCAGAGAACAGAGTTCCGCTGTGGACTCTGGTTGAGGAGCACGCGATCAAAGGAAAATGATGGACCGGGTCCAGGTAGCGAACCGGCCGCAGCAAGCAGAGGAGCTGCGCCAACCTTAGTGGCCTCGGAGTGTGATCCAATTGGTCGCTTAAGGTAAATATCCTAGAAATGCTTTGTTCTTGTATAATTCATAGAAATTAGCATGCTTATCAGAAAAATATGTATAATATACCGAAATTCTCAGAAAAATGAGTAGAACACAATGAAAGCATAATATTAGGCTTATCAGAAAAATATGTATAATATACCGAAATTCTCAGAAAAATGAGTAGAACACAATGAAAGCATAATATTAGGCTTTGGAAGAACTAATAATAGTGATATCATGTAAGATTTGTAATGCGCGTTTCATAGATAATAAATATCAAATGATGATATAAAATTATGGAAAAATGTCAGTAAGTCTATAATCATGTTTATAGTTCATATGATGTCAGATATGGTCATGTTGATGCACGAAAGCCTATAATTTGATTAATATGGCAAATTAGGGCTAATAACACTAAATATAATGCAATTAATACATGCATGCCCAATAAATGATGAAATTCACAGGACATTCTCATATCTGTAACTGAAAGATAATATGTAAATATGAGACCAATTTTGTACACGAAATTCATGTTGTAAGAAGATGAACCTTGATACATGGGTTGTAACCCTAACTTGAATAATGTATATAAACTAGGGTTATTATGTACACAAAAGGATATGGAACCTAATATTCAGATAATGAATCTTAATCTGGAAAATGACATCAGTAAGATAAATATAAGACAATAATGCGAGTAAACGTTGGAATATCCTAATGAGATAATATAAACCCTAATGAACACGTCTAGGGTTAAGATGATGAGAAACTGATGATAGTATGTGGTCTTGTCTTAATCATGTGATGACCAGACTTCTAGATGATCAAGGACAAGTTAGAAATCTCTGAACTCAGGTATGTGGGTTTTATTTAAGTATATGACTATGGTTTTCTTGCTTGCAATCATGATATGTATGTATGCTCTCTTCTATTTGCAAATATTGGATGTAGTAGCACTATATAGTACTCGATGTTTTATCACTTGTAAACATAAATGATAAGTAGATGCTTTGTAGTTATTTAAGGTGTTCATTATCCCCCTTACGAGGGAATGGATTAATGTTGGCTAGTACACCTCCCTAGAGCACACGGTGTATGGGGAGTTTCCCTAGAGTACTTGGTACACTAAGATGGGCCCAATATTTATGTTTTGGTACTAGTCCACCTTGATAATGCAATTCATCTAGGAAAATGACTTAAATTGACGTATTTCGCTTAATAAAGAAGTGTTTTCTATGATTTTATTTCCTTCTGCAAATCTTTTTCAAAACTATGAAAGCCATATATATATGTATCTTTCTTCCCATGTACACAACACCTTGTGTGTTGATTTGTTGTTTCACGTATGTTTTAGGTTCAGAGATAGCATGGGAGAAAAGTACAGGATGTGAGCAAGTTGTACAGGTTGTACCTATTGCCTAAGATCTTGTTAGCATACATGTTTAGACTTGTAGAATTTTCATTCAATATGTAAATGTAAATCATTTTGTAATAATAATTTTGTATAAAAATACATGTTGAATGTTGAGTATGTTATGGTTGTATGTTCATGTATGCGTATTATTCCTCCGCATCGCTCTCTAATATAATTGCTAACGTTTTAGGATTTTGTCTTCTCATCTCCATGGGGTTTTGAGAAGGTGAAAATCTGGGGACGTTACAGTTGGTAGCAGAGCATGAACAATAGCTACACCTAACAATTGCTCACCATGAAACATATAAACTAAGCCTCACCTTTCACCTTAAATCCTAGAAACTTAGTAAGTTGTTATATAGGAATAAGGTTTGACTTAGCCTCTAGGTTAGAACCTAGATGTTCGAGAACTAGGTTTAGACAAGTGTTTGAAACCCTTTGCATATAGAGCTCATATGTATAGGGTAGCTACACTAGTCTACATCTCGTTCTCACCATTTCACTAGGTGACATGACACTGGACTATCTACTATGTGTGGGACACTCAGTTTTGCTGATTTGGTTTTCTTTTCCAATCGGCTCGAGCCTCGAGTGTTTTCTCTGACGTCTTCTTTCCCGGAGAAAAACTATATAGTATTTTATTACATATATGTAAATATAAAAATGTTTCCCTCACACTGTAGAGTAGTTAGTGTTCATGCAACCTAAGTGAAAAGGAGTAACATCAGTCTAGAAGAGAGAGTAGTCTAGATTAGATGTCTAGAACCTTATCAAGATATGTGATACATAGAGTAGATGATAGAACAATATAGTTGAAATAAGCATGTGAAGTCTTATCTAAGTTTGACCTCTGATGGTATAAGTTTCCTTATAAAGGTTTAAGTTGTATACTTGTTGAATCTAATTTTGTAGAATTTATGCAAAATCTTGATGATGAAAGTACATTCCTTTTTCTTACTTAAGATAAGCTAAGTTAAGATAGAGATGAGTGTGCATGAGCCTCAAGCTCTTATACAAGGAGGATGTCTAGTGGTAGGATGAGATATGTGGTGAACTCTAGAGAGAGTAAGACCCACAGGGAGAAGGTCATAGGACCTAGCCTCCAATATATGAGATATGTGTTAAAACAAATGTCCTACACTAGATTACTCTCGAGTGTTGAGTTGAGTCCTTATAAATGATTCAAATCTATATGTGAGAATTGGGTAAAATAAAAGGATGGATAGATGACCCATATGATAAAGTCAATCCTTTGGCTGAGTTAGGTCCTAGCTAGAGTGACATATTTTGTGAATCTCATCATTAGTTAAAAGTGAGGTAATATATGAACTCTAGTTATGAGAGTATGATGCTTTGTGCAAGAGATACTCAAAAAACATGCTCTCCCTTCTTCTTCTCTTTCTTAACATATGATGATAGAAACCTCACTTGAGCTATATAGATGATTTATATATGAGGAGTCACTCGTATAAGCTTGACCTATTATATATTCCCCCCCCCCTATATCATACATGTAGTATCCACGATTGAAAACATGATAAGATCAGCCTAGTATATTTTCATTCCCCTTCTATCATATATGGAAGATAAATGTTTCGAAAGCATGATCTTAACACAAAGGTCCCTTTGGATCATATACTGCATGACAATATAGTGCTTAACCTTAATCCTTATAAAAATCCAAGCTTATAGTTTGAGAATTAACTACACCATGAGGTGAAACCCTAATATTCAAGCATGACAACTAAGACCCTCTCACATGATGAAATTATGATATGATGTTGATCATAAAGCTAGACTAGTGATGTCAAGCGCCAACATTCTAGTAAATGATGCTTGATTATATCTTACATGCTTTAGTGGAGTGAAAGTTTGAACCTTGGGTAATACCATCTTATGTACATATGTACGAATAAAATCCTTATCCTTAAGTGACTATAAGGATGTAAATCCTAAAATGTAAGAATGTCATGCGATGACTAAGACACTAAGGGATGCTACAATTCCTTATAAAAAAATGAAATGACGCTTCAACCTATATAAGGTGGGGTGGGTACACCTTACATGATTAAATATCCTAACATGAACGAATAATGATACTCTTAGCACTTAGAAGTGGTGGCCTAGAGGCATCCACAACTCCTTGATATCATCTTAAGAATGATACTAGTTGAATTTCGAGGACGAAATTCCATATAAGATGGGGTGAATGTGATAACCTTGATTTTAGGATTCAATATCCAATATAATATTTGAAGCCATATTGGTGTAAAATGATTTTAGTGTCGCTTGAGGTGTGATGTGATCGACTAAATTAAGTTGAACTTGTGTCGACACTTTTAGATGTCATTTATTGCATACTTGACTTAAAATCTTAGTATGGGTACCAATTGGAATTATTTTCACTGAAGGGTGAACAAACATTTATTTTGGTCTTATTATGATTATTAGTTAATGTTAGACAAAGGGTATCAATGTTTCAAATTTCAATTTATTTGAAATCATGGCTAGGGAGTTACTCAAATACCAAAGTAAGGTTTATCATATACTTCAAGCTTCGATTTTCATGTTTGACCATTATAAACCAGCCTGGTTGGGGTGCATGTTTGGCCAAGTTTTGAGAAACCAAAGACCTGGCTTTCTTCCGAGAACATAGGAGTAGGTGACTCTTTTCTGGATCTAGTGGAATTAGTCAGTGAGAGGAGTTTGGGTTTGTTAACTAGATTGGTTGAATACACCACAATTCTAGGATCTCACTCGGCGGATGGAGTGCCTAGTAGTACTAGGGAAACAACCAGAGTCAGATCTCTCTCTACCTCTCCAGTACATCTCATAGGTAGTGGTAGGCAATGGTTGAGGCTTTTGATATTGCAGGCAGCAGCCAGGGGAGTATTCAGTCATGTCCCTCAGCAATGCTCCAAGATCATATGCAATCTGCCCGTCACCATCCATCTCAGGTGTAGCGCAAACCCAATCACGACATCAAGAGTAGAGGAAGACACCTCTACTCCATCGATCTCTGGTCAGATCTAGGCCTCACGGCGGCAACATCCAGACCCACTTGATGCAGGAAGAGGTTGGGCTCATGGGTCCCAGCAACCTGCTTCACTGCCGCCACCATCATCTGAGACATTGGCAGGGATCTGGTTCCTGGAGAACGAACCTGCAGCAGCGTCGAGTTATCAAGGAAGGTGGAGATCGGAGCTGGGAGTGGTGGAGGTCCTTGCGCAGCCTGGCACAGCTGACCGCAGATCTACGGTGAAGGGCGACACCCTGTGGAAGCTGCAGATGGCGTGTACAAGAAGATGAGGGGCCATCGGCTATCTGTTGGCATCGTTAGAGGTTATGAGGAAGGGAGGAACAACTTGATGGCTCAATGGAGTGTAGCAATCGATGGTGGCAATCTGACCTGGAGCAGTGATGTTGCACCTGTAAAGAACGTTGAAGACGAAATGGAGTCTGGAGGCCACTTCTGCTTCGCCGCACCAACAACAAGTGGCGACAAGATGCATATCATACAAGTAGATGTTAGGCTCTGAGATCACGAGGAGGAGGTGATGCAACCAGGGAGAGAGCCTTCTCCATTGATCCGGGATGCAGCGGCGACTGTGAAACTGAGTCCTGCAGACTCCAGATCGCGTACAGCGTGAGTGCGAGAAGGAGAAAGGCGGTGGCTTTTCACGATAGAATAGGGAGCCGCACCAGGCGACTCACGCTGATAATGCAAGGACAAGGGAGTCGACCGGTTCCATAGTTGTGAACCACCGACTCAACGTGCAAAGAGGAGTGGAGGCAAGTCACTTCTTTGCTCCACCACAGCTGAGCCTGGCGGCGGCGCCCTCGCGGAGGTCGAGATCCATAGCCAAATCCTAGGAGGCGGGTAGCTGTGGAGGTCTGTAGTTTGATGATGAAGACTGCGGTGGCTAGAGGGATTGGCGAGGAGTATCTTGGTGGGCTTGCAAACTCGCCGGAGCTAGCCCAGCGGCGGCACGAGTGACTTGCAAAGAACAGAGTTCCGCTGTGGACTCTGGTTGAGGAGCACGCGATCAAAGGAAAATGACGGATCGGGTCCAGGTAGCGAACCGGCCGCAGCAAGCAGAGGAGCTGCGCCCACCTTAGTGGCCACGTGGCGCGATCCAATTGGTCGCTTAAGGTAAATATCCTAGAAATGCTTAGTTCTTGTATAATTCATAGAAATTAGCATGCTTATCAGAAAAATATGTATAATATACCGAAATTCTCTAAAAAATGAGTAGAACACAATGAAAGCATAATATTAGGCTTTGGAAGAACAAATAATAGTGATATCATGTAAGATTTGTAATGCTCATTTCATAGATAATAAATATCAAATGATGATATAAAATTATGGAAAAATGTCAGTAAGTCTATAATCATGTTTATAGTTCATATGATGTCAGATATGGTCATGTTGATGCACGAAAGCCTATAATTTGATTAATATGGCTAATTAGGGCTAATAACACTAAAGATAATGCAATTAATACATACATGCCCAATAAATGATGAAATTCACAGGACATTCTCATATCTGTAACTGAAAGATAATATGTAAATATGAGACCAATTTTGTACACGAAATTCATGTTGTAAGAAGATGAACCTTGATACATGGGTTGTAACCCTAACTTGAATAATGTATATAAACTAGGGTTATTATGTGCACAAAATGATATGGAACCTAATATTCAGATAATGAATCTTAATATGGAAAATGACACACCAGTAAGATAAATATAAGACAATAATGCAAGTAAACGTTGGAATATACTAATGAGATAATATAAACCCTAATGAACACGACTAGGGTTATGATGATGAGAAACTGATGATAGTATGTGGTCTTGTCTTAATCATGTGATGACCAGACTTCTAGATGATCAAGAATAAGTTAGAAATCTCTGAACTCAGGTACGTGGGTTTTATTTAAGTATATGACTATGGTTTTCTTGCTTGCAATCATGATATGTATGTATGCTCTCTTCTATTTGCAAATATTGGATGTAGTAGCACTATATAGTACTCGATGTTTTATCACTTGTAAACATAAATGATAAGTAGATGCTTTGTAGTTATTTAAGGTGTTCATTATCCCCCTTACGAGGGAATGGATTAATGTTGGCTAGTACACCTCCCTAGAGCACACGGTGTATGGGGAGTTTCCCTAGAGTACTTGGTATACGGGGATGGGCCCAACATTTATGTTTTGGTACTAGTCCACCTTGATAATGCAATTCATCTAGGAAAATGACTTAAATTGACGTATTTCGCTTAATAAAGTAGTGTTTTCTATGATTTTCTTTCCTTTTGCAAATCTTTTTCAAAATTATGAAAGCCATATATATATGTATCTTTCTACCCATGTACACAACAACTTGTGTGTTGATTTGTTGTTTCACATATCTTTTAGGTTCAGAGATAGCATGGGAGAAAAGTACAGGATGTGAGCAAGTTGTACAGGTTGTACCTATTGTCTAAGATCTTGTTAGCATACATGTTCAGACTTGTAGAATTTTCATTCAATATGTAAATGTAAATCATTTTGTAATAATAATTTTGTATAAAAATACATGTTGAATGTTGAGTATGTTATGGTTGTATGTTCATGTATGCATATTATGCTTCCTCATCGCTCTCTGATATGATTGCTAACGTTTTCAGATTTTGTCTTCTCATCTCCATGGGGTTTTGAGAAGGTGAAAATCTGGGGACGTTATAGTTGGTATCAGAGCATGAACAATAGCTACACCTAATAATTGCTCACCATGAAACATATAAACTAAGCCTCACCTTTCACCTTAAATCCTAGAAACTTAGTAAGTTGTTCTATAGGAATAAGGTTTAACTTAGCCTCTAGGTTAGAACCTAGATGTTCGAGAACTAGGTTTAGACAAGTGTTTGAAACCCTTTGCATATAGAGCTCATATGTATAGGGTAGCTACACTAGTCTACATCTCGTTCTCACCATTTCACTAGGTGACATGACACTGGACTATCTACTATGTGTGGGACACTCAGTTTTGCTGATTTGGTTTTGTTTTCCAATCGGCTTGAGCCTCGAGTGTTTTCTCTGACGTCTTCTTTCCCGGAGAAAAACTATATAGTATTTTATTACATATATGTAAATATAAAAATGTGTCTCTCACACTGTAGAGTAGTTAGTGTTCATGCAACCTAAGTGAAAAGGAGTAACATCAGTCTAGAAGAGAGAGTAGTCTAGATTAGATGTCTAGAGCCTTATCAAGATATGTGATACATAGAGTATATGATAGAACAATATAGTTGAAATAAGCATGTGAAGTCTTATCTAAGTTTGATCTCTGATGGTATAAGTTTCCTTATAAAAGTTTAAGTTGTATACTTGTTGAATCTAATTTTGTAGAATTTATGTAAAATCTTGATGATGAAAGTACATTCCTTTTTCTTACTTAAGATAAGCTAAGTTAAGATAGAGATGAGTGTGCATGAGCCTCAAGCTCTTATACAAGGAGGATGTCTAGTGGTAGGATGAGATATGTGGTGAACGCTAGAGAGAGTAAGACCCACAGGGAGAAGGTCATAGGACCTAGCCTCCAATATATGAGATATGTGTTAAAAAAAATGTCCTACACTAGATTACTCTCGAGTGTTGAGTTGAGTCCTTATGCATGATTCAAATCTATATGTGAGAATTGGGTAAAATAAAAGGATGGATAGATGACACATATGATAAAGTCAATCCTTTGGCTGAGTTAGGTCCTAGCTAGAGTGACATATTTTGTGAATCTCATCATTAGTTGCAAGTGAGGTAATATATGAACTCTAGTTATGAGAGTATGATGCTTTGTGCAAGAGATACTCAAAATACATGCTCTCCCTTCTTCTTCTCTTTCTTAACATATGATGATAGAAACCTCACTTGAGCTATATAGATGATTTATATATGAGGAGTCACTCGTATAAGCTTGACCTATTATATATTTCCCCCCCTATATCATACATGTAGTATCCACGATTGAAAACATGATAAGATCAGCCTAGTATATTTTCATTCCCCTTCTATCATATATGAAAGATAAATGTTTTCGAAAGCATGATCTTAACACAAAGGTCCCTTTGGATCATATACTGCATGACAATATAGTGCTTAACCTTAATCCTTATAAATCCAAGCTTATAGTTTGAGAATTAACTACACCATGAGGTGAAACCCTAATATTCAAGCATGACAACTAAGACCCTCTCACATGATGAAATTATGATATGATGTTGATCATAAAGCTAGACTAGTGATGTCAAGCGCCAACATTCTAGTAAATGATGCTTAATACTATCTTACATGCTTTAGTGGAGTGAAAGTTTGAACCTTGGGTAATACCATCTTATGTACATATGTACGAATAAAATCCTTATCCTTAAGTGACTATAAGGATGTAAATCCTAAAATGTAAGAATGTCATGTGATGACTAAGACACTAAGGGATGCTACAATTCCTTATAAAAAAATGAAATGACGCTTCAACCTATATAAGGTGGGGTGGGTACACCTTACATGATTAAATATCCTAACATTACTGAATAATGATACTCTTAGCACTTAGAAGTGGTGGCCTAGAGACATCCACAACTCCTTGATATCAGCTTAAGAATGAGACTAGTTGAATTTCAAGGGCGAAATTCCATATAAGATGGGGTGAATGTGATAACCTCGATTTTAGGATTCAATATCCAATATAATATTTGAAGCCATATTGGTGTAAAATGATTTTAGTGTCACTTGAGGTGTGATGTGATCGACTAAATTAAGTTGAACTTGTGTCGACACTTTTAGATGTCGTTTAATGCATACTTGACTTCAAATCTTAGTATGGGTACCAATTGGGATTATCTTCACTAAAGGGTGAACAAACATATATTTTGGTCTTATTATGATTATTAGTTAATGTTAGACAAAGGGTATCAATGTTTCAAATTTCAATTTATTTGAAATCATGGCTAGGGAGTTACTCAAATCCTGAAGTAAGGTTTATCATATACTTCAGGCTTCGATTTTCATTTTTTTTTGCAATCGTGCCTCTTCGAATTCGTTTCATTAGATGTCATTGATGTATATTGCACTATTCAAAGTCATTTCTTGGAATAAAGAAGATAATGCAATAAACCAACCCGATCTAGTTTTCAAAAACCAGCCCGATTTACTTGTGCTAGATGAAAACGGTTGAAAAGAAGTGCTCATCTAGCAACCGACGACTAGTGGAGTACCCGAGATATGACTTCACGTTACACAAGGCCATTTATGCTCCTCGATAAGCAGCATGTCTTAGATGCATGAGACCATGTCTCATTTTGGATGATGAAAATTGCTCTTCAAGGGTCCTTTCACCTTTGAATCATTGACGACGAAGAAGAAGAATGATCCTGCCTTGTAACTAGTTCTTTTGTTTTCAACCAGGTCTATCCATTATTTAGGGCCTAGGGGGCTTGTTATACAGGTCCTCCCATGCTATGTGAAAACTTTTTGGTCTCACAACGACCACTAGTATTTTTATTGAAAGTAAGGAAATCCGTATACCAAAACTTTCATCATATGTAGTATGGTTAGATCTCTCGATTGTGAATTCTACCTCTATTTCTATGAATGAATGATATTCTTTTTAAAGTGTACTGCAGCACACTTGCAAAAGAATTGCCCATTCTATCTCTCAGACTTGTTCGTGATGATGATAATAATAATAATAATAATAATAATAATAATAACGATCCATCAACTGCATTGTATATGTTGATCATTTTTTTGCAACTCGTGCCTCTTCGAATGTGTTTCATTAGATGCCATTGATGTATATTGCACTATTCAAAGTCATTTCTTGGAATAAAGAAGATAATGCAATACACCAACCCGATCTAGTTTTCGAAAACCAACCTGATCTACTTCGTGAATTCAAATCATTACAGTTAAGAATGCACTTAGAAGGAGAAATTGTTGGTGGAAGAGGATTAAACCAGGAAACAAGCCTAAGTCGTGCAGGTGATACACGATGGAGCTCTCACTATAAAACTTTGATTAGCATAATTGTCATGTTTTTTAGCTATTGTAGATGTTTTGGGCATAGTATCAGTAGATGGATCTTCCCCTGAACAGAGGACAGAAGCTTTATCATTCATGGATACAATTCATTTGATAAGAGATATTCTTGGCATCACAAATGAGTTGTCCCAAGCTTTGCAATGAAAAGATCAAGATATTATTAATGCCATGAACTTATTTTATATTTCAAAGAGGAGATTACAGAAAATGTGTGATAATGGTTGGGATTCACTTTTTGCACAAGTGTCATTGTTCTGCAACAAAAACCACATAACTATTCCTAACATGGACGACTTGTGGGTTATGAAAGATAGACCACGTCGTAGAACAAATGGTTTGACATTTCTACACCATTTTCAAGTTGATTTATTCTATTCTATGCAACTACAAGAATTAAATAACAGATTCACTGAAGTCAACACAAGATTGTTACTTTGTGTGGCATGTCTGAATCCAAGTGACAACTTCAAAGCATTCAGTAAGGAAAAGCTTATGGAAATGACCCAATTTTATCCCAAAGACTTCTCTTCTATGCACATGGCTTATCTTGAAAATCAACTTGAGACATTTATTATGGATATGCAATCTGACGAAAGATTTTTTGGAAATAAAGAGACAGGTGAACTTGCTGGAAAGATGGTTTTATATGATAAAAATAATGTCTATGTTGATGTGTATAAGCACGTATTGATAATGCAATAAACCAACCCGATCTAGTTTTCAAAAACCAACCCGATCTACTTGTGCTAGATGAAAACGGTTGAAAAGAAGTGCTCATCTAGCAACCGGCGACTAGTGGAGTACCCGAGATATGACTTCACGTTACACAAGGCCATTTATGCTCCTCGTTAAGCAGCGTTTGCTGGAGACTGGAAGCGTCGTTTGACGGTTCGCGTCTATCCATCTGATACACACCCGAGATATGTACGTCGCCCCAGCTTGATATTGCTCAAGGCTAGATTCATCAGGCTAGCTGAACTCGAAAAGCCACAGACCGCAGTCGCTCGATCAAATCGAGCAGATATTTATCGTCATCCTCTGGGTTGTGTATCGTTGTATACATTAGCCTTGGGTCTTCATTGCAAGGAAAAGCAAGAGGCCGGAAGAAGAACGCATGAGTGTCAAATAAAAAATCAACGGGCATCTAGCTAGCAAGAAGACGGCTGGCTCCTCCCTGGCTTGCTCCATAAGTATAGCATAGGTAGTCAGAGATCCATCCGGATCTTAAACACATTCCTCGCTTGGGATTGCGTAGTAGTATCTTTCTTACGATCTGCAAGTTGCTCCACCATGGGCATGCTTCTTGCAACGTGGAGGAAGAAGAAGAAATCCTCTGCCGGCAAACGCGAGGCCGCAGCTGCTGCCGCCGGCCCTGAAACGCCCAGCAGCAGCGGGAATGCGGTCTCATCAGCTCGGAGCTGCTGCATTGGAAAAGGTACGAAATGATTATTCAGTTAATAATAGTTTTAGGGTAACAAGTCTGCAACTCCGAAAGCTATGGGAAACTCCAGCTTTACATTGCCTCAAATTCACTGCATGCTGCCACCTGGGTATTAGATTACATGCGGCGAATTCCGGAGTCTTCTGATCTTTGTTTTAAGAATTCCTTTACGAAATGCACCTCTAGTTAGATCACACCACAATCTCTTTAATGTCAGTGCAACACCAGTATATACACAAGAGACGAAACCACCACAAAAACCTGTCATGTGATGAGTACATGTATTTACTTGCACTCATCGTCTACGCCCTTGGAAGGAGAATGCATGGCCAGGAAAGATTTGTTTCGTTCGCTTCTCTGTTGTTGCTTTAGTTAACAAGCCATACGATCCAAGCCATATCCTATAGAAATTTTATAGGATGGGGTGGGGTGGGGTGGGGAGGGGAGGGCCATGTACTAGAATATATATGCTCGTGGGAGACAGACGTCACCCTTCCTTTGCTTTTATTAACATTACCTAGATCGTCTTCCATTTCTCATATTCTCCCCTCCTGCTCTCCAACTTCAGCAGAAAATACATTACCAAGCCAAAACCACCATATGGCCCCAACTGGAGGATCAACAGCAGCAGCCGTTTGCGCCACCATCAACGCCGCCGTAGCCGTCGGTAACAACAACAGCGCCAGCCCTCTCAATGTCAACGAAGAATACAGGAGGGCCGTGAGGACCAAGTCGTACACCGACATCTGGGCAAAGGTGCACCACCACATCCACCGCCACCGTACTCATGGCCACCACCAAGAAGATGACGACCGCCGTTCCCCACGGATGACCCGGTGCCACAGCACGCCCATCACGCCGGCTACGACGTCCTCGACTGCGCACGGCCACCATCAAGGGTTCTACATCCAGCAATTCAACGACGCATACCAAAGTTCCATCAAAGGAGCCTCCTCCAGAAACCGCCATCAGTGCTATTCCAGAACCAGCAGCACCGCCTCCACGCCGTCCAATGCTGACGCGGTCACGCCGTCATCGTCGTCCTCCAAGCAGCAGCAATGGCGAGCAAACAAGCCACCAAAGCACGAGGAAGAGAGGTATCACGATGCCACAAACGGCAGCATGGCCATAGTGCCCTCTGACACAGCCACTCCGCTGATGTCGTCCTTTGATGAGCAAATCCGTCCCCTTCTTGACGCTGTGGATCGTCAACGGCAGCTGAAGATGACCAAGGAAGGAATCGAACTTCCCACCATCGTCGTAGTCGGCGACCAGTCGAGTGGGAAGTCCAGCGTGCTGGAGTCTCTGGCGGGCATCAGCCTCCCTAGGGGCCAGGGCATCTGTACAAGGGTCCCGCTAATCATGCGCCTACAGAACCAACTTGCATCCTCCGACGATGGCGACTCCGGGGAGCAGCTCGTCCTGGAGTACCTCCAGAAGCGTGTCTGCACCACCGAGGACAGCATCACTGACGCCATCCGTGCTGCCACCGATGAGATCGCCGGCGACGGGAAGGGCATCTCTAACACGCCCTCACCCTCGTCGTTACAGGTCTCCTCTCGGCGAGCTGTCCACACTCTCATTGAGAAGATGAAGAAGCGATCCACGGAACACGTCAAGGAACTGTCGAGGATGGAGGCCCTAGCGGATTACACATCCAATCCGGATTATGTGAAGACGTGGACTGCTCTAATGGAACAGCAGGAGGAATTCATGCTGGCAGTTCAGGATCACACACGGCCAACGAAGATCCACCTGAAGCTCTTCGGTGATGTGGACGTCGGGCACCTCCGTGTCAACCCTGCGATGGCGGAACAAGCTTTCGACATGACGATGCGCCTGAATGCCTACTGGCGGAGCGTAATCCTCCGGCTCGTCGATGGGCTTGGCCTCCATGTCGTTGCAGCTGTGCACAGTCTCGTCGAGAATGAGCTGGAGAAGGAGACCGTTGAGGCGCTCGTCGGCGGTGGCGGGAATGGGATCGAGCGGATTCTGCAGGAGACTCCCGCCAGTGCAAGGAAGCGGGAACGGCTCAAGGAGAGCATCCAGCTCCTAAGGGAGTCGAAGGACGTTATCGCCAACATCATGGACCGAATCGTCACTTATGGGGACGAACCTTAGGTACTTAGGCGATTGTCTAAGGGCACGTTTGATTTGTTGCATTCGGATGGATTTTGATAAATGCAGTATTCATAGCGTCCCAGTAAAACCGATTTCTTGATTTATTAAATTCTGTAGAGCGGAGCCTTATGTTTGCTTCAGCCGTGTTATCGTGACGGACAGTAGGACGCTCGCTGTTCATTTTCACGAAGTTATCGCGTGGAGCCAGCTGGATGACGGCACCCGGCGCTTTTGAAAAGGAGGACTTCATCCAGCATTCGTGTAATGTCAAAAAATGCAGGATTCTGCTCATTTGTCATCTCCTAGTAACCAAAGATAATTTTTCTAATGATGGATCACGGAATGCAATACAATACAGCTAGATACAAGAAAGGAAACGTGCCCTAAGTGGATTCTTCGCTGCGGTGGACGTCAGTCTCTATCTTGTCTCACTTGTTTTTGTTTCGTTCCTTGGCGGTTGTTTCTTGCTTTTGTTGTCTTTGTGTGTTTATGATGTTTTTAATGTAAGCCGTGTTTATCTTCAGTGTCAGTTATTTTAATTAAACGATGCAATGAACTCTAGGTTATGTAACTCCAATTTGACATTTTTTGATTTCATGTATTGCTCGAGCGATTCAGTGTAGTTAGATTCTCTTTGGTGAAGAGCACTGTGGTTTTTGAATTTCAGGAACTTTACTTCATATGCTAAAATTATTGAACATGTCATTGACAAAATTATATAAACACTCATTTAAAGCATTGATCAAAAGTTCAAACTGGTATATATTTTAAAACCATAGCTGCTTTGATCATCTCCAAACAATACGATTATTGGTTGGTATAAATGTATCACTGAAAATGTGATTGAATTCCAATTGTTAGATTAATTGTTTTAGATAAAAACATGTTCCAAAGGTATTATGAAACATCGTGCTTCAAACAGTTGTTGTGTCAATGCTCACAACGCCAATTTTTCCTTGTGTTACAAAATAAAAGAGGTCTCCATCCATTTTCGTTTATTAAAAATACTTACTTTTACCCTACTTTCTTTCCTTATACCTATATGAATTAGCCTAAAGAAACTTAATATCATTCCACATGTAGGATGAAATTGGGAAGTTTGTGTATGATTTAGCTTTCCTTCAAGAAGTTGTGAAATACTCTTATTCATATGTCATCTTAGCCTTTAGGAAAATACTAGTGGCTTGTACGTGCTAAGCATGTGTTTAGGTTTTTTTGTTGTATTTATCTAAATATCTATTATTGGTATATCAAGAACATGAAAAATAATAAATACACAAACATATAATATATATATATATATACATATAATATATATATATATATACATATAATATATATATATATATATATATATATATACATATGACATGGTATTTATATCAAACATACATTCGTACATTGCATGAATTTCATACTTACAATGCACATCACAAAAATGACATAAAAGGACAAAACCGCTGATAATATGTTCTTCATATGTGCATATAACATCAAAAAATGAGTATAAAATCCTAGTTACCTCCATTTATTGGACCTTAGTGATTTCCAGTCGGGCATATTGGTTTTACTTTCAGTTGCAACATTGTACCATGATAGACCAAATGATGAGCTTGTGATCATCTATCCACTTGTTTAAAACAATAATGACTACTGTCAGCATAAGCGTAAATACAAATTTTATTTGAAATTTATTTTATTGTTATTTCCATCATCATTTTTAATATATTGCATCAAAAGTGATGTTATTGCTCTGTTCTGAATACCTTGATGCACATTTAGACTTGATTTAACAAATTGAACATTCTCAGAATTGAATAAATTTTTACATGTGAGACAATAAATGAATATAGATTCTCTTACAATGTATGAATAATATTTTAACTATATTTTCTCCTAACTGTGATGACTGGTGGATCATTTTTATGTATAAAAAAATATAATTTTAGATGTGATGCATGTCCCTCTTAGGTATTATCATATTAATGAAATAAAAAATATATATTTAAAATTCAAAGTATATAATCATCAGTTTTTACTTTATATGTGTTTACACCCATAAATTGAAAAAAAACTATTATTGTGTGATCTTATTTACTATTTTAAATAAATATCCAACTAAGTGTATAAACCACAAAATTTCAAAGAAAATTATTTGTTGCTAAAAGAATTTTGTCGTCATAGAAATAAGATATTTCATAATGAAACCTTTTTGCATGATAATGTACAAATTGCATGTTGTCGGGATGTATATATGGCTCTTTAGGTGTCTATAAATATTTTCGCACAACCACTTTTTCCATATGTGATGAGCAAGACGATGTCGTACTTGTTCCACTAAGTACTCTATAGATCTGACTTCCCGTTAGGAAAAAGTATCCCATTATAAGTGTTGTGTTTGTGAAAACATGAGTGATATTGCGAACATGCATTTGATGATTGGTATGTTTCTATTTAAATCTATTATTTTTCTTTCAAAATTTTATTAAGTTTTTTAGCTTTTCTGTTGATGTATATAATTTTGTCTATGTTTTCCATGCTTTGTTTCTATCTCTATTTTGATATTACTTGGTATTTTTCTTATTAATACCTTCTCATCCTCTGATAAACTAATAAAAAAGGATGTAGTATATTCGTTAGTAATGTTGCAAATTGTTCGATTAAAATATCTTTAAAATTTTGAAACAATCTATTTTACACGTCTTTTGAAATTTTGTACAAATAATTAATTGTAAATGTAAACACTGAAGGAATACATGTATCTTAATT
This sequence comes from Alisma plantago-aquatica, assembly GCA_963693085.1. Lineage (NCBI taxonomy): Eukaryota > Viridiplantae > Streptophyta > Magnoliopsida > Alismatales > Alismataceae > Alisma > Alisma plantago-aquatica. The sequence goes on from OY856410.1 coordinate 1,302,410,231, forward strand.
TTTATCTAAACAAAATTCATGTTTTTCGAATGCTAAATCTCAAAGAAAATGTTAAATTCCATCTAGAGGTTTAGTATTACTCATACAACTCATGGTAGTCATGTTCTATTAAAGATATATACTCATTAAATATAGAAGAATAATACCATTGCTTTATACCCTTTTAGAAACATTGACATATATGAGAATGTGAAAGTTGTGATTTTGTAAGGACGTTGTGTAATGATACGTCATATAAATACATTAATAATGACCTTTCATGTAATAGTACCCCACATAAAAATGCATGATATGTCTTAAAAATGAAGACTATACACCATTAAAATAGACAAAAATGTTTTATACTCTATACATAAATATGAATCCATGTTACATAACAACACTAAGCATTTATTTGTGTTTTAAGAGACATGGACTTCTGCCGAGCTGACTTTATAAACCATAAAAAATAACACAAAAACGTTTTATATTCTATACAGAAGTACGAATCTATGTTACATAACAACACTAAGTATTGATTTGTATTTTAAGAAGCCTAGACTTTTGATGAGCTCTTCCTTCCACAATTCTTATGTCTGCATCTAAGAAGTTATCATCCACCTTTTCTATGCAATTAAATTTATATTATAGATCACCATCCCTTTAAATTCCTTTTTAATACATTTTTTATATATATTCTTTCATTTGTTCCATTTTTTCATTTCTCATTTTCTTTTTGCGTTCATCATCGTATGCTTTATTGCAATATATCACTATCATTAATTTGTACTAAAATAATTAGTTCAAAATGTGTTATGCCATCAATGTTTGTAAGAAATGTTTTCTTCTTAATATGCTAAAAATAACTTCAAAAAAATACACAAATGTGATAAAAACATTTACTCGAGTATCTTATAGAAATGAACCTAAGCTTTGCTCCCATCTTGTTATCTAAATATATCTCATAAACGAGATGAATTTAGGCACAACACATATCTCGTTCTTATTTAATAAGTTATAGAAGCAGTTAAAAATTACATAGAGAAAACACTTCTCATACATGTCATACAACATATATTCATACCTCTTACTGAAGACGGGATCAATTTCTATTTTCTAATAAATTAGAACCTATGCATACTACTTTATTATAATGAGGATCATCGAGTAATCGCGCATCATCTACTTGCATCCCGTGGGAACATCAACTTCTAGGTTGATGTATCCGTCAAATTAAGCCATTCTCGCACCTTAAAGAAACAACGGAAGGATTGTGTCACCTCCTCTAGCACAGGATATGTACTGCCAATGCCAATGATGAGCTTTTACATTTGTGAGCCGCACCAGGAGAGGAGAAAAGTCTAGCTCAAGCCACTACTGAATAGTTCCATGACTCATGTTAACGGGTATGGTGAGTCCCAACGGATTTGCTGCACCCGGTTTGGATAGGAGCAGGCTGCTCCTTGCCGCAGATGGTGCCGCGTGTAAGCAATATTTAATCCAAATTGGTATTAGACATCTGCATTGGCGCATGAACGGATGTGATAGCAGGAGTAGCGAACTCCTACAAAAAGCAGGAACAGCAAATCCTCGCTCATGGTGAGTTGATGAAACCATAGATCAAACCAGCAAGGCTCATAAGCAAACATAACATAAACCTAAACATAAGTTCGAAGCATATGATTTCATTATTTTCCACACATGCTCTCTCCACGTCTAGAGAAGGCGGCAACCCCACACTCGCATGCAACAATAGACTCAACTATTCTTCTTCCATGCCACATTCGAGCCCATTTCCAGACTCTAACAAAGGGAGGATGGTGAGAATCAATGTAGTTCACTTGAATAGCATTCATTTTGCCCCTGGTGAAGACAAAAAAAACAAACGGATAGAACAAAAGAACCCGTATACAGGTTAAACTTATGTTAATTTTTCAATTCTGAATTGGTTGACATGATTTCAGTCACAGAATGGCCCAGATTTTTTCTAAAGACTGAGAGGAATGCACTGAGGTATCAAGTTTTTGTAGTATGTATAAATGAGGTGTGTTATACGTTGGCTATTTGTCATTACACCAACTTTGTATGTGTCATTATCAGAAATGTTTAATTGACACCTGTTAATGCACATAAATACATGCCAAAGAATTAGATGCACATTGCTAAATGATTGTAAAGGAGGAGGATCACATAACTTTTGCAGCCTAGTGAACAACTGGAATAACACGATAAATGATCGCAAAGCAGGATGACTAACAGCCGACATAGCAAGATGAGTAGCAGCTGGAATAGCAGGTTGGTCACCTTGCTTTATTTATAGGTATATAGAATAGACAAAGAAAAGAGATACCGTCAAAAAATGATATCGCCGATGTGGGAGTAGAGAAAAATATAACTAATATGACATGCCCACCCACCCCCACCCCTACAAAAAAGTCGAGTACGACCCCACCATGATATTAGTTAGTTTACATAGTGAATCATCTAGGAAACTTATAAGCCTTGTGTTTTCGTTAGAAATAAAAAATGGGAAGAGTGGCTTGGAGCATACTCATTTACAGATTGGGAAATGGTTAAAATAGGGACCCTGATTCGGCTGTTGAAACAGTATTGTAGGGATATCGTAAAGGACGGATTTGTACATAACAAGGAAGGAAATAATATGATGTTGTTCTCACCTTATTTTGTATTTCACATGTGAAAGGATTTTGCACTTGTAGGCGTCAAGTGGATTTGTACTTCAAGCAGGGCCAAAAGAAGACGTTGGTCCCATGTCAAGTACTTTCTCCTTTCTCAGCACCAATTGGTTTGGCACTCCTCAATGCCTAATAATTTCTTATAGAGCGTATCTCTCTCACACTATTTGCCTCTAGTCTCCTTCCCTCTCCCTTTCAGTCCTCTTCTCAGTTGGGGTCCCTAATGTCGTCCTCTCTCCTTTCTATAGAGCATAGAGTTTTTGAGGTAGTTTTTCCTTCTCGAAACTGATGCCCCACTCTTTCTATGGACAATTATGGGGCACTATGTGGCCCTTTATCATATTTCCAAGACCAATGTAGTTTTTGTGGGCGTGGATTTGTTTAGAACTTGAAGGCGTGAAAGGATTTGGTGCCCAAGTGTCCTCTTCTAAAAAAATCTAAACTGTGTGGTTTGATTTGACAAATCTAGGCATGAAACCCTTAAACTCCTAGTATGGTTTCCAAAAAGGGATCTCAAAATATATGTGTCTGATTTGATACATTTAATTGCAAACTCCTTTACCGCCCAAATGAAGTGACTTTTTTGGAAGATTCCAACAAGGATGGGGCTCAGGTTTTGTCTAATCTGGGCACAAACTGAATTTGTTCCCACTTTGGGTCATATTTGATTTTTTACAAGTCTCACCTATAACCTAGATAATGTGTAATTTTTTCTCATGAGGGTTCTACATATGTTGAAATTTAAATTTAGTGTTTTACTAAGTCTGATCTGGGTTCATATTGTTCCTAAATCGGTTCAAATCAGTTTTGTACCTAGGATTGACCATAATATATCTGGTGAGCCTATTTGTGATTCTTTTTGGGGAAATTGAGTTTTCACTGATGCTAGTCTAACACGACTCAGTTTATGTAAAACATCTAGATAACAAGAATGTGTAAGATTCATGGATATTAAAAAAATGAGGTGTCAATAGTTTGTCTCTCTAAAGATGAGGTTCAAGACATGGTGGGTGAGTCCAATGTCCACCCATGTTCAGGGATACTATTTGGCATTGATTTTGAGTTAGACAGGAAAACCATTGTGGATATTTTTTTTGGCTACACTGATATTGGGTAGACTCATTGATTGAGGAAACTCATAATTGATAGCCATAAAACATGTGAACAGAAAATAAGCAATTAAACCACAAAATGTGAAGGAAAAATGTATATATTGTCTTCCTCAGTCAGGATTGAAACTACATCTACCTCGGTAAATTTTGATTTAAATGTAGAGTAAGTGCCTACCTGAAAGATCTAGAGGGGGGGGTGAATAGAGCTTTTTGGAGTTTTTAAAGTTAATTAAAAACAATTAAGCACTTGGATAAGAAGTAGAAGGAAACCAGGAAGGCACAAGGATGTAGAGTGGTTCCTACCTTAGAAATCTAAGGTAGTCAGTCCACTACCTGATTGTTTCCAACTGAGATTTTGAAAGTGATCAATTTTATTACCTCACAAGGATGTTACATAAAATACAATCACCTTCCTACACCCTTGAAGTAGCCTTCACCCAAAGTAGCCTCAAACCCCTTAGAAGCAGCCTTCTGAAGTGACTCCAAGCTCACCCTTGAAGTAGCTTCACCTTGAGGAAACCTTCTGAAGTAACTCCAAGTCACCGGGAGCAGCCTTCACCACATGAAGTAGCTCCACAAACCTCCTTTCAATAGCCTCCAACCTAGGAGTAGTCAAGGAGAACAAAATACAATAAAAGGAACAAGATTGGAAGAAAGAAATAATGTTACCAATGAGTACAACGCTTTGATCCTATATCAAGCGTATTGATCTCCTATCTACTATAGATGAACGTGGTGGTGTGGTGGCTAGGAGATACTAGGCTATAGGACACTGATGAAGAGCTCAAAGAAAACATATTGCAAGTGTAGCTCAACTTGTTTCTCATAAAGGATGATTCTCAAGTTGCAATTGTGTATGCTTAAGTGGTTTGGGTGTCCTAAGGCATGTCCTATTTATAGGAATGGCTTACAAGGGTCTAGGGACGTTCTAGACACTTTCTATGGTGTTCTTAGTACTCAACTACCCGTTAGGTGTCCACTAATTACATTGCAACGACTAGTTGATTAGTGTTGAATAGTGTAGTTCCAGAACCTGTATCGGTCGAGAAATTTGTCGACCGAGAGTGTCTCGGTCGAGAATTTAGTCGACCGAGATAAGGTCTGTTGCAATGTTCATTTCCAACTTCCAACCACTTTACCAACTCAGTCTAACATCTATAGAACCTGCTGGAAGGACTATTCTCGGTCAAGAATTTGGTCGACCGAGAGTGTCTCGGTCGAGAAGTTTTTTGACCGAGAGAGTCCCTATTTTAACATGTTAAATCATTTACTAAGTGTGGGTATGAATGTGTAAATGTGATTCTATCTTAGGGAAAGTATGTATCTAAGTGTTGTGAGTGGATAGAAAAGATCTACGCTTGGTTTACATGATACCTATGTACTTGTATATTATATACTTGTACAAGTTTTTACATTGAGTATAATCATGAAAATACAATTAATCTAAGCAAGTTGATCTTCCAATTTGTATTATTCTTCAACTATCCACTTCCTTATTTGTTTATCCCTAAAAATACTCAAATAACAAGTTAGATTCACAAGAATGAAATGTTTTTCATCATCAAAATAAAGGGTTTATTAATGTCCAATTTAGCCAACAATCTCCCCCTTTTTGAAGATGACAAACATTTCTAAAATATAAATCAAAGGAATTTAAATGACATGAGTTTCATACCTAAGATTTACCTGATGTAGTCTTTCTCTTGTTTATTCATGGAGTGTGTGCTAGTTATTCCAAAGAGATGTGGAACATAGTGTCCAACTCTTTAAGCAACATTTTATGTGTAGCCAAGAGATTATGAAACTCATTTAATTTTGAGTTATATGATTTAGTTTTTGATTTATATTACTTCTCCCCCTTTGCCATTTCAAAAAGATAACCAATCATTATAATGAAGACTATTTTTAGTACTCCCCCTGAATATGATGCTCCCCCTCAATATGATACTCAAATGTGAAAAACAAAGATAAGATATGTCCAATTCAAGCCACAAAGTAATCACTTTTTATTATCATGATAAGAATAACAACAAGCTCAAGTACATAAAAGAAAGATAATCCATTACAAAGTGATTACAATCATCTCACTACATGATTACACCTCACTGAAAAGATCTCATAATGTCATCAACCTCGGGATCCTTTCCAAGGAAAGGATCAACACCATAGTAGTTCACCAATGACTGCCAGTTAAGTGCACCTGTCTTGGTGAGAGCATAAGCTTCCAAGAAGGTGGGTACATGATCAAAACAAAAGTGGCCAGCAATATCTTGAAGTTGCATTGGTGAGAATTGAGTGTGGGAGAGGTCAAGTGATGGTGGATGTGGAACTTGAGTGTAGTTGTGAGATGTATTGTAAGGGTAGAGAGGTAAGTAGGTAATGTTATTAGATAGGGGATCAATGGATTGGCTAGGAATGGTAGGAGGAGGTGGGGGAATATCTTGAGTGGATGGCTCCCCATTCAGTCCAAGCCCTTTTATGTCCAAAATTAAAACCCATTTTCTCAACTGTATTTCTAGTGATCTTTTGGGGTTTCCTATCACATTTAAAACCTAGGTCCTCAATACTTTTCTTAAGACAGTATTGAGTAATTTTACAGACAAAGTCGGCATAAGGAGGATTGCCAGTAAACTCAACCATGTTCTTAAGAATAAGGAGAATAAAGTTGATGGGTATGCTATTTAGAATAGCATAAATGAGATACATGCGAAAGGTAGGTACCTCTGATTTGTTTTCTCTAGGATAAATATTGTTGGAAACAATTAGGTTTACTCTCCTAGATCCGGGTTTTAAATTAATGGCGTAATAGGTACCCCTTTCTTCATGGCAAGTTGTGTTGGGTAGAAAAATGGTTTTCTTAATATCACTCAAACTAGGGGTGGTGTCATCTTGTGAAAGCTTATTGAGAGGATTTCCAGTGGTTAGATCGATAAACCCCTTATATTATTCTACATCTATGTTTAAAATATTAAGAACATCCTCCTCAGAAAAGTGAAAATTAACCAAACCCACTAACCATAGTAGAAAAAAAAATGAGCATGGTCAGGATTTGTGGTTAGGTTGGCATAGAATTCATTTACGGCTTGGGAGGAGTAGGAGCAGAAGGATGGAGTAAGGAATTCTGAAAGATGTTGCACCTCAAAGAGCTCATCTAAATCGACGATGGTGATGAAGTCATTGATGTCCACCGACCGTCGAAGAAGAGGGGTCTTTGAGGATAGCTTGAGGTAGCGATCTTCAGCAGCAATGTCGTTGAAGGGAATGTCGTTGATGACTGTCAGCATCGGAGAGACTGTCCTTCCTTTCCTTGCAGCAACTTGCTTCTTTCCACGCGAAGAAGAGGAAGCCATCTTGAAGATATGATATGGAAGAGAAGCAAGGCAAGATTGTGGTAGAGAATAGCTAAAAATTTCAAGAGGAAGCCATCTTGAAGATATGATATGGAAGAAAAGTAAGGCAAGATTGTGGTAGAGAATAGCTAAAAAACTAGAGGGGAGCTAGAGAAGTGATATTGTGAATTGGTGAGAAGTGAGGCCATTTTGGGCTCTATTTATAGAATAATAGAACCATTCTTGGTCGACAAATTTGTCGACCGAGACACTATTGTTGCCAAGTTGTATGAGCTAGTTGAATAAAATAGTTCCTCAAGTGAGGGTCTAAATTGTTTGATACAATAAAGTCCAAAGCTTTTTATGTGTGAGAGATAGTTTAGTTTGACATTCAAAATGTTTTTTCAGGTTTCTTTCGACATTTTCTTTGGGGAGCCAAAGGGTTTGGTGTTAGGTTTTTGGGGACGTATTATCAGTATGCGCATAGGATGCACACACTTGATCTTTAAAATTTATATGACCCTAAGATAGACACACTCAAATACAAAAAGAAAAATTAACCCCACAAGCACACATGATTATATCACAGTTTAGGAGCAGGTAAGGTAGGGGTCAAACCCAAGGGAGATAAGGGCACTAGAGCATAGTTACTTTGGGCTAGGTTTATAATGTGGAGTCTAGGGTTGAAGGGCTTGGTTTTAAATTGGATTTTATTACACTAGTGATGAATAAGAAATTTAAGAAAGCAATAAGAAAAACCTAGAGTTAACCCTAGACAATGTAACTCTAATTAATACAAAATAAACTAAGTGAGAAAAGAGATTGTGTACACTAAACTAGCAATTAGAAACTAATACAAGCAAGAGTTAGGATAACACTAACACTACACTAGCAAAGCAATCCTAATTAACAACTTAGAGGAAGATTAGCTAGAGACTAACAAGAATTAATACAAGTAAGCACAAAGGTGCACTAACTGTACTAACAAGACCCAACTATCATGATGAAGGCTAACTAAGAATGTAAGTAAAGCAAGTAACTAGGCATGAATCAACTAGAAAGGGAGCAATATGGGTTTTTAATCAAGTTATGGGGGTGGACTATTTTGGTGGGTCGTGTAGAGCACCTGTTTGCGTGGTTGACCTATGAACTTTATTTAGTACCGCCGTCGCACCTTTGAACCACGAGGATCGTTCTATTTGTTTGGGCTTTGTCGATGTTAGTTGCACACTGTAGAGTGTCCTTTTTGCTGTGGTTTTGTGCCTATGGATGGCTTGATCTCGTGGTGCCATCACTCGTCGAGTAGGTTGTCAACCCAATAGCTCAGAGCACCTCGGGTTGCAATATGAGGCTCATCGACTTTGGCTTAAGGTCTCAAAGCTCAGGGGACCTTCAGACAAGGCTGGCCGTGCTGGAATCGCATGTTGGCAATTCCCTACCGATCATGCTCTAGCCACGTCGGGGATGGAAGGAGGTACAACAATTGTTGTGGCTGAATTCCCAATTTATCCTTCGCCCTGTGGTATTTTGATTTTTCGCCTCAGAGGTAATAATGGTATTTCACAAATTACTTTCTTCCTTTCTACACTATGGCAACTTGCCCAGTTGTCTGTGGGGCCAGCTGAGTTGGCAAGCCCTGATTGGGCCAACTCGGACCGAGCGGCCCCTTTCCCTCTCTCTCGTTGCTCTCTTAGTGCACACTGCTTACTTGGATTTATCTGATTGGCTGGATTTTGAAAATTCATAACTAATTATCCGTGGCTCAGAAAAATAAAATAAAATATATTTTGAAATCAGAGAAATACGGGCTATCCAATGGTGCTGGGTTTATTTTTTCTAGATTCTCATCTCGAAAATATGTGATTTTAATGAAGTTACCTAAATATATAATAACTTGTGAAATTCATAACTAAATATATATAAGTCAGACAAATATAATAAAATATGTTTTGGACTCAGGAAAAGGTAACCTAAAATATGGCATGGTTTTGATAACCTAAATCGCATGTGAAGAAAAAGGTAATTTTTAGGGTTTGAATAATCAATGAGAATTTGACCTAAATCTACATATATGTTTAATAGGTTCTTTGGAGGCCTAAACTTGGATCTAGAAGTGACTTTGGATTGTTTAGACTCTGAAGTGAGGAATATTTGCATTCCCTATTATTCTATGTTGAGAAATCACCTATATTCTTCTTTCTCTTGGTCCTGTGGACATTAGCATATACATAATGTCTTTTCTTTTAAAAATCATGGTTCATGTGGACTACCTTATTTGATATTGATCTTGTGATCATGGATATTCTCTTGGACTCTTTTTAACATGCTTTGTGCACGTTGGACTTACTTGATGATATGTGCCCACTTTGTAGTGGATGTTACTTCTTTTCCCACCATGGTAGTGGATGTTAATTCTATGGCACATTATTCTTTTATTCTTGTTTATCTTTTGATATGCATCATGTGGTGACTACTAGTATAATGTTGAATGTGCTTTATGTGGATGTGAAAATTCCCATATATGAATGCATCTGTGAAAATTCCAGCATATTTATAAATTATGGCAGATGTGAAAATTCGTGCTCGACAGATGTTGACAGACCCTACCACCGCCCTATTGTAGAGAAGATGGATACAAGACCCTTCTCGCTCTACATTTTTGGTAGATGTATATTTCCTACCTACATGATATATTATTCTAGTGTTGTCACAGGTGAAACACAGGGATGCTTTGAACTTATCTTTTGTTCTTATTTATCTTGTTATTAATGTTCTTTCCTTCTATGCCCTTTTGGGTAGTAGTTTTCTCTTTTATGGGAAGCCTTTATATTTGTTGTCCTTAATTCCATATATTTCTCAATTTTCCTATTTAGTATGCACATACCAACTTTTGCTGATGTTACCTCTTCTTCTCCTTTTTGTGGGTTATGCTTCCATCCACATGTTTAGGTCAAGGAGAGGATAGCAAGGTGGACTCGGACAACAACCTTTGTAGATAAGCTTTTGGGAGACTTGAAAGAAGTGGTTAGATGACCCTCGTCTGGATCCTTATTTGTTTAAGATAGTTATCCTTTGACTCACCCTTGGTGGTGTTGAGATATATAAAGATATCAAGCTTTGTAATAGTTAGAAAATTTCTCTTCCGCTACTACTTATTGTGTTATGATACATACATGTTAAATGAATTGGTTATCATCCTTTTGGCAAAAAATTATATGTGGTCTTTGGTTTTAGGGATGCTGCCTTTTTATTTCTAGTAGGGAGTGGTTCCCCTTTGGGATCCCACTCCTTACAACAACGAGCTTCCAATCTCAACATACAAATTAAAGAAAATGTTGTGCTCAATGGGAATGGAGGCTAAGATCATACATGCATGACCAAATGACTGTGTGTTATTTTAAAATGACTATATCAACTTGAAAGATTGTCCAAAATGCGGGGCGTCAAGGTATAAAATGATGACTTCGGGGAAGTCCAAAGCTATATCTCTTTCCAAGGTGATGTGGTATCAACCTATAGTACCACAATTTCGATGCATTTTTTCCAATACCTTGGATGTAGAGAATTTAACATGGCATGCAGAGCAAAGAAAAATAATGATGGGATCCTACAACATGCGTCCGATTCTCCATAATGGAAGAAGATCGATTTATTGTACCCTAAATTTGGTGAAGAAGTCAGGAATCTAATACGTGGGCTTTGTACTGATGGGATGAATCCTTATAGCACTTGAGCATCGTTCATAGCACTTGGCATGTTATGATTACAATTTTCCTCCTTGGATATATATGAAACATAAGTACGTCATGATGTCATTGTTGATATCGGGCCCAAAACAACTTGGCAATGATATCAATGTTTATCTTGAACCTTTGATTGATGACTTAAAGAAACTTCGAGGAGAAGGTGTGATGACCTATTATGCTTCATGTAGAGAGACAATTTGTTTGCAAGCTATGTTGTTTTGCACTATTAATGACTTTCCAACATATGAGAATTGTATGGATACAGTGTAAAAGGATCCAAAGCATGCCCTATATGTGAGGAGAACATTGATTCAATACAAACAAAACATGTTAGCAAGACTGTATATCTTGGTCGTCGAAGGTTTCTTCCAAGAGTTTATCCTTACTGAAGGTTGTGTAAAGCATTCAATTGAACCCCTAAACCTATATCAAGGGAAGTTATTTATGAAAGAGTAAAAGACTTTATCAATGCATTCGGTAAGAGATCACAATCTAATACTCTCACACAGGGTGATAAATCTTTATACAAGAAGAGGTCAATATTTTGGGATCTTCGTTATTGGAGTTCTTTTGTAATTAGGCATTGTATCCATGTCATACATGTTGAAAAAAAATGTATGATAACGTCATTGGTACTCTGTTGAATATACTAGGTAAGACTAAAGATCACATCAAATATAAAATGGACCTATATGAAATGGGCATAAGGAAAGAATCAACATCACAAGTTAGTAGTGATCGAAAAATATATTCACCTCCTGCTTGTTAAATGTTTTCTATATAGGAGAAGAGAACTTTTTGCTAGTGCTTTCTTAATGTAAAGGTACCACATGGATACTCTTCTAAAATGTGCATATTGGTATCAATGATGGATTTGAAGTTGATATGTCTTAAATCTCATTATTGTCACACTCTAATGCATCAAATATTGTCTGTGGCTATTTGATATGTACTGCCAAAGCATGTAAGATTTGCAATCACCGACATTTGTTTCTTCTTCAACACTTAATGGAGAAATGTTATTGATCCTAAGAATCTTGATAAGATGCAAAGAGAAGTGGTCATGACCCAGTGCCAGCTTGAGATGTACTTTCCTCCTTCATTCTTTGATATCATGATACATCTCGTTGTCCATTTGACTAGGAAAGTGAAAATGTTGGGACCAATTTTCTTACATTGGATGCATCCTTTTATAGTGTACATGAGTGTTTTTAAATGTGATGTTTGAACTTTTATCGACCTGAAGGGAGTATTATTGAGGGTTACGTGGGTAGGGAGGTTATGAAGTGTTGCAATGACTTTTTGAGTTGTAATAAAGCCCAGCCAGCAACAAGAATATTGAGGACTATTCCGACAAAGGGACTTTAGGAGCATGAGTGAAAGTAATTAGTCGTGAGCTGTGGGAATAAGCACACTTGTATATTTTACACAACATTGACAAAGTGAGTATTTATATTACTGAACATACCAATTTTATCAAGAAAAATATGCTCGAGGAAATTCAATGTGGCTTTCTAGAGAGCATAATAAGACATTAATTAGGTGGTTTGAAGATAAAGTCTTATGTCAGCTATCTCAAACACTAAATAATGTTCCTAAAAATATCAAATGGCTTGCCTTTGAATAAAAAATGAATGGTATATCTTATGAAGGGTTGAATGTGCAGTTGATAAGAGTGTCATCTGAAATAGTGGGGTCACCTTCAAGCATCTTCATTGTATTTTTCTAGTGTGAAGGATAAGAATTCACGTGAAGCTGAAATGTCATATTATCCTGTTGGCTAGTCTTCTTCATAGTAATGATAATATAAAATATCCTACTATTACATGAATATAGAGAAACTTTGAGTTACATTCGAGGGGAGTAAATGTGGGAGAGAATAATACTTCTACGATTGGAAGATAAGGTAGAGGCTCGGTATGCAAACTGAGATAGAATAGAAAATAAACGCAACCATCAAGCACAAATAATTAGGATCATTAGCCATAACTACACTATATATCTTCCATCAAAATTGGATTTTAGGGTGAGACATGTAAATTTTATATGTATATCATATATATTAGTTTGGAGTTATATGTGGTATTTGATCGGACATTAATATTCACATCGTATGCAATAAATAAATGATAAAATAAAAAATCCTATCATATCAATAATCCCAAAATATAGTAGATTAACGTGGCTCTGATACCAATGTAGGGAAATATGGCATTAGGTAGGCAACAAAAAAAAATTTACTGCCATATTCCCATAAAACCAACATATTGTGTCAATAACTATATAATAGAAAGGATGGTTTCGAGGATATACCTAGTCCTTGAGTAAGTCCAACGACAATCTCCTCATCAGTGTAGTTGTGCATATGTCTTCTAGTTGCACTCAACCATCATTTATGGTGGCTCCTGGTCTTCACTACGGATAGCAGGCTAACATTGTCCTCCTAGCGGAAAAAGTATCCACGCCTCTAGAGAAGTCCACATGGACCGCCTTGAACTCCTGTCATCCTACTAGAACGGACAAGATGGATTTGTCCCTCCTGTTGGTGTACTAGTCACCAACATGCTCTCCCACAATTGTTCTCCCTCGCTATCCCTCCCTACATCATGTATGACTTGCTCAGGTTGTCTCAATTACCAACACTAGAGAAGAGAAACACTTGTTAGAGGCAATTGATGTGTCTAAGAAGCCCCCAGTACCCCTTCATTTATAGGAGGGTTAGGATTAGGGTTCCCAATTTGTGTGAGAGTAAAAGAGATCAAAATATCACGAATTTTCACAATCTGTGAATGATAAATGGTCGGTTTGCTGGGAAAACTGAGCAGTTGGCATGGAGTCGATTGGTTCACCCAGTGAACTGATCATTTCATCATGTTTCCCAATCACATATGAATTGACAATTCTAATCTAATTAATGCACGACATGACATCATCCCTAATCCTTGATGCAATGGAATTGCACCATGAACAAGGTGTCTCGCTTCGTGAAAAGTTCATCTCACAACCATGAACTAACCGGTTCACTAAGTGAATCGCTCGGTTTGCTCCTGACTCATTCAGAACTCATCCAATTTAGTACTCAATCAACCTGACACTCCAACCGGTCATTTCACCACTTGAATCGAGTGGTTGGGAGTCCAGTCAGTTAGTTGATGTTTAAATCAAATACCTAAACACTTTAGTAATCAATTTAATTTACCATTCATGAACAAAACTCCTCTTCTAGGTGCATCCTATGTGAGTGACCCTATAGGTCCCATATTACGTTGGTAGTGAATGTCCATAACTACTTATGTCATCACAAGCAAAGAGTAGTGCCTAGCCATACATCATTATTACCCAAGTAAATGGAAAGTTGGAGAACAACTTCAACCTACAATCTATGATTGGTGTTGCAGTGTTTGTATAGTTCCTTTGTCACTGATATCCAGATTGAACTCGAGGCATGGAGCAGTCATCCTCTTCAACATTCAAGCTTTGTTCCTTGCTATAGCAAATTGAAAGAGATATATGTAAGCTCAATGTCACGTATTGATTCACACATACATGGCCATGCTTTTCTTAGTCTCGCTGATCAAGTGGTTATGATATCATACTCATGTAGGAGGGACAAATCCCATCTACATCATTCATACTCATCCCATGTGTCACAATGAACCCGATCATCACCTTTATGGCAACCCTTATTCAGGATCACAATGGATGATATCAAAGTATATCAAAGGACATGTGATGAGTGTTGTGACTTCAGGTCTAAGAACTACAATCACCACCAACAATATAAGAGATGATTCTGACTACCAATTACAGTCTTCATGTATCACTCTTATGGTGCTTTTGCCCGATACATTGTTTCCTAACAAGTATATATGTGCTTTGTTTGGTATAACATATCATGATTGATGAGATTTTGTGATTAACCAAGACACATACTCTAATCATATGTGTTATTGTTGTCTATCAACCTTCCACAATAAAATATGACTAGGGACATAACAAGAATATATATACTCTTAACATCTGTATGATCTCATTGATCAAGTCACGTACTTGAAGACATACATCATTGAGTAATAATCATTATGTAGATATTTATTATGTTACTTCATTATCTCATAACTAAATGAAATAGGATAAATTTCAACCATGCCTTTATTATAAATCAATTCATTTACAAGTTATGCCATTAAAATCATCATATGATTGGCTCTCTGGGCATACATACCAACATGTATTACATATTTAACATATGTTTTGCATTAACCAGATTTGATGCTCAAAGAGAAAGACATGCAAAGAATGTCCACAATCACAAGTTGGGTCAAGGTGGCTACACAAAGCTTCACCAAAAAAGACTGGAGGAATTTTCTTCTTAACAGCCTACTCCTAGGGCTGATGAGTCCTCTACTACTACTGCACCTCTACCTCACCATGATGAGTGGATAGCTGTGAGACAAACCCAATCTAGAAAAATACCCAACCCCGCAACCTCTGTGGTGGCTGCAAAAATGGTAAAATTTAACTCTCAGATAAATTACTATTAATGATTGTTATGTTTAACCTTGACCTTGATTATTATATTTTACTTACTAATTACTACTGATGATGACTAGAAGGAGCTCTACAAGAAAAGAAAAGAAGGAAAGTTCATACCTAAGGGTACAAGGTATGAACTAACAATTGCTCTAGGTAATCTAGAGCAACATGGGAATGTTAGGACTTTTGGCATTGGTGTCGGTATAAGATCCTTCTTTGGATCATCAGAGCATAAGTACAAATCTATACAGAAAGGAGGATTCTCAGAAGAGAAGGTACAAGAGATGATTGCAAAGGGAATAGATGAAGTAACGAGATATTATCATGCTTCTCATTCATCTCCTTAGATAGTACTTTTGGTGCCCCACTCCATATGAGGTGGACCACCCTACGATAGAGTGATTGGGAGTAATCACATGGACCCGCCGGCTAGCACGCCCATTGTATTTTTTGTGATATATTAGTCTTTCAGATTGATTTGTATAATATGTTTGTGTTTATGTATAATATAACACTATATAAAAATTTGTAGAGGTTGAGGTCAGGCCGTCTTTTATTAGAAGGTATGTTGTTTCATTGGGCAATGCTTACTCACGCCTTCTAGGTGACATGGTTCATGGTGCTCCAATGCCCATCGATGCGGTTCGCATGACGCCATGAATTGTCTACGACACTTAGTAATAGACAACACTACCATATGGCCACCCTGACCATGAGACTATAGGTGATGTAGAAGGCAACATGGTTGTGTGTCCCAAAGTGGGAGTTGTCTATAGCAATGTATGCTAAATTTACAATGGATTTGTATTTGTATATAATTGACATTTGATATGGGAATATATATACATGACATAGCACATAAGAAACCTTCTATAGTTCATCCTAAACTTCCTTGCAAAGATATGCAATCACCTACTTGGATTGCAAAGGACCTATTTGACACTCTAGCCTATTTCTAGGTGGTTGGCAGTATGTCTAGGCGACTTTAAAGAAGGGTCACCTATGATGGTCCATATTAAGGAGGATCTTGCAAGTCAAGCTCATGATAGTAGTGTATTTTTGCAAGATGTTGTGGACCTGTTCACTTATGCTTGGTTGGATTCAATTGTGATATAACTTTGGATATGGTGAGATCTTTTGGCTAAATACCTTATTTTATAGATGTTGATATATTTTCTTATATATTAATGCATACATAATATACATTTTGTAGCTACTTATATAGGGAGTGGACAGAGTTTACACTATCCCATGATTATACAGGTACATAAAGACCCAATATATGTTATTGAATACTCCTTTGCCACATTTTAATACTTTGGTAATGCGATAAAGTGCGATTATAGCTCCTTTCAATGCTGAATAAGTTTCAGTTACTTTGCTTATAATTTTGACTTAAGAGTTATATTTCATTGTGGATTTTGAAATTTCTTTTGTTTTCCTTCTTTTTGCTCATGAATAATCATTGAGTGTTGTTGGTAATTGTCCCTGAGATGCTAAGTGTGTATTCGTGAAATTTAAGACCTACCAACTTTTGATGCTTCATTGATACCAATCTACAGATATTATAAAAGTATTCCTTTGGTACCATATCTTTAATAAATCACTTACTAAAAGTTCTCTTCTCCTGTCTAGAAAACATGTAACAAGAATGTGGTATATATATATTTTTCAATCACTACTAACTTTAGTTGTTGATTACTTCTTTATACCCATTTCATGTAGGAGGATCCTGACAAGAATCTCTAAGCGATCGACGAAGGACCTTTGGAGTTTGTCGAGATGTTCTTCAAGGGTACACGTGCTAGATCGAGTTTTCTTCGAACAATTCAAAGGATATCGAATGTGTTCTTATTTTCTTCATGTAATATCTTCTTTCCAAAATTAGTTTTCTTGTTGTTCTACTTTCTCCCTCTCCTACCATGGCATAGGTTCATGGTGTTCCTTGCTAGAAACTCCTGCGTGTGGATGAAGAACCTTATCTTCTTCTCTTATTGTCTTAGATACACTTTGTTCTTAGAGTTTTGGTGGATTGATCTTGGTGGTTTGTTGCTAATTTCAAAGTTTCCCCTTTTAGACTTTGATTTCTTCTCTACCAAGATGAGTGATATGACATTAAAAGCATTTCTTGCCCATTTTCTACATGCATGGCTTGAATCTTGCTCTAGAAATTTGTAAAATGCTAATGGATAATCTTTTAAAGAATTGTTTCTCATAGTAAGATGACAATACAAGTTCTTAAGTTCTATATAATCTCGATGAAAGTTTTCTGCTATAAAGTAAATTTTTATTTGAATATGCAAGGTCTAAAATCTGAAATATAAGTGTAATGACTCCTAAAAATGTTATTCTTATGGAGTTTTAGTACCAAATAAAAAGGAAATATGACACATGTATTATTTCTCGTTGTAATAATGGTTGTAAGAAACCCCAGTATTGATGTAGCTCGTCCATAATAGGTTTTGAGCACATGATTGTTTATTTCTTAGAAATACCATAACTCTTACATCCATCAGACTTTTATGATGAAATTTTGGGTGTTGTCTTGCTTATGACTCATTAAGCTCTTTATAAAGTTTTGAATGGTGATGATTCTCCAACATGAAGTTATTAGAATATTTGGGCCTAAATACCATATTGGCCTTTTACATGTCCTAATTTGTGGCTTGATTTTTTTAATGACCAATGATGGATACATTTGCCTTAATGGAGTGACATGAAATGGTTTTATGCATTTTATATGTTTTGAAGTTGCAATCCATAAATAAATTTGTAAGAATCTTTTAGGTGTTTGTGTGTAACTTGATTGATCCAGAAAAAAATATCTAACTGACCAAAGTAACCAAGTATAACCTTAATCATGTAGTGCCTGGAAATCGTAGAATTGTCTCGGTGTCAGAACTTGTTGTATAATAAAATGAGTAGTCTAAAAGGAGTTCAGAATCATATATTGTTGAGTATATGTGGGTGCATGGAGGATGTATTACTATTATCTTGATCCCAATGTATTAGAGAATGATTGAGGTCGTGATGTGTTTTGATGTGATTGAGAGCGGTTGTGGTCGTAACTAAGAATTGTGAATTTATACCATAGTTTTTGGTGTCATAGCTTTGTACCCAGGACGGACATGGTTGTTTTATTAGTTGGGTCGATGTGACACTACGGTTGTTACTCATACTGAATGAGGGGAAGAGACCTTTAGATTCTGGATATGAGGTTGATTATGACTTCACAGTGATCAGCTAGCAGTTTGAGTGGTATGCCTTAAACTACCATGGATTTATAAAAAAACATAACATAGTCATGTAGTATAACTATTAGGGTTATTTGGGAAATCGCATTGGATGATAATCCTTGCTTTTCTTTTCTTTCTAGCATCATATGTGATTCATATCTGGTTACATAAAAATTATTTTACATGCTACTTAAATGATTCTTGTTTAGTTTAAATACAATGCTCAGTTTCTTCATATGTTATACTATCTGCCTTAACTGCTTTAATTATAAAATATGCATGTGAGAAATAAATGTTATTTGAGGCTATATCAATCGCAAGGACACGGGTCTCACCTTGTGGGTTTCCACACCCTTTTTAGGTGATCAACAATGTGGTCATACTTGTGGTGGTGAGTAGGCACAATTTGAAGATCAATAGAGGCATATATGTCATTGGGTGGTGTAGAGTCCTAGAGTCGTCCATGTACTCTCAGGTCCAAGCAGGGGGTTTTGTATTTCATGTATTAAGTAAATATTATAAAAATATTTACAACATCTTTTGTATACATGTTATGACAGAAGCCATGGGACTCATGTAAAATTATGTAGTATTGATATATATATATATATATATATATATATATATATATATATATATATATATATATATATATATATATATATAATATGTATGTGTGTGCATGGAGTTGGACCTAGGTGTAAATGTTTCGTATAAAATGTTAAAATTTATTCAATTTCAATTTTGTACCTTTTTGGTAATAAGGTTAATTAGTGTTTAATCGTCATTTTGGTTTTAAATAATCTCGTTTAAAGTGTCAGGTTGTCACATTTGGTGGTATGAGAGCTTTAGGTTTGCTAAGTCTACATGGACATAGAACTCAGGTTGTTGTGTCTGTTCTTACACATCCAACATGTATAACCATAGTTTATGGTTATATAGATATGTCTGCAGAACACGAAGGACATGTTGGGAGTAGTTATGTAACTCCTGGAGGTGGCTGTAGGATATGGGTACAACATGGAAGAATACCCGAGATGGGGATAGAACATATTGTTCCGCCTTCGTTTGATCCTACGACAATAGATGATACAACTTTTCAGTCTATTTTTGGACAGCTAATGGTGACAATCATGCATTTAGCGGACATGGCACTAACACCTTAACTGATGGTACCTATCACCAATGTTGAGTCTTAGGGTCTAGGGAAGACCTTCGAGAGACTGAAGCATGTGGGGTCCATGGATTATGCAGGCATAGTAGACACAATAGATACTGACATTTGGTTCATGGAGTTGAAGAAGGCGTTCAAGATATTGAATATCTTTGAGGAGGACAAGGTGAAGCATGCGAATTACCTTTTAGAGGGTAGTGTTGGCCATTGGTGGACCATAGAATAAAAGAAGAGACCAGGTGAGGTGGTCAGTTGGGAGAAGTTTTGTTGGGAGTGTGTAAGCTATTACTTTTTAGAGACATATATGGAGGAGAATATGGCTCGGTTGGACGGTCTACACCAAGGATTGTGGTATGTAAATGATAACAAGGTGAAGTTCATAGAATTGTTGAAATTCTTTCCTAACATGGTGGTGACAAAGAAGGATAGGATTAGAAGATTTGAGAAAGGCTTGAATGTTGATTTTGTACATATGGCATCTTCCTTGGAGTCTCGATAGAAGTTTTTCACCTTTGTGGAGTTTGTGAGGAGGATAGAGAGGAAAATTGTAGAGTAGTGAGAAGACTATGCTAGAAAGAGGTCAAGCCAATTCCAAGGAGTGCCTAGTGAAATCCAGTCAACAAGACCCTTGATCTTTGTCAGGTCGATAGAGTTGTTCCTTGTTGCTTTCAGCTAGAGGACTGACGATTTTGGAGATAACTAGCCATATGACATATAGCTAGCCATATGAGATATGAACGATGAATTTCTGAGTCGATAAGTTTTCTTTATTGATGAGTTTATGGATGACTAGCGGGTAGTCTAGCCTTACACCTGACGAGCTTCTGGGATGATGAAGTTTTGCTTGAGTGTGTCTGATGAAGTTTTTTTGAGTGTGTTCATGACCAATGATTGGCCATTGATCAATGGGTTTTCTAAGTTGTAGCTGATCAGGTCTTCTGGTTAATGAGAATCTAGTCTTTTGACCCACCTATATAAATACCTCCCTTCTCTCCTATGATTCATTTGGAGGATCATAAGTTATAATTAGAGGAGCCTAATAATAATCTCTAAACGGTCGAAAAAGGACCATTAGAGTTTGTCGAGTTGTTATCCGAGGGTGCATGTGCTAGATCAAGTTTTCTTCGGACGATTCAAAGGATATCAGCTGTATTCTTATTTTCTTCATGTAATATCTTCTTTCCAAAATTAGTTTTCTTGTTGTTCTCCTTTCTCCCTCTCCTACCATGGCAGAGGTTCATGGTGTTCCTTGCTAGAAACTTGTGCATGTGGATGAAGAACCTTATCTTCTTCTCTTCTTGTTTTAGATACACTTTGTTCTTAGAGTTTTGGTGGACCGAGCTTGGTGGTTTGTTGCTGATTTCAAAGTTTCCCCTTTAAGACTTTGATTTCTTCTCTACCAAGGTGAGTGATATTACATTAAAAGCATTTCTTGCCTACTTTCTACATGCATGGCTTGAATCTTGCTCTAGAAATTTGTAAAATGCTAATGGATAATCTTTTAAAGAATTGTTTCTCATAGTAAGATGAAAATACAAGTTCTTAAGTTCTATATAAACTCGGTGAAAGTTTTCTGCTATAACGTGAATTTCTCTTTGAATATGCAAGGTCTAAAATCTGAAATATAAGTGTAATGACTCTTAAAAATGTTATTTTTATGGAGTTTTAGTACCCAAAAAAGGAAATCTGACACATGTATTATTTCTTGTTGTAATGATGGTTGGAAGAAACCCCAGTATTGATGTAGCTCATCCATAATAGGTTTTGAGCACATGATTGTCTATTTCTTAGAAATACCATAACTCTTACATCCATTGGACTTTTATGATGAAATTTTGGGTGTTGTCTTGCTTATGACTCATTAAGCTCTTTATAAAGTTTTTAATGGTGATGATGCTCCAACATGAAGTTATTAGAATATTTGGTCCTAAATACCATATTGAGATTTTACATGTCCTAATTTGTGGCTTGATTTTTTTAATGACCAAGGATGGAAACATATGCCTTAATGGAGTGACATGAAATTGTTTTATGCATTTTATACATTTTGAAGTTGTAATCCATAAATAACTTTGTAAGAATCTTTTAGGTGTTTGTGTGTAATTTGATTGATCCAGTCAAAAATATCTAACTGACCTAAGTAACTAAGTATAACCTTAAACATGTAGTGCCTTGAAATCGTAGAACCGTCTTGGTGTCAGAACTTTCTGGATAATAAAAAGAGTATTTTGAAAGGAGTTCAGAGTGATACATTGTTGAGTATATGTGAGTGCATGGACGATGTATTATTGTTATCCTGATACCAATGTAATAGAGAACGATTGAGGTCGTGTCATGTTTTGATGTGATTGAGAGTAGTTGTGGTCGTAACTAAGAATTGTGAATTTATACCATAGTTTCTGGTGTCATGGCCTTTGTACCCAGGACAAACCTGGTTGTTTTATTAGTTGAGTCGATGTGACACTATGGTTGTTACTCATACTAACTGAGGGGAAGAGACCTTTAGGATTCTGGATATGAGGTTGATTATGACTTCACATTGATCAGCTAGCAGTTTGAGTGGTATGCGTTAAACTACCTTGGCTTAATAAAAAAACATAACTTAGTCGTGTAGTATAACTATTATGGTTATTTGGAAAATCACATTGGATGATAATCATTGATTTGCTTTTCTTGGTAGCATCATATGTGATTCATATCTGGTGACATAAAATTTATTTTACCTACAACTTAAATTATTCTTATTCAGTTTAAATAAAATGTTCAATTTCCTCATATGTTATACTATCTGCATTAACTGGTTTAATTATTAAATATGCATGTGAGAAATAAATGTTCATTGAGGCTATATCAATCATAAGGACATGGGTCTCACCTTGTGGGTTTCCACACCCTTTCTAGGTGATCAACAGTACGGTCATAGCTGTGATGGTGAGCAGGCACAATTTGAAGATCAGTAGAGGCATAGAGGTTGTTGGGTGGTGTAGAGTCCTAGAGTCGTCCTTGTACTCTCAAGTCCGAGCAGGGGGGTTTTATGTCGTGTATTAAGTAAATATTGTAAAAATATTTGCAACATCTTTTCTATACATGTCATGACAGAAGCCATGGGACTCATGTAAAATTATGTAGTATTGATATATATATATATATATATGTATGTATGTATGTGTGTATGGAGTTGAACCTGGGTGTAAATGTTTCTTATAAAACGTTAAAACTTTATTCGATTTCAATTTTGTACCTTTTTGGTAATATGGTTAATTAGCGTTTAATCATCATTTTGGTTTTGAGTAATCTAATTTAATGTGTCAGGTTGCCACATTTGGTGGTATCAGAGCTTTAGGTTTGCTAAGTCTACATGGACATAGGACTCAGGTTGTTGTGTTTGGTCTTACACATCGAACATGTCTAACCATAGTTTATGGTTATATAGATATGTCTACGGAACATGAAGGACATGTTGAGAGTAGTTATGTAGCGTCTGGAGGTGGTGGTAGGAGATGGGTACAAGATGGAAGAATACCCGAGACGGGGCTAGAACATATTGTTCCACCTTCGTTGATCCTATGACAATAGATGATCCAGGGTTTTTAGTCTGTTCTTAGACAGCTAGCGGCGACAATCACGCATTTAATTAGCTGACATGGCACCAACACCTTAACTGATGGTACCTATCACCAATGCTGAGTCTTAGCGTATAGGGAAGACCTTCGAGAGACTGAAGCGTGTGGGGTCCATGGATTATGCAGGCATAGTAGACACAATAGATGCTGACATTTGGTTGATGGAGTTGGAAAAGGTGTTCAAGATATTGAATTTCTTTGAGGAGGACAAGGTGAAGCGTGTGAATTACCCTTTGGAGGGTAGTGTTGGACATTAGTGGACCATAGAAGAAAAGAAGAGACCAGGTGAGGTGGTCAGTTGGGAGGAGTTTTTGTGGGAGTTTGTAAGCTATTATTTTTCATAGACGTATATGGAGGTGAAGATGGCTCAATTGAATGGTCTATGACAAGGATTGTGGTATGTAAATGATTATAGGGTGAAGTTCGTAGCACTATTGAGATTCTTTCTTAACATGGTGGTGACGGAGAAGGAGAGGATTAGAAGGTTTGAGAAAGGCTTGAATGTTGATTTTGTACATTTGGCATCTGACTTGGAGTCCCGATAGAAGTTTTAGACCTTTGTAGAGTTTGTGAGGAGGACAGAGAGGAAAATTGTAGAGTAGTGAGAAGCCAATGCTAGAAAGAGATCAAGCCAATTCCAAGGAGTTCCCAGTGAAATCCATTCAACAAGACCCTTGATCTCTATTAGGTCGATAGAGTTGTTCCGTGCTGCTTTCAGCTAGAGGACCGACAATCTTGGAGATAGCTAGCCATATGAGATATGAACGACAAAGTTCTGAGTCAATGAGTTTTCTTTATTGATGAGTTTATGGAGGACGAGCGGGTAGTCTAGCCTTACACCTGACGAGCTTCTGGGATGATGAAGTTTTGCTTGAGTGTGTCTGATGAAGTTTTTTTGAGTGTGTTCTTGACCAATGATTGGGCATTGATCAATGGGTTTTCTGAGTTGTAGCTGATCAGGTCTTCTGGTCAACGAGAATCCAGTCTTTTGACCCACCTATATAAATACCCCCCTTCTCTCCTATGATTCATTTGGAGGATCATAAGTTATAATTAGAGGATCCTAACAAGAATCTCTAAGCGGTCGACGAAGGACCTTTGGAGTTTGCCGAGTTATTGTTCACAGGTGCACGTTCTAGATCGAGTTTTATTCGGATGATTCAAAGGATATCGACTGTGTTCTTATTTTCTTCATGTAATATCTTCTTTCTAAAATTAGTTTTCTTGTTGTTCTCCTTTCTCCCTCTCCTACCATGGCAGAGGTTCATGGTGTTCCTTGCTAGAAACTTGTGCATGTGGATGAAGGACCTTATTTTCTTATCTTCTTGTCTTAGATACACTTTGTTCGTAGAGTTTTGGTGGACCGAGCTTGGTGGTTTGTTGCTGATTTCAAAGTTTCCCCTTTTAGACTTTGATCTCTTCTCTACCAAGGTGAGAGATATGACATGAAAAACATTTCTTGCCTACTTTCTACATGCATGGCTAGAATCTTGCTCTAGAAATTTGTAAAATGTTAATGGATAATCTTTTAAAAAATTGTTTCTCATAGTAAGATGAC
Source organism: Alisma plantago-aquatica (assembly GCA_963693085.1). Taxonomy (NCBI): domain Eukaryota; kingdom Viridiplantae; phylum Streptophyta; class Magnoliopsida; order Alismatales; family Alismataceae; genus Alisma; species Alisma plantago-aquatica. The sequence goes on from OY856410.1 coordinate 1,302,435,220, forward strand.
AATACAAGTTCTTAAGTTCTATATAAACTTGATGAAAGTTTTCTGCTATAAAGTGAATTTTTCTTTGAATATGCAAGGTCTAAAATCCGAAATATAAGTGTAATGACTTCTAAAAATGTTATTCTTATGGAGTTTTAGTACCAAATAAAAAGGAAATCTGACACATGTATTATTTCTTATTGTAAAGATGGTTGGAAGAAACCCCAGTATTGATGTAGCTCATCCATAATAGGTTTTGAGCACATGATTGTCTATTTCTTAGAAATACCATAACTCTTACATCCATTGGACTTTTATGATGAAATTTTCGGTGTTGTCTTGCTTATGACTCATTAAGCTCTTATAAAGTTTTGAATGGTAATGATGCTCCAACATGAAGTTATTAGAATATTTGGGCCTAAATACCATATGGGGCTTTTACATGTCCTAATGTGTGGCTTGATTTTTTTAATGAACAAGGATGGATGCATATGCCTTAATGGAGTGACACGAAATTGTTTTATGCATTTCATACATTTTGAAGTTGCAATCCATAAATAATTTTGTAAGAATCTTTTAGGTCTTCGTGTGTAACTTGATTGATGCAGTAAAAAATATATAATTGACCTAAGTAACCAAGTATAACCTTAATCACGTAGTGCCTTGAAATCGTAGAATTGTCTTGGTGTCAAAACTTGTTTGATAATAAAATGAGTAATCCAAAAGGAGTTTACTGTCATATATTGTTGAGTATATGCGGGTGCATGGATGATGTATTACTATTATCCTGATCCCAATGTATTAGAGAACGATTGAGGTTGTGTCATGTATTGATCTGATTGAGAGTGATAGTGGTCGTAACTAATAATTATGAATTTATACCATAGTTTCTGGTGTCATGGCCTTTGTACCTAGGACGGACCTGGTTGTTACTCATGCTGACTGAGGGGAAGAAACCTTTAGGATTCTGGATATGAGGTTGATTATGACTTCACAGTGATCAGCTAGCAGTTTGAGTGGTATGCCTTAAACTACCATGGCTTAATAAAAAAACATAACATAGTCGTGTAGTATAACTATTAGGGTTATTTAGCAAATCACATTGGGTGATAATCATTGCTTTGCTTTTCTTGCTAGCATCATATGTGATTCATATCTAGTTACATAAAATTTATGTTACCGGTTACTTAAATGATTCTTGTTTAGTTTAAATACAATGCTCAGTTTCCTCATATGTTATATTATCTGCCTTAACTGCTTTAATTATAAAATATGCATGTGAGAAATAAATGTTGTTTGACGTTATATCAATCGCAAGGACACGGGTCTCACCTTGTGGGTTTCCACACCATTTTTAAGTGATCAGCAGTGCGATCATACCTGTGGTGGTGAGCAGGCACAATTTTAAGATCGGTATAGGCATAGAGGTCGTTGGGTGGTGTAGAGTCCTAGAGTCGTCCATGTACTCTCAGGTCCGAGTAGGGGGTTTTGTAGGTCATGTATTAAGTAAATATTGTAAAAATATTGACAACATATTTTGTATACATGTTATGACAGAATCCATGTGAATCATGTATATATATATATGTATGTATGTATGTGTGTGTATGGAGTTGGACCTGAGTGTAAATGTTTCTTATAAATGTTAAAACTTTATTTGATTTCAATTTTGTACCTTTTTGGTAACATGGTTAATTAGTGTTTAATCATCATTTTGGTTTTGAGTAATCTCATTTAACGTGTCAGGTTGCCACATTTAGTGGTTCAAAGATTTAGGTTTGCTAAGTCTACATGGACATAGGACTCAGGTTGTTGTGTCTGGTCTTACACATCCAACATGTCTAACCATAGTTTATGGTTATATAGATATGTATGCTAAACATGAAGGACATGTTGAGAGTAGTTATGTAGCGCCTGGATGTGGCGGTAGGAGATGGGTACAAGATGGAAGAATACCCAAGACATGGCCAGAACATATTGTTTCGCCTTTGTTTGATCCTACGACTGTAACATCCCTGACCTGGGTTATGAAATAACCCTAGGTGTTTTGCTTAAAAATGTAATTAGAAAATTGTGGTTATCTTGTGTAATGTAATTAAAGCCTCTGAGGAACATATATTTCCATTTCAGTCCTTTTTGAACAATGTTGTAATATTGTTTTGTTAAATATGGACCTATGTGCAAATTATCCAAGTAGAGGGGTTAACTTGCAAATTGCACATTTTTAGATGTTCCTCTGACGATGAGACATCATAAGAATGCATATGATATGGTGGAATGGATTCCACAATCTTGGGCACCAAGATATAGCTTGTAGAGTAATCTTTGTGCTTTAAAAACCTAGTTTTGGTGTAAAGTGCAATTTACCCAAAACAGGGCGCAACATGTAAAATCTACCCTCTAAAGTATCTTTCATGACTCTTGGCACCAAGTAGAGTAAATAATGTGAGGAGGGCGCCTCATTTGATTGATCAAGTAAGAAAGACAACCTTAATATTTAAATAAGCAAGTTATATGCAAAATGACCCTTCTATATGTGCAACTTAGTAAGGTGTTTGGCTTCTTTTCCTCTAAACCTTGGATAAAGAAGGAGTTTTGATTAAGTATAGAAGGGAGAGACGTGGCCATGAAGTGGAGAAGGACCCATATGAGAAATAAGGAAATAATTGTTCTTATCTTGAAAATATACCCAAAGTATACAAGCACATCTCTTTTACAAGGCAAGGGATCGTTTCCCTTCATCCCTTCACTTATCTCTTTGCTTGGACCAACCAAGAAGGAGCTCAGGAGCAGAGGAGAACGGCCAAGCTGAATTGGGTAAGCTATGCTCATCTCCTAGCTCATATTCATGGAGGAAGTCTTGCAACAAGGTTGGTTTGTTAGTCTTTCTTACACAAATCTCCTTTCTAGCCATCTTCTCCATCCAATTCTTGAGGAAAGGACCTTGGACAACCTGTGGAGATCAAGCCACCATTAAAGCTACGGAGGTTGGAGCTCTAGATCAGATCCTAAGGTGGGTTTTATAACTCTAAACCTTAAAGTTTTGTTAAGTGCATCTTCTTCTCCTAGAATCATTGCTTGTTCTCCTTTCTTTCACACTTCTATGTGTTCTTGCAACCAAAACTGTGAAGAACAGTCCATGTTCTTGAGGTAGAAGAAGGTGGAATTAATTCCAAAGTTTTATCCTGATCCTAATTTAGCAAACGATCCTCCACCTCTTGCCCAAACGGTTTGCAAAACCGTTTGGAGCAAACGGTTTCAAAACCGTTTGAAAGCAATCGGCTTAATCAAGAACGTTTGAGGACAAATGGTCCAAGACCGTTTGGATGCTTTGACCAAGCATTGACCGTTTGGAGGACTGTTGTATATAATATGGACTAATTATCTACCAAAAATCACCAAGTAATTCTAAGTAAATCACCAATTGAAGGCACATTAGTCACCTAAACCCTAATCGGGTTAATTGCTGAATTCAATAAGTTAATCATGTTGAAGTTTGGGTTGAGTGGCCCAAACGGTTTCAAAACCATTTGGGGACCACCCAAACGGTCTCAAGATCGTTTGGTGATCACCCAAGACCATTTGGAGGTCTAGGGTCAAGTGGGGTTGATCAATTGAGGGTCCAATCACATCAAGTTGTTGAATAATCAAGTGCTGATTTTGTGACCTAAATTAGAGTTCAACCCTTGAGTGAATGACTTAGTTTTTGATATAATAATGGGTAAACGGTCTCAAGGCCATTTGGAGGATGTCCAAACGATCCCAAGACCTTTTGGGGTCAGGTCATGACCCAATTGAATGATGGTTCAATAGGTTCAACATCAATTAGACTCATGTTGATGCATGTTGAAGGGTGATCGATTCCAAACCCTAATCTAATCAATCCAAACCCTAGTTGGTGACCAATTGAGGTTCAATTGAGGGTCAAATCAGTAAGGATTGATATAATTGACTCAATTGATAAGTGGCTAACCTTTGCATGATCGATTGAGGGGTTCAACCTTGGAAACCCTAATTCAATTGGATAGGTTGAGGCACTTTTTGGTCCATGCGGTTTTGAGGGTGTTTGGACCAAACGGTCTCAAGAACGTTTGAAGCCAAACGGTCTCAAGACCATTTGGGACCAAACGATCCCAAGACCGTTTGGTGGTCATGTGGTTTCAAAATCAATTTGGTCATGCGGTTTCAAGATCGATTTGTCCATGCGGTTTCAAAGTCAACGTTGGCCAAACGGTCAACGAGACCAAATGGTTTTCACCTCACCTAGGGAAAACGGTCTTGATGGTGTACTTTGCCATGCGGTCTTGAAAGTCAAAGGGACCAAATGGTCAACAACTCCATGTGGTTTCAAAACCATTTGGAGGTTGAAAGTGCAAAACTGTTTGGGGTCTTTTAAGGTCAAGAACATTTAATGCTTTAAAGGCTAAGATGGTTTAGTGGTTGATAAACCTAAACCCTAATGATACCTAAAGTAATTAAGGGATTAAGTAATTAGTGGTTTTATGCATGTTAAGGTCAAAGGTGAACATTACAAAAGTACCCTTGATGGGATAGTGTGACTAGTACCTCTTGATCAACAAACCCTAATGACCACCATGTTGATGACATAACTTATGTTATCATGGTTGATTTGACTTAATCTAATCAAGGATGATGTAAGCATCATCTAATGGTAAGAGGAGAGAGAAGACTCCTAATATGAAACAGAATCAAGAAATAAACCTCCAATATGTATGAATACACCTAATTAGGGTATGATCCTTCATAAAGAGATCATGGAAACCCTAATTATGATGGTCAATGAATCTTAACCTAATTTGAGAATATTAATGGAAGTAATCTTCATACATAATGATAGTATTATCCTAATTCACTATGATGTGAATAGTAAACCCTAATATAGGGTAATATGATGTAATGTGAATAGTAAACCCTAATCTAGGGTAATATGATGTAATGTGAATAGTAAACCCTAATCTAGGGTAGTGTGATGGTATGAACAGTGAACCCTAATTCAGGGTTATGCTTTTAAGCAGGATACTTTATACTTGAGTATGAAATAAGTAATCATTATACTAAAGGGGTTGAATAACCACAATTAAAGTAAAGAGGAAACCCTAACCCTAGAAACCAGCCGTGGTAATGTAACACGGTCATGGTATTCCTATGAAGCACGACCGTGCAAGGTAGCACGGCCGTGGTGACTTTCCTTTGCACGACCGTGCAAGATAGCACGGCCGTGGTGTTCTATATTTAATTTGAAAAGGAATTATATTGTGCTGATACAGATACAATGTACATGTTATCAATTGTGTTAGCCATGCATGTATTTATAAAGAAGTGATCATAGCCAGGTAAGGGTTATGATGTCACATTCATTGAAAGTACTTTATAAGTTTTGAAAGTAATGACATGCTATGTTGTCTAGTAAAAGATAACATATGAGATTGATAGGCTGTCATAGCCATGAGGAATATCTGCATTACTATAATCAAGGTCATACTGCTAGATGACCTGATGTCAACATGTACTTAGTAACAAGTGTGTTAATGATTTAAGGGTTGAACACCCATATTCCTGAATCACAATGATTAGATGGTTAGGAATTGATATCCCAATGTTAACAAGATGTGAATTGAACTTGATACAAGATGGTACCCTTTCTTTATAGCAATTGTTTAATGGTTTATGTTTGAAAACATGCCTGATGCTAAAAGAATACCATAATGTACTTAAATAATCAAGTTTAATGATATCACGTAGAGCCCTGACCATAGATCCATCATTATCAGAAGTTAAATGATGGTGAAATAGGTTTTCCTAAGGGAACTCCTGGAGAGCATACTTTTGAGTATGTGGGGGTTATGGACACGAATGCCATACATCCTAATGTAGGAAATGGTGTGAGATGAACCTTTAATCTCTCATTCCTTCATTATATGTGTATGTCGGGATGATGTATCACTAATCTCCCGATGATGTTGTTAATGCCGCATCGATGAGAGATAAATAAGAAATCTCTCGATGGAGAAGAGAGTACAGCACGCCACTGTAACTCTAATAGCGAAGTTGCCAGAATACCCTGGAAAGCTATTATAGCAGAGAGACAAGATGTCCTGCATGTTGTTCCTCACACTGACTGAGGATGATGAGGTCATAGGAATCCTGCTCTTCTAATGACCTATGTATGGTACCGATTGCGATTTAGTAATGGTCGGTTGGAGTATGAGAGGTGTAACTCATCTCCTCAGGGCATAAATATGTTTGAAAAACTTAATCATCCGTGTAGCATATTTTCTTAGGTTGAATTACGAGAAACAATGATTGATGTTACATTGTTTATAGTGCTCTAGTTAAATAACTAGTACATATGTTTTTCATATTCCTTAAAGATATGTCTCTTGTCATTCAATTAAGTTATAATTGAATTGATTGCTTAAAAGAAGGTTGCTTCACTTGGTTTATACTATATTAAACCTACTATTGAATGCTTATAGTTCTTCTGCTTAATGTTATTCCTTTATTGCAATAACAAAGCTCCTGGCGAAGAGTTATAACTCTCGATGGGACAATTATTCAATTGTCTCACCCCCGTGGGATTAATTTTTAGGTAATCGCCGAAGAAGAGGAAGAAACCTTACAGTGGGTGAGCAGCAACAGTAGCAGCAACATCTGGGGCAACAGTGATCTTCAGGTGGAGACACTGTCTGTCAAGTCTTGTATATAGAACGTCCTATGTGTCGTCTCTATACTCTCATGTCCTAGGAATCGGTAGATGTTTAAAGTAGATCTGAGATTTTTGGCTCGATGTCTCGAGATTTTTGTATCTTGCTTGAACAGTTAACAAGAAATTGATGTTGTAACTCTCAAGATGTGTTTTATACAGAGATGAACTGATGAATCAGTTGTAAATAACTCATTTTTTTTCTTTATGAAAAAGTTTTAAAATTTTAGTAATTTTTGCTTCTAGTTAATCGCTTCCGCTTTGGTTTAAATTAGTTAATCTCGTGTTTTATGAGTTGGATCCCACATTTAGTGGTATCAGAGCACTAGGTTCACTGAGTCTACAGAGACATAGGACATAGATAGTTGCATAGTCACAATATACTCCGACTTTTTGAAAAAGTCACGTTTAAAACACAAATTTTTCCCTAGACGTATCAAACGGACGAATAATTCCCAATTTGAGCATAGTCACAATATATTACATTTTATTCCCGTATTATTCACGAATTACTCACGTTTGATGTTTTCTTCTGGTTTTATATTTTTTTCATGTACTTTCTCATTTATACTATTTAATACTCTAACTTAATTTGAGTGTATATATGCGCGTATATGTAAATACACGGACATATAGATATGTATGCATGTATGTGTGTTATATATGTATGAAACAAATGTATAGATATGTACTTATATATTTTGCAATATATGTATACAATATATATATATATATATATATTTGTGTGCTATATACATGTGCAATATATATGTGTGTGTGAATCCTCCGATCTTTTGCCGACTTTTTACCAAATCGTTGACCGTATTTTTACCGTATGTTGACCGCTTTTTACCCGAATTTCCTGCATAATTCCCGAATCCCGAATCTTTCAGCTTGACCGAACGTATCTCGAATACCGAATTTGTGACTATGGATAGTTGAGTCTGTTCTAGAGTCTTCCAGTATATCTAATAGTGTCTTCTGCTCGTACATTAGGAGAAGATAAGACTAAGGATGTCTGGATCACCCGAAGAACACATTGTAGAGAGTAGTGTCGCTGCACCCAGAAGAGGTGCAAGAGACCAAGATAGAGAAGAACCTGTACCTGAACTACCCCAGTTCAATCCAACTGACATGGGGAACCCAGCCGTCCAAGCCATGTTTGGGCAGTTCATGACTGCTATGACACACATGATTGATAGGATGCCTATACCTGAACCTCAGGCACCTACCCATCCTGAAGGATAAGGAATCAGCAAGACGTTTGAATGACTTTGCCGAGTTGGAGCCATAGAGTATGCTGGAACAGCTGACCCAACAGATGCTTACTTATGGTTAAATGAACTAGAGAAGGCCTTTAGAATCCTGAACATCCCAGAAGCTGAGAATGTTAGACATGCTGTATATCTTCTCAAGGGGAGTGCTGGTTATTGGTGGACCATGGAAGAACAAAAGAGGTCTGTAGTGGAGATTGCATGGGAAGCTTTCCGACGGGAATTTATCAACATATATTTCCCTAAGACGTTTCTGGATGAGAAAATCTCTCAGTTTGAGAAGATACGACAAGGTTTAATGAACATTAGCGAATATAAGGCCAAGTTCATGGAACTTTTGCGGTTCTATCCGCACATGGAGACTACAGATGAAGAAAGGATTAGGCATTTTGAGAAAGGGTTAAACGCTGAGTTGACTACTCTTGTGTCTGTCCTAGAGAACAGAGAAAGGTTTGATACCTTTGTAGAGTCTGTTAGAAGGGTATAAAGGTCTATGGCAGAGAAGTGACAGACCCAGAACAAGAGGATGTATCCCCAGTTCCAAGGATCTTCATCTAAAGGTTTCAGGAAACCTAGGTTTTCAATGCCTACACCACCACCTAGATTCAGTAACCAGACGCAGTGGACGTCAAATAGAGGTAGAGGACAAAGTTTACCACAGGGAAGAGCCCATAACTCGGTATCTGAATCGGTTACAGGACCACCCAAACCACAAAAACTGAACAAAAGTTGTTATATATGTGGAAAGATGGGACATCTGATGAAGGATTACAGAGCCAGAGAAGTGAGTGTGACTCAACCCCAGAGGCAAAGTCAGCAAGGTTCTCAAAGGAGATAGTTTCCAGGTAATGCTAGAGGACGTGGACAAGCATCCCAAGTTGGATCATTGGCACCAGGGAATCGAGCAACGAATCAACCATAAGCAACGGCAAGATTCTACGCGATAAATCCACCTGAAGAAGTGGTCAACCCTAGGGTTGTGGCAGGTCAGATGGAATTGTTATATTCTGATATGTCTACATCTTGTGTTGTATCTGTTTTAATTGATCCGGGTGCTACGCACTCCTTTATCACTCGAAGAGTGATTTTTTACTGCAATCTGACTATAAGTCATAGAGCAGATAGTTTGTTGTTAGAAACTCCATTGATGGGATCTGCTGTGCTGCAGGAGATATGTTCTCCCTGCATTCTCTTCTTTTCTGAACATCGCATTCAAGTGGATCTTATACCACTTGAGATGCATGGATTTGATATAATCCTTGGAATGGATACCTTAGAAAGGTATAAGGTTGTTTTGGATTGTGAATCCAAGCAAGCTGTGTTTGCTGATGATAGTGACACATGGATCTTTCAAGGAGAGAGAAAGATTCTACCCACCTGTCTTGTGTCAGCTATGGTTGCTGAAAAGCTGATGAGGCAAGGATGTTATGCATTCTTGGCCCATGTGGTAGATACTACCATGGATAGTCCTAGCCCTGTCGAAGTTCCTGTAGTCAGGGAATTTGAAGATGTCTTTCCCGAAGAACTTCCAGGTGTGCCACCGCCTCGGGAAATTGATTTTGAGATCAATCTAATCCCATATATGAAACCTATAGCACAAACACCATATAGGATGGCGCCTGCTGAGATGGCAGAACTCAAGAAACAACTGCAAGAGTTTCTTGAGAAGGGTTTCATCCGACCGAGTACTTCACCCTGGGGTGCTCCGGTCCTCTTTGTTAAAAAGAAAGACGAGTCAATGCGGTTGTGCATTGATTACTGACAGTTAAATAAAGTAACAATAAAGAATAAGTATCCTCTGCCGAGGATTGATGATCTCTTTGACCAGTTGCGTGGTGCAACCATCTTCTCAAAGATAGATTTGAGGTCGGGATACCATCAACTCCGTATTAAGGATAGTGACATACCCAAGTCTGCTTTTAGGACAAGGTATGGTCACTATGAGTTCACAGTTATGTTGTTTGGACTAACTAATGCACCATCTGCATTTATGGAACTCATGAATAGGATCTTTCGACCTTTTCTCGATCAATGTGTTGTTGTCTTGATAGATGACATTCTGATCTATAGTAGAAATGCTCAGCAGCACGAACAACATCTTCGTCAGACTCTAACTTTGCTAAGAGAACATAAGCTATATGCTAAGTTTAGCAAGTGTGAGTTCTGGTTACCAGAAGTATCTTTCCTTGGACACGTGATATCTGCTTTAGGTATACGTGTTGACCATAAAAAGGTAGAATCCATTCTGCAATGGGAGCAGCCGAAGACACCGATTGAAATTCAAAGTTTCTTAGGGTTGGCAGGCTATTATAGGAGGTTCATTAAGAACTTCAGTTCGATAGCTTTAACCTTGACTAAGTTGACTAGAAAGGATGTTCTTTTTACCTGGAGTGATAAGAGTCAGCAATCGTTTCAGACATTGAAAGAAAGGTTGAAAAGTGCACCAGTGCTTGTGTTACCTGAGCAAGGGAAAGGATATATAGTTTTCTGTGATGCCTCGAAGAATGGACTTGGATGTGTGTTGATGCAGGATAAACAAGTGATTTCTTTTGCTTCTCGATTGCTTAAGAAACATGAGGAGAATTATCCGACACACGATCTAGAGCTTGCTGCTATAGTCCATGCCTTGAAAATCTAGAGACATTATCTTTATGGGGAGACGTTTCAGATTTTCACAGACCATAAGAACCTTAAGTATATCTTTTCTCAGCATGAGCTTAACATGAGGCAATGCCGCTGGATGGAGTTAATCAAGGACTATGATTGTACAATTTATTACCATCTAGGGAAGGCCAATGTGGTTGCAGATGCTTTGAGTAGGAAATCGGTAACACCAGCCTTAGATAGAGCACAACTGAATTCCTTAGTATGCTCTAGAAGGGATATGCTTATCTCCTTAAGGCAAAACAATGTACAATTAAGAGTATCATTGTTAGACGGGTTGTTAGCTGAGATGCACATAAAACCTACCCTGAGACAACAGATTAAGGAGGCACAACAAGTTGATGCTACAGTTCAGCATATTAGATCGGAGTATGGTAGTGAGAAACGAGATGGTTTCCATGACTCGTATGATCAAGTAGCCTGTTATCATGGTAGGATGATTGTACCTGATGTGGATAACTTGATGAAGTTAATCCTGGAAGAAGCTCATTCTTCAATGTATGCTATGCATCCAGGAAGCACCAAGATGTATCGTAATTTGAAACATATGTATTGGTGGCCTGGTTTGAAGAAAGACGTTGCTGAGTTCGTTATGCGGTATCCTATGTGTCAGCAAGTTAAAGCTGAACACTAGAAGCCTGCAGGAACAATGCAACCTTTACCTATACCACAGTGGAAGTGGTATCATGTAACCATGGACTTTGTGGTTGGTCTACCCAGGACAGCCAAAGGACGTGATTCCATTTGGGTAATAGTTGATAGGTTGACAAAGACAACACATTTCTTACCTGTCAAAACAACCTATTCTGCTGAGAAGCTGGCACAATTGTATGTAGATGAGATAGTACGACTGCATGGAGTTCCAGTTACCATTGTTTCTTATAGAGGTCCCCAGTTTACGAGTCATTTTTGGGAGCGACTTCATAAAGCCTTAGGCACAGAGCTAAGGTTTAGTACAACCTTTCATCCTCAGACTGATGGACAATCAGAGAGGACTATACAAACTTTAGAAGACTTGCTCAGGGCATGTGTTCTTCAGTTTACAGGAAGTTGGGATATGCACCTAAGCTTAATAGAGTTTGACTATAACAATAGCTATCAACATAGCATTGACATGGCACCTTATGAAGCCTTGTATGGTAGACGTTGTAGATCACCCCTGTGCTGGTATGAGACTGGTGAGAATCAACTTTTAGGTCCTGATCTTGTACAGCAGGCCACTGAGAAAATTAAAGTAATACAACAACAGATAAAGACGCACAGGATAGGCAGAAATCTTACACTGATAAGCGTCGTAGACTTCTAGAATTCCAAGTTGGAGACAGAGTGTACCTCAAAGTCTCACCTTGGAAAGGAGTTCTGAGATTTGGGAGGAAAGGAAAGTTAGCTCCTAGATTTATGGGGCCTTATCCAATCATTGAATGGATTGGGAATGTGGCAACACATCCCACTATCACACAGACAGCGAGGTGTTACATGAAAATGTGCGGAAATCACCATAACCACAGATTACCAAAAACACAGGTTAATTAAAACCGATTGCAGAAAATGGATAAACTGTGAAACTATTTCATTCAAGTCCTCGTCCTGCAGAAAAACATGTTATATAAACATATACAAGCCTTGATACGTATCCACAACTTAGAGAAACAACTGTCTTGTCGTCACATGAGTTCATCACTTGTTATATATACATAACGACCCACATCCGGCCAGAAGTAGGATATACAGAGGATCAACAGCCATACATCGTGAAACAATGCCAAAACGCTCCCAAGGACCTGAGAGTACAGGGATGACTCTAGACTCTACTACAAAACACCAAAACAGCAACATATCCATCTCTTGCCTTTTACTGCTCGTCTTGCTGTTCGGCCGCAACTCTGCGACCACCACCACGTCTAGCTCGACCATATGAAAACCAGCAGAGTGAGACAATTGAACATTATCCCAGCGAGAAACATAACTCCCCGCCAAAACTATAAAACCAGAAGGATAAAGCAACAACAGTAGATAAACAGTAAAACGTAGAATAATAACAGTTGATATAACAAAGCTATTCGTACCATCAGGATTACGAAGCTGTACACAGAACATATCACCACTTATCTCTTTCTGGAACATGATTGACAAGATAAGGTTTACAAGGTCTTACCACATATGAAGAACATATAAGCAACTGCAAGATATAATAGGATTAACTATGCAAGCAAGGCCTCAGCCAATGTTCCGTATTTTTCCTTAAACAAGAAATACTATTAGGCTAGATTACATTTTATTATTATGCCCTGAGGAAGTGAGCCGTACCGCTCAAATCCAACCTTTGGTTGAGAAACCCAAAGCCGGTGCCATACAAGGTCAAATGGAAGAGCCGGACTCCACGACCTTCCCCCTCATAGTCAGTGTATGAGAACAACACAAGAAGGACCGCAGTCTCATGCTTAAGTGGCCTCAGCCACAGGGTCAGCTCCATAGGCTACCCATCCTCTAGCCCGCCTCGGTACAGGTATCGACGCTAGTATAATTGAGCCACGGGCCTGTTCACCGTGCTCTGAGCCATGAACGCATTCATGCTCCCATATCACATATCCTGAGCCATGTGCCTGTTCACCATGCTCTACTCATATCCCGAGTCTGCAATCGTAGCTGCACTCGAATCCTCACTATTTTAGGCTAGGAGAAACCTCACATATTCAACAATATGCGCTCCGGGTTAACCCGTAGGAGAACCCGTTTCACCATCACCAACTCCTGACGATGATGGATCTATGGCCAGGGCAAACTACATGATATATTCCACTGTGAATTATTTAGTATCTTTTATATGGATTGCAAGATTCAACCAAGTTGTATAACATGTAAACTATAACAACATAAACAGTATGAAACTCAACAGTATGCCTTTATTGTAATCACATCAACCTGATCCATCTCAAGGATCCAATAATCACATGTTATCACTTGGCCTCTTGCCAATCATCCAGATCCATCTCGAGGATCATCACATACCATGGGATCTCAATCCCTCATCATATATTGCCATTGCCTCTCAAGGCTTACATCATCATTATGGAACAAACACATTACTCATCATATATGCCTCATAGACTTTTTCTTGGCTATGCATCACCTGCATGGTTAGTGTACACAATAATTATAGGCTTAACAGAAAGACTATGCTTACCAATATAGGGTGACATTAAAGATTCTATACTTAATCAATCATACATCAACTGATGATCATGTGCATAAGACACATCATTAGGCAAACCACTTATATGCTTACCATTATCTCAACATATGATCATATGTATCAGGCACATTACTAAGCAACCCATACTACATACTTATCATTTTCCTTAGCATCATACAGATAATCATGATGATCAAATTCATGCATATAGTCATGTTAGATAAAACGGACTAGTGTTACCATAACCGTTATCATTAAGTAAAACGACATATATATGTGGGAAGAACCCTTACTAAAACGTCACAAACCCTCACTTAAGGCTGTATCGGGCAACCTACCCTCACCTATTGCTCATCACATAACGGCTGACACAAAAGCAACTAGCAACGCTGTGTTACCACCCAGGACAGCCAAGCGTGCAGCTAAGAAACGCCGCGTCGGTGTCGCGCACTAGGGGTGTCGGGAACCCAGCCTATCGGGCAACGCCCTTCACAAGATAAGCTATCGGCCGATACAAAGCCAAGGTGACGCCCGTTACAGGCTGCTCAGCAACGCCTATCCCAGGTGCATATCGGGAAAGGGGTTATCCCACAAGAGGTATCGTCCAAGGGTTCATCTCAAACTAACATTACAGAACTAATGTCCAGCCACACAAGCCATGGCCTAACGGCCGTCACAGGGCAAGGAGGTAGTGTGACGCCCATCACAAGAGCAAGGGATATCGCCTGTCACAAACATGGCCTATCGTCCAAGAGGTTAGGTCAAGAGGGTTGTCGGGCAGCACCTCCCCAAACTCATAATGACCAAGGTACCACTCATAAGATCATCTTCCACCTCAAGCACAAGGACACCCGAAACCCTAGGAAGAGTCACCACTATCACCAAGCTCACCCTTCTAGTCCATTGTGAGAGGAGAGTGTTGCTCAAGCAACTAGAACACAAGCTCACCTCTCAACTAAAATGAGAGAGGGGTGTTGCCCATGCTACTAGAGGCTCAAACTCACTCCTCTAGACCAAGGAGATAAAGGAGTATTGCCCACCAAGAAACCCTAAACCACAAGGATCGGCCAACATGGATACTAAGAAAGAAACAAAGCTAGCAACATAGAAGAACATGAAAGGAGGTAGTATAGTTAGGGTTAGGAGTTATGCAACCCGCCTTAGCAAGCTCCAAGCTCCTAGCTCCAAGCACCACCAAGCAAGGAAGAAGGATACTCCAAGGATATCGGCCACCAAGCTTGCTCCTCCAAGGGGGTATCGGCCACCAACTTGCAAAGGAGAAGGGTGTGTCGTGCACACCAAGGAGAGGAAGACTAAACAGCTAAAAGGGATCCTTTGCAAAGAAAGGGAAACACATATATAGAAAGAAAGGGAGGAGAAAACAAGGTAAGATATGGAAAGGTGTCGCCCACCTAGGGACACTTGTCCTAGTGCACGAGCCACTACTCTAGCAAACCCTAAACACATGTCCAAGGTCATTGCCACAAGCAAGCATCATGCACCAAGTGTCCACTAGTGGTGACACAAACGAGGTCAAACTTGGTCAAAGGCTCTAGGGCGACACACAACCAGCACCATGGGCGACACACCTCATGGGCGACACACCCCATGGGCGACACACTCCCCTCTTGGGTGATACAAGGATCAAATCAACCAAAGCAAGGCACCTCAAGGCCCAACAAGCTCAACCAAGCCCAAAAGAACTCCAAGAAATGAGCCCAAGCCTTCCTCTCTACAGTAGAGGAAGCAAAGAGAGAGAGGAGCACCTCACAAGGTGGCACACTTGCCCACAAAACCCTAGACTTGGGTTATTTGCAAGCAGCCCCTCCAACTCTCACCAAAGCACAACCAAACCCTAATCACCACTTAAAGATGATTAGCAAGAAACTAAGCATCAAGGTTAAGCAAAGCAAACAGGGTAAACCCTAAATGAAGGTCAGGGTCCTGACAGGGAAGGTAGCCTATAAGCTAGAGTTACCACCAGAGTTACAGAAGTTACACCCTGTGTTCCACATTTCCATGTTAAGGAAATGTCATCCTGACACAGAATCAGTTCTGCAACCTGTGTCAATTCTGGATAAAAGAATTAAAAAGCTGAAAAAGAAAGACATAAGTCTTGTAAAAGTCCTCTGGAATCACCATGGTGTTGAAGAAGCCACATGGGAACTAGAGGAAGAAATGAGAAGGAAATACCCTGCTCTTTTCTCTTAATATGTTATGTTGATTTCGGGGACGAAATCCTTGTAAGGGGTGGATAATTTGTAACATCCCTGACCTTGGTTATGAAATAACCCTAGGTGTTTTGCTTAAAAATGTAATTAGAAACTTTTATTTATCTTGTGTAATGTAATTAAAGCCTCTGAGGAACATATATTTCCATTTCAGTCCTTTTTGAACAATGTTGTAATATTGTTTTGTTAAATATGGACATATGTGCAAATTATCCAAGTAGAGGGGTTAACTTGAAAATTGCACATGTTTATATGTTCCTCTGATGATGAGACATCATAAGAATGCATATTATATGGTGGAATGGATTCCACAATCTTGGGCACCAAGATATAGCTTGTAGAGTAATCTTTGTGCTTTAAAAACCTAGTTTTGGTGTAAAGTGCAATTTACCCAAAACAGGGTGCAACATGTAGAATCTACCCTCTAAAGTATCTTTCATGACTCTTGGCACCAAGTAGAGTAAATAATGTGAGGATGACGCCTCATTTGATTGATCAAGTAAGAAAGACAACCTTAATATTTAAATAAGCAAGTTATATGCAAAATGACCCTTCTATATGTGCAACTTAGTAAGGTGTTTGGCTTCTTTTCCACTAAACCTTGGATAAAGAATGAGTTTTGCTTAATTATAGAAGGGAGAGACGTGTCCATGAAGTGGAGAAGGACCCATATGAGAAATAAGGAAATAATTGTTCTTATCTTGAAAATATACCCAAAGTATATAAGAACATCTCTTTTACAAGGCAAGGGATCATTTCCCTTCATCCCTTGACTTACCTCTTTGCTTGGACCGACCAAGAAGGAGCTCAGGAGCAGAGGAGAATGGCCAAGCTGAATTGGGTAAACTATGCTCATCTCCTAGCTCGGATTCATGGAGGAAGTCTTGCTACAAGGTTGGTTTGTTAGTCTTTCTTACACAAATCTCCTTTCTAGCCATCTTCTCCATCCAATTCTTGAGGAAAGGACCTTGGATGACCTATGGAGCTCAAGCCACCATTAAATATATAGATCTTGGAGCTCTAGATCAGATCCTAAGGATGATTTTATAACTATAAACCTTAAAGTTTTGTTAAGTGCATCTTCTTCTCCTAGAATCATTGCTTGTTCTCCTTTCTTTCACACTTCTATGTGTTCTTGCAAACAAAACTGTGAAGAACAGTCCATGTTCTTGAGGTAGAAGAAGGTGGCATGAATTCGAAAGTTTTATCCTGATCCTACTTTAGCAAACGATCCTCCACCTCTTGCCCAAATGGTTTGCAAAACCGTTTGGAGCAAACGGTTTCAAAACCATTTGAAAGCAATCAGTTTAATCAAGAACGTTTGAGGACAAACGGTCTAAGACCATTTGGATGCTTTGACCAAGCGTTGACCATTTGGAGTACTATTGTATATAATGTGGACTAATTATCTACCAAAAATCACCAAGTAATTCTAAGTAAATCACCAATTGAAGGCACATTAGTCACCTAAACCCTAATCGGGTTAATTGCTGAATTCAATAAGTTAATCATGTTGAAGTTTGGGTTGAGTGGACCAAACAGTTTCAAAACCATTTGGGGACCACCCAAACGGTCTCAAGACTGTTTGGTGATCACTCAAGACCGTTTGGAGGTCTAGGGTCAAGTGGGGTTGATCAATTGTGGGTCCAATCACATCAAGTTGTTTAATATTCAAGTGCTGATTTTGTGACCTAAATTAGAGTTCAACCCTTGAAAGAATGACTTAGTTTTTGATAAAATAATGGGCAAACGGTCTCAAGACCGTTTGGAGGATGTCCAAACGATCCCAAGACCGTTTGGGGTCAGGTCATGACCCATTTGAATGATGGTTCAATAGGTTCAACATCAATTAGACTCATGTTGATGCGTGTTGAAGGGTGATCGATTCCAAACCCTAATCTAATCAATCCAAACCCTAGTTGGTGACCAATTGAGGTTCAATTGAGGGTCAAATCAGTAAGGATTGATCTAATTGACTCAATTGATAAGTGGCTAACCTTTGCATGATTAATTGAGGGGTTCAGCCTTGGAAACCCTAATTCAATTGGATAGGTTGAGGCACTTTTTGGTCCATGCGGTTTTGAGGGTGTTTGGACCAAATAGTCTCAAGACTGTTTGGGACCAAACGATCCCAAGACCATTTGGTGGTCATGCGGTTTCAAAATCAATTTGGTCAAGCGGTTTCAAGATCGATTTGTCCATGCGGTTTCAAAGTCAACGTTGGCCAAATGGTTAACGGGACCAAATGGTTTTCACCTCACCTATGGCAAACGGTCTTGATGGTGTACTTGGCCATGCGTTCTTGAAAGTCAAAGGGAGCAAACAGTCAACAACTCCATGCGGTTTCAAAACCGTTTGGAGGTTGAAAGTGCAAAACCGTTTGGGGTCTTTTAAGGTCAAGAACATTTAATGCTTTAAAGGCTAAGATGGTTTAGTGGTTGATTAACCTAAACCCTAATGATACCTAAAGTAATTAAGGGATTAAGTAATTAGTGGTTTGATGCATGTTAAGGTCAATGGTGAACATTACAAAAGTACCCTTGATGGGATAGTGTGACTAGTACCTCTTGATCAACAAACCCTAATGACCACCATGGTGATGACATAACTTATGTTATCATGGTTGATTTGACTTAATCTAATCAAGGATGATGTAAACATCATCTAATGGTAAGAGGAGAGAGAAGACTCCTAATATGAAAGAGAATCAAGAAATAAACCTCCAATATGTATGAATACACCTAATTAGGGTATGATCCTTCATAAAGAGATCATGTAAACCCTAACTATGATGGTTAATGAATCTTAACCTAATTTGAGAATATTAATGGAAGTAATCTTCATACATAATGATAGTATTATCCTAATTCCCTATGATGCAAATAGTAAACCCTAATCTAGGGTAATGTGATGTAATGTGAATAGTAAACCCTAATCTAGGGTAGTGTGATGGTATGAACAGTGAACCCTAATTCAGGGTTATGCTTTTAAGCAGGATACTCTATACTTGAGTATGAAATAAGTAATCATTATACTAAAGGGGTTGAATAACCACAATTAAAGTAAAGAGGAAACCCTAACCCTAGAAACCAGCCGTGGTAATGTAACACGGTCGTGGTATTCCTATGAAGCACGACCGTGCAAGGTAGCACGGTCGTGGTGACTTTCCTTTGCACGACCGTGCAAGATAGCACGGCCGTGGTGTTCTATATTTAATTTGAAAAGGAATTATATTGTGCTGATACATATACAATGTACATGTTATCAATTGTGTTAACCATGCAGGTATTTATAAAGAAGTGATCATATCCAGGTAAGGGTTTTGATGTCACATTCATTGAAAGTACTTTATAAGTTTTGAAAGTAATGACATGCTATGTTGTCTAGTAAAAGATAACATATGAGATTGATAGACTGTCATAGCCATGAGGAATATCTGCATTACTATAATCAAGGTCATACTGCTAGATGACCTGATGTCAACATGTACTTAGTAACAAGTGTGTTAATGATTTAAGGGTTGAACACCCATATTCCTGAATCACAATGATGAGATGGTTAGGAATTGATATCCCAATGTTAACAAGATGTGAATTGAATTTGATACAAGTGGTACCCTTTATTTATAGCAATTGTTTAATGGTTTATGTTTGAAAACATGCCTGATGCTAAAAGAATACCATAATGTACTTAAATAATCAAGTTTAATGATATCACGTAGAGCCTTGACCATAGATCCATCATTGTCAGAAGTTAAATGATGGTGAAATAGGTTTTCCTAAGGGAACTCCTGGAGAGCATACTTTTGAGTATGTGGGGGTTATGGATGTGAATACCTTACGCCCTAATGTAGGAAATAATGCGAGACGAACCTTTAATCTCTCATTCCTTCATTATATGTGTATGCCGGGATGATGTATCACTAATCTCCCGATGATGTTGTTAATGCCCCATCGATGAGAGATAAACAAGAAATCCCTCGATGGCGAAGAGAGTACAACATGCCACTGTAACTCTAATAGCGAAGTTGCCAGAATACCCTGGAAAGCTATTATAGCAGAGACACAAGATGTCCTGCATGTTGTTCCTCACACTGACTGAGGATGATGAGGTCATAGGAATCCGGCTCTTCTGATGACCTATGTATGGTACTGATTGCGATTTAGTAATGGTCGGTTGGAGTATGAGAGGTGTAACTCATCTCCTCAGGGCATAAATATGTTTGAAAAACTTAATCAGCCGTGTAGCATATTTGCTTAGGTTGAATTACGAGAAACAATGATTGATGTTACATTATTTATAGTGCTCTAGTTAAATAACAAGTACATATGTTTTTCATATTCCTTAAAGATATGTCTCTTGTCATTCAATTAAGTTATAATTGAATTGATTGCTTAAAAGAAGGTTGCTTCACTTGGTTTATACTATATTAAACCTGTTGTTGAATGCTTATAGTTCTTCTTCTTAATGTTATTCCTTTATTGCAATAACAAAGCTCCTGGTGAAGAGTTATAACTCTCGTTGGGATAATTATTCAATTGTCTCACCCCCGTGGGATTAATTTTTAGGTAATCGTCGAAGAAGAGGAAGAAACCTTACAGTGGGTGAGCAGCAACAGCAGCAGCAACATCCAGGGCAACAGTGATCTTCAGGTGGAGACACTGTCTGTCAAGTCTTGTATATAGAACGTCCTATGTGTCATCTCTGTACTCTCAGGTCCTAGGAATCAGTAGATGTTTAAAGTAGATCTGAGATTTTTGGCTCAATGCCTTGAGATTTTTGTATCTTTCTTGAACCGTTAATAAGCAATTGATGTTGTAACTCTCGAGATGTGTTTTATACAGAGATGAACTGATGAATCAGTTGTAAATTACGCATCTTATTTCTTTATGATTTTTTTTTAATTTTCAGTAATTTCCGCTGCTAGTTAATCGCTTCCGCTTTGGTTTAAATTAGTTAATCTCGTGTTTTATGAGTTGGATCCCACAACGACAATAGATGATCCAGTTGTTCATTCTATTTTTGGACATCTAATGGTGACAATCACACATTTAGCTGACATGGCACCAACACCTTAACTAATGGTACCTATCACCAATGTTGAGTCTTAGGGTCTTCCCAGAGACTGAAGCATGTGGGGTTCATGGATTATGCAGGAATAGTAGACACAATAGATGCTGACATTTGGTTGATGGAGTTGGAGAAGGCATTCAAGATATTGAATATCTTTGAGGAGGACAAGGTGAAGCGTGCAAATTACCTTGTAGAGGGTAGTGTTGGCCATTGGTGGACCAAAGAAGAAAAGAAGAGACCAGGTGTGGTGGTCAGTTGAGAAGAGTTTTGGTGGGAGTTTGTAAGATATTACTTTTCATAAATGTATATGGAGGAGAAGATGGCTCAGTTGGATGGTCTATGCCAAGGATTGTGGTATGTAAATGATTACAAGGTGAAGTTCATAGAACTGTTGAGATTCTTTCCTAACATGGTGGTGACAGAGAAGGAGAGGATTATAAGGTTTGAGAAAGGCTTGAATGTTTATTTTGTACATATGTCATCTGCCTTAGAGTCCTAATAGAAGTTTTCCACCTTTGTGGAGTTTGTGAGGAGGATAGAGAAGAAAATTGTAGAGTAGTGAGAAGCAAATTCTAGAAATAGGTCAAGCCAATTCCAAGGACAATTTTTTGAACATTTTAAGATGTCGAGGTTCTCTTCACCATACTACCAATAGTCACAATAGAGCTGACATTTTTTTATTCAAGGGCACAAGTATATTCATAGTTGTCTCCTAGCAAAGGGAGAGGTTGTAGCTTTCCACCATCTAGGGCAAACATTTCTAGTTGGGTGTCTATGACAAGGTCGTCTAGGCTGCAATATGATATAAGGATGTGCTTCAAGTGTAGCCAAGTTGGGCATGCGAGATGGTCTTTCCATATGAAGAACTAGGAGGTTACACAACAACCAAGGTAGAGTGAGCAGGGTTCACAACAGTAGCAACAATAGTACACTAGCGTTGGCAGTAGAGGGTGTAGCCAGAAATTGCAGGCATGGTCTTCGAGACCAACTAGTAGAGGTCGAGGATGGAAACATGCAACAAGTAGATTCTATGCTATGTCATTTGGAAGGATTGGTCAACCCGCATGTTGTAATAGGTCATATGGAACTTTTTTATTCTGACTTATCTACATCTACATATGTATATGTTTTGGTTGACCTGGGTGTGACATACTTGCTTATCACTAGGGAGGTGATAAATAGTTGTAAATTATATATTTGTAGTCAATATGATAATATATTTTTAGAACCCCCTTTGGTTGGTTGTGTTGTGTTATGGTAAGTATGTCCATCTTGATGTTCTTTCTTAGGATGCAACATTCAAGTGGATCTGATGCCTCTTTATATGCATGGATTTGATGTTATCCTAGGAATGGATACCTTGGAGAGGTATAAGGTTAATTTTCGAATGTGGTTCCAAAGTTACGACTTTTTTTATGAGGATATCTCTTGGATTTTCCAAGGATATATGAAAATTCTTCCCACCTTCTAGTTAGAGATATGATAATGAAGAAGTTGATTAGACAATGATGTAAAACTTTCTTAGCACATGTTGTGGATACTGATGTAAGGATTCTTAGTATCCAAGATGTGCCTATGGTGCATGAGTTTGAAGATGTTTCCCCTATGAGGTTCCAGGTGTTCCATGCCCAAGAGAGATTGATTTTGAAATCAATCTAGTATGTGGCATGCAAACCATAGCATAGGCACCCTATAGGAAGGCCCCAGTTGAGATGAAGGAGTTGAAAATCAGTTGTAAGAGTTGTTGGAGAAGGGTTTCGTATGACTGAGCACTTCCCCTTGGTTTGATACAATGTTGTCTATGAAGAAGAAGTTCTATGAGGCTTTGCATAGACTAACGGCGAGTGAACAAAGTTACAGTGAATAATAAGTACATATTGCCGAGGATAGATGATTTGTTTGATTAGATGAGAGGTGTTGCAATGTTTAACAATATATATCTGAGGTCAGGATATCATCAGTTGAGGATCAAGGTAGAT
Source organism: Alisma plantago-aquatica (assembly GCA_963693085.1). Taxonomy (NCBI): domain Eukaryota; kingdom Viridiplantae; phylum Streptophyta; class Magnoliopsida; order Alismatales; family Alismataceae; genus Alisma; species Alisma plantago-aquatica. The sequence goes on from OY856410.1 coordinate 1,302,458,337, forward strand.
GATATACTTTAAACTACTCTTAGGACTGGGTATGGTCACTTTGAGATTGTGGTTATGTCGCTGGGGCTAACCAATGCACCAACAACATTTATGGACCTGATTAACAAAGTGTTTGGAATGTAGCTAGATCAATTTTTGGTGGTTTTCATAGATGACATATTGATATACTCCAGGGACAGTCAGCAACACAAGCAGCATCTTTGCCAGATGTTGGAAATGTTAAAGCAACATAGGTTATGTGCTAAGTTTAGTAAGTGTGAGTTTTGGCTGACCGGTGTGTCTTTTCTTTGTCATGTCACCTTTACAAAAGGTGTTTGTGTAGACCTTAAGAAGGTGGAACCATGTTGGAGTGGGAGCAACCCAAGACATCGATTGAGGTTTTCATCTTCCTAGTTTTAGCTGGTTACTACATGAGGCTAATCAAGACTTCATTGTTGTAGCTTTACCACTAACTAGGTTGACTAGGGATGGTATTCTTTTTATTTGGATGACAACTATCAAAGCTCTTTTCATATGTTGAAGGAGAAGATGACAAGTGCTATAGTGTTGGTGTTACTAGACCCTAGAAAAGTCTACATTATTTTTAGTGATGCTTCAAAGAATGGGTTAGGATGTGTGTGGATGCAGGACAAGAATGCAACTTCTTTTGCTTCTCGACAACTTAAGAAACATGAGAAGAATTACTCAACTCACAATCTAGAGTTAGCAACTATAATGTTTTACTTGAAGATTTGGAGACACTATATATATGGAGAGAAGTGCTAAATATTTACAAATCATGAGAATCTACAGTACATCTTCTCGAAGTAGGATCTAAACATGAGGAGAAGGATATGGATGGAGCTGATCAAGGATTATGACTATACAATAGACTATCATCTTGGAAATGTGGATGTAGTGGTTGATGCTTTAAGCAAGAAGACATTTTCATTGGTCAACAACTAAAGCGTAGTTTCACTCCATGGTGTGTCACAAGTGAGGTATGTTTATGTTTCTTTAGCAGATGAATGTAAAATTAGAAGTTTCATTATTGACAAGTTTGTTGGTATAGTTATAGGTCAAGATGACATTGATGTAATAGAATATAGATGCAAAAATGATGACACAAATATACAAAATATCAGGATAGAGTTTGGTAGTAGGATGGATTCCACGAGATAGATGATGGAAGAGTGTGTTTTCACAGTCAAATGTTGGTCTCGATGTTAGATGAATATGGGAGATGGTACTTGAGGAGGCTCATTCCTTAATGTATGTGATGCATCCTGGCGATACAAAAGTGTATCATAGCCTCAAGGACTTGTATTGGTGGTCAGTTCTGAAGCATGATGTAGAGGAGTTTGTTGCAACGTGTTTAGTTTGTCGACAAGTCAAAGTAGAGCATCAGAAGCCTACGGGGAAGATACAACCTTGGCCAATTCAATGAAGGAAATAGGATCACATTACCATGGACTTTGTGCATGGTCTTCCTAGGACAACCAAGGGTCATGATTCCATTTCGATGATTGTTGATCGGTTGACAAAGTTAGATCACTTTTTACCATTTAAGACATCTTACACTGCCAAAAAGTAGGCACATATCTATGTTGATGACATAGTTCATCTACGTGGCATACCATTTACAATAGTATCAGATAGAGGTCTTGAAGTCATGACCATATTTTTTGAATGCTTACATATGGCTCTGGGGAGACAGTTAAGGTTCAAAACAACCTTCCACCCATGACAGATAGCCAGTCAAAAAGGACCATCCATATGTTGGAGGATTTGTTGAGGGCATGTGTGTTTCAATTTCTGGGAAGTTGGGATATTCACTTGAGTTTGATTGAGTTTTCCTACAATAATGGTTATCATAGGAGTATAGACATGGCACTATATGAGGCTTTGTATGTAGGCATTGTAGGTCACCTCTTTGTTGGTACAAGGTAGATGAATATCAGTTGTTGGGTACCGAGCCGGTCAACATACTACGGAGAAGATCAAGGCTATCAAGGAACATTTGAAGGCATAACATGACTGGAAAGAAGTCATATGTAGACAATCATCATAGGCCATTGGAATTACAAGTTGGAGATTGTATATATATATATCAAAGTCTCCCCTTGAAGGGTGTTCTGAGGTTTGGTAAGAAGGGAAAGTTGGCTTCAAGGTTCATGTGACCTTATCCTATCTTAGCTTGAGTTTGAAAGGTGACATACACGTTGGAGTTTCCACCGGAGTTGCACAGACTGCACAACGTGTTCCATGTTTTGATGTTGATGAAGTGTCATCCATATATAGAGTGGATGATACAACCCGTAGAGGTGGAGTTAGATGAAGATGTTACTTATGTTGAGGGTTTAGTGTTGATCCTAGACGAATGTGTATAGAAGCTTGGGAAGAAGGACACAACTTTAGTGAAGGTGTTGTCGCATCATTGTGGGGTAGAGGAATCCATGTTGGAGTTAGATAATGAGATGTGTAGGAAGTATCCTTCTTTGTTTGCCTAGTATTTTGAGGGTGAATTCCTTATTAAGGGTTTATGGTTGTAAGGCCCCTAAACCATGCTTAATACAAAAAAATAATTATCTAGATTAATTGGATGCTTAGTTTTTTAATCAAACGTTGTATTAGGATGTAATACTAGTTGATGAAGCTATGTTTACCTCTATGAACATTTTCTATTGTAAAGTGGATTTTTCTTTGAATTTGAAAGGTCTAAAATTCAAAACGTAAGTGTAAGGACTCTTTAAAAATGTTATTCTTACGAAGTTTTAGTACAAATAAAAAGGAATTTTGACCCATGTATTAGTTCTTGTTGTAATGATGGTTGGATAAAACCCTAGTACTAAGGATAGATCGTCTATAATAGGTTTGGAACATGATTGTCTATTTCTTAGAAATACCATATCTCTTACATATTACAATGAAATGTTTGGTGTTTTCTTATGACTCATTAAGCTCTCTACAAAGTTTTAAATGCTAGTGATGCTCCTATATGAGGTTACTATTTTGGGTCTAAATGACATTACGGGATTTTGCGTGTGTCCTAATTTGTGGCATGATTCTCTTAACCACCAAGGATGGATACTTATGCCTTAAATGGAGTGTCATGATACTCTTTTACATTTTATATCTTTTGAAGTTGCAATCCCCAAATAGTTTTGTAAGAAAATTTTAGGTGTTTGTATGCAACTTGATTGATGTAGTCAAATATATCTAACTAACTTAAGTAACCAAGTAACTATAATCATGTTGTATCATGAGACCATAGAACTATCTCAATGTTAGAACTTGCTCAATAATGAAACGAGTAATCTAAAAGGGGCTCAGAGTCATATATTGTTGAGGATGTGTGGGTGTAGGGAGGGTATATCCATGCCATCCTGTTCCTAGTGTATCATAGAATGGTTGAGGTCATGTCTCTATTTTGATGTGGTTGAGAGCGGCTACAGTGGTAACTCAAATTGAAAATTTATACCTTAGTTTCTGGTGATGTGACATGTGTACCCATGACGGACTTGGTCGTTTTAGTGATTGGGCTGATGTGTCCATATAGTTGTTACTCGTACTAACCGAGGGGAAGAGATGTTCAGGATTCCAGTCATCCTAGATCTTATACGGGGATGATTGTAACTTCATAGTGGTAGCTAGTATTTTAAGTGGTACACCTCAAACTATCTGGGGATTAATAATAAAAAAATCATAATGCAGTCGCGTAGTTTAACTGTTATGGTTATATGGAGAATCACATTGGAGGATAATCGTTGCTTTGATTTTCTTACTAGCACCATATGTGATTCATATCCCATTAAGTAAAATTTATTGTACCTACTACTTAAATGATGCTTGAGATCAGTTTAAACACAATTCTCATGTTTCCTCATCTATTATACTATCTGCCTTAACTTCTTTAATTATAAAATTTGCTTCTAAGCAATAAATGTTTTTTGAGGCTATATCATATCGTTGGGACATGGGTCTCACCTCATGGGTTTTCACACCCTTTTAGGTGATCAGCAGTGCGGTTAGACCTATTGTAGTAAGAAGGCATAGTTTGAAGACCAGTATAGGTAGAGAGGTTAGTTGGGTGGTTTAGAGTCGTCCCACTACTCTCAAGTCCAGACAGGGGGTTTGATATGTCATGTATTAAGTAAATGATGTAAATATATGGACACCATCTTTTGTATACATGTTATGGCATAGGCCATGGGACTCATGTAAAGTTACATGATATATATATATATATATACATATATATATATATATATATATATATATATATATATATATATATATATATATATATATATATATATATATATATATATATATATATATATGGGGGTTCATTCATTTCATGCACGGGTAACTAAGATTTATCTACCTATGCATCCTAAAAAGTAATAATACGGTAAAAACATGTAACTACTTGGACAAAAAAGTTACTATTGGATTGAATAGGTAAAACCAGATACATTATGCAATAACAATTCTAGAAAAAAGATGTAATTGTACATATGTAACAATTGTAACTACTACGTATGTAATGTAACTATTTGGAAGGTAACGTAACCATGTACACGTGTAAAGTAAAAAATTGGAAAAAATGTAACTATTTCTGGAGTGGGTAGCTACCCACACGGGTATTAAAGATAAACCATATTATATATATATATATGTATATATATATATATATATATATATATATATATATATATATATATATATATATATATATATATATATATATATATAATGGAGTTGGACCTGGGTGTAAATGTTTCTTATAAATTGTAACATTTTCTTCAATTTTAATTTTGTACCTTTTTAGTAATATGGCTAATTAGTGTTTAATCGTTATTTTAGTTTTGAGTAATCTTATTTAGCACGGAAGGTTTCCAAACTTACTTCTTATCAAAATATTAACTTGAGATGATGAGGAAAGTGTATTTTAGGGTTTATTAAACAAGGAGATGAGAAGTGGACAAAATTAGAGATGAGAAAATTTAGGGAAACATTACTTCAGGCGAACCCTAGAATCTGGTCAAGCAGGTATCACATTGTCTAAGGGAGTCCATGTATACCAACTTAATGGTGTAGCGGAAAATATTACCAACTCCCAAAGTCATGTCTATTTCTATACACTATTATCCTTAGGTTATGCCCTAATAATTTTCCTTATATACCTATATATTATTTGAAATTATCAACAATTAAATATTGTTTGGTAAATCTAGGCGCTACTACCAAATGTAGTGACCTTGTATTTCGAGCATCCCCAAATTAAGAGAAATCCAAATATAGGGATTTATACCTAAATTCCCAAGACCATATTTAACAAATAATGAACAATAGTCAATAATCTCCATAAATCTGAATAAATATCTGATACAAGATGTTTAATGATGCTCCTCTAATGAGTTACATGAATTTCTCAAAAGAAACTAACTTTTACATATGATAAGAAATACTAAAACTACATAGATAATCCTCCTTGACTTAACTTTAACATCTTAAATGGATTTCATATGAATCACCATATCTTCATGACTTTATACATCGAAGTTACCTAAAACATTGACAAACAAATATGCAATCAGTTTATCTCTATATTGTGTAGAGGGTGCAACCAAAATGCGTGCAAGTATTATCACAATGTATAATGTTCACAACCAAACATTTGCACACATGAAACTTGTATTTTCATTGTATATTCGAACCCATGCTTGGTATACCCTCTCAGGTGTAACCATTGTCCATTATTGGACTTATGTGCATTACCCCTTGATGGGTGTAACCTAGGGTTCAAAATATTCTATTTTACTTTATGTGATACTCATTCTGGCATTATAATGAACTGAATTTAATAAACATCCAACAGTTTATTCATGAAATTAGTACTTTGGATGTAACATACTAAAACCTAGCATCTTGACTCTAGAAACCCTTATCCCATGATTAGGGGGTTAGTATGCTTGGTTCTTTATATTTGACCAAACAAGGAAAGAGGTATACACAAGCACAATTGATTCTAACCAATTAATGCTTGTAATATGATTGAATCAAACGTAACCCTAACATGTATATGCTTGAAAGCGTATATAATAGATTAGGTGACATTTGGATCTATAATCACATCACATATAATGATACTCTCATATATTAGTTATGTGATAACATGTAATTGAGTTCATGAAATATGTCAAATGTGCTTCATTTGCTTAGTAATACACATGTAATGTATTTAAGTTCTTAATATACATAAAGGACAAATATTTGGACCTTAAATGTGAATATGAATATCTAATGGGTATATATGAGTGAATTTTGAATTAAGGGACATAATTAATTGATTGGATAATATCATTAAAATTGGTTTGTAGTAATATATTAATAGGACTCTAAATCCTAAATATTGAGGATATGTTAGTATGTAATAATGAATAACATGAAACTAGTGTTAAACCTTAATTGTACTAGAATCTATAAAAGAAAGTCTCAATGGTGAAATATAAATCAAACTGTGTTGGGTCCCAATTAGCTCGGGTGCCAAGTTTGACATCAATTGAGTAATTGTAGATGCCTTAATTTCATTAAGGGAGATAATATAGCATGAGATCTAAAGATATAAAATATATTATTGAATGACATAAAAGGATGAAACTAATTTTAGATTCTACATGTCAAATTTAGGTTAGGTGATAAATTTGGTATTACTTGAGCAATATTTGAACCCTAAAATAAATAAGGAAAAAAATAGATTATAAATACTTAATGATCAATGCATTTAATCCATACATATCCTTTGCTAAAGTTCCTTGGTTTTCATCATTGTCACACCGGTTTCCTTGACAACAAAAAACACAAACTCTCTTTCATCCCTCAGATTTCAATCTAACGATGTTGGAATCATCTTCTTCTCCACTTTCCTTCCTAGTTCACTCGCTATAGTAATTAACCTTTCTCCAAATTATGATCTCTCTCTCCTCTCAATCTTTGGTCAAGATTTCTTCTCTATTATTTCCCTCATGTTTTCCCAAATTCATTCATACCTATTTTATCTAGGTTTTGTGCCCATGGCTATAAATTAGATTCCATCTTTCCCGACCTCTATTCATCCCTTTCACTAAAATTCACAAACTTTGTGGTATCTCTCGTCCTATATAAGTAAAACCATGGAAATACGTAGGGAGTCTCTAGAAACCCTTCCTCGTTATGAATTTCCCATGAACATTTTCTTTTTGTTTCATTGACCCCCTCCTTCTTTCTTAGAACCCTAATATAGGTTGGTGGTGTTTGATGGTGTCTTAGTCCAATTAACTGGTTTGACACATTGCTGAGGAGCTTATAATATATCTATGGGGATGGGAACCCTGGCTTGGTGTCTTTCACTCAGACAAACTCACCTTACCATATCTTGTCAGGGCTCCACCACTAGGCCCCTTAGGGGTGTACCTCTGCAGTTTTGCATTCTAATTTCTCTACAGAGGTACATGAAGTCATTGTCAACATGTCAGAACTATGCTCTGGTGGAGAAGTCTACGAAGAAGCCTCAAGGAAGAATGGTTTCTCCAAGAGATTAAAGGCCATTCTCGAGAGATAAGGTTGTAAATGTCTTTTTGCTTCCTACTCTAGAAAGTCTTCTTGCATGTTTTGCAGTTACTTATTTATTACATGTGGTGGTTTCCATGACTGGTGATGGTGTCAATGATGCACGTGCTCTGAAAATGGCAGACATTGGTATTGCCATGGGAATTTCTGGAACTGAGGTGATTATATTCGCTATGGGAATTTGTATATCTATCTTCTTGTCTTTTAGTAATTATTATCGATAATGATGTTTATTCTCTTTTTATGTGTCAGTCTAGGTTGCCAAGGAGGCTTCAGACATGGTTCTTGCTGATGATAACTTCAATACAATATTTATTGCAGTTGACGAAGGGAGATCTATCTATAACAACATGAAGGCCTTCACCAGGTTCTGCTCTTATTAATCATTTTATGCTTTCTTGCCTTACTAAAATTCTTTCAACTTATTATGTATAGACTATAGTTTTATGAGAACACTGGACGAGATTGAGTTTGATTATAATCTTTTGCTTTTACATAATTGTCAAGATTGTCAACTTTGCTCCCTTTCTATAATCTGCTTAGTTGTGTGCTTAGCTAAATGTATAAAGCGTTGCTGCGTGGCAAACTCTATTTAGCTGAGATAATGTGAATGGTACATTTGAAATTATCACCCCTGTCAAACTTATTAGGAGTGCTGAGAAGGTGGGTTCTTGTGAGGATGCCCTTCTTGCAAAGCTCGGCATTAGGCCCTTCTCATATGGACTGGTTGTGATGTCAGTTTATGATAGTAGATCTGTATTCAGCCCTGAGGTCCTTGACCTTACTGAAGATGACCTTATTTATAAATTTGGCAATGGTGCTATCTTTCCTGATACTATCTTATTGCATGCTAGTGCTGTAAGTTTTTTTGTCTTACATTTGCATGCAAGTGCTCAACTTTTTGCTCACTTCATGGCAGGATCCTAGCAAGTTTATAGTTGTTGCTGCCCCTGCTGCTGCTTCAGGCTATGCAGTTGCACCTACGACTTCTGCTGCCAAGGTGGAAGAGAAGAAGGAAGAACCTACTTAGGAATCTGATGACTTTATGGCCGAATTATCATATGCTATCACTGCAGCTGAAAAGAAGGATGAACCTTCATTGCAGTGTAGCTGGTCTAATCCTGCAGAAGCTCACAACTACCTGGAATGCTAGAATGGAGCTGTATGTTTTTGTAAGAAAATGAGTTTGTATTCCTTTGGGGGGTCTCCAAGTGCAAATTGAGTTGATATCCAGTTAGTGATCATGTCTAGAATATGTACCATATATAGTCATATGTGATGGTGTTGTATTGAATATAAGGGGCAAGGTAAAATGTCCTCTCCATGTAATTGTCATTTGATTATAAATAAAAAAGTTCAATACTTCTGGAAAAATGTGTTCGGCTTCAATTGGCATTCAATTTGAAAACTTGATCATGAACTACAAATGACTGACTAAAATCCATAAAAAATTAGTAATGCAGAACTAGTATGTCATTAGTGGATTTTTTCATAAGCCACTACATTCAATCAAAACCATTTTATACAAAAACATTATACAAAACAGTGGCATTTGTATAAAAGCCAAATGATGGATAGTGGCTTTTCTATAAATGCCAAATGATGGTTTAGTGGCCTTTATGTGGCATTTATTCGAAGCCACTAAAGACAAATGTTTAGTGGCTTTTACAACTTAAGCCACTATCTTCCTAGTGGCATTGGCGCTAGAGGCATTTTTTTAAATGTCAACAAATGCCGCTAAACCTATTTACTGGATTTTTTTTTCTTTCAGTGGCATTTCTGAAAGGCCACTAATGGGTATTTTTGTTGTAGTGTTAGGTGCTCCCCTACAAATCCCAAACCACTAGTACCACTTTGTTTGGTAGAATGGTCAAGGATTTCATTTAGGGAGTTTTTCCCTTTGAAGAATTTCTACAGAGAGGCTCTAAGTCTATGATTGTCATCATTAAGAGATATAACAGTAGAAGACAAACTAGCAAGATCATCTCTAGCATGAACAAGGTCAACCTCTAAACAGAGGGCTTTAGTCAAATAAGAATCTTTATCAAGATAAATAGAAGCAATATGATAACTAGGCAAGATAGGTCTAGAAGATAAATCATTAACTTGACCAAGCAACCTAGCTTTTTCAGATTTAAGCACTTGAATTTCCTTAATATAAAAATCTCTCTCATCTCTATGAGCATCAACAATAAGTTTGAATTCAACATTTTTAGTTTTAAGAGTTTCAAGCTCATTTAGGCACTTTTAGTTATCTTAAGAGTTTCCAAGTTCTTAAGGTAAACACCATTCTCTGCCTCAACTCCATTGTATTGGAGATCAAGATCAAAAAATTGGCCTTGAAAGTTATCAATGCTCTCAATATGAGTTTTCTCATTTTTATAAAGAATCTCAAGCTTAGCATACAAACCATCAATAATTTTTCCTAACCTTTTTCTTTTATATTTACATTTAGCAAAAGAAGAATGAGTAGAAGCAAGCATATCAGTAAGAGTTTCTTTAGATAACTCATGCAAGCTTACCTCACTTATCTCTCCAATTTCTTCACTTGTAGAGGCCATGAGTACAAGGTGGCACTCTCCATCTTCTTCAGAGCTAGAGCCACTTGAAGATGATTCTTCCCAAGCTGCATGAGCTGCATTTTTGTATCTTTTCTCCTTCTTTTCCTTCCTCTTGTACTTGCTCTCCTTCTTGTACTCTTTCTCCTTCTTGGAGTTGCCCTTATGATTTGAATTTCTTGATTTTAGACATTCACTCTCGTAGTGTCCCTTTTGTCCATACTGGTAGCATCTAGGAGTAGAGGAGGAGGATTGCTTTCCCTTAAAGTGATTGCCCTTGGTGTAGTTGGCTTCATGCTCACTAGGACCATCATCTTCACTAGAGGAGGAGGGAGAGGTCTGGAAATCAAGTTGTTGTTGAAGGATGAAATCCTCCACTTGAGCTTTGAAGGCACTATCTTTGATCTTTTTTGCTTCCTTCTCTTCTTGCTTGGCTTCTTCTTCTTACTTGTCAAGCCTTGGCTCATGAGCTTGTAGATTGCCAATGATCTCTTTGGTTGGATTGTCACCAAGGCTTCATACTTCTTCAATGGAGGTCACCTTTGACTCCCATCTCTTTGGTAGAGTCCTCAAGATCTTAGAGTTGATTACACCTCTATCCAAAGTGTTTCCCAAGGCAGCTAGGCCATTGATGATGAAATTGAGCCTAGAGTACATTTTAGCAATCCCTTATTTGTTGCCCATCTTGAAGTTCTCTAGAAGTTTGTTCAACATGTAGATCTTAGCCTCCTTAACTTGCTTTGTGCCCTCATATGTAATGCACAACTTATATCGAATCTCATAGGATGTATCCCATGAGGAGATGCAGTTGAAATCCCTTGGGGTTAGGGCAACATAGAGGATGCTTATGGCTTTGGCATTGAGTTGGGCTTCTTTTAGTGCAGCTTCATTCCATGTTGACACAGCTCCGGTTGGTTCCTTGTATGGTGTGACCATAACCTTCCACATATCAAAGTTCATCCCTTGAATGTAGAACTACACACACCTCTTCCAATAGAGGAAGTTGGTGTCGTCGAAGACCAGAGGACGCATGGAGAAGCCTCCCTCTAGGTTGAGTGCCCAAGTAGGTTTTCGCCCATCTTCTCATCTCGTGGGAGATTGTTGGATAAGATCCTAAGTTCTGATACCACTTTTTGGATCTAGGGATCTAGAGGGGGGGTGAATAGAGCTTCAAAATTCTCATAAGATAAGTTAGACCTTCAAATTATATCAATCAAAACCAATATCTTAAGAACAATTTGAAATCCAATCCAAGAAAACATAGTAAGGATGAGAGAAATTGAAACATGCACTTGGATAAGGTGGTTTAGAGTGGTTCCAATCTCCAAACTAGGAGATAGTCAATCCACTACATAGAGAGGTCAACCTCTAGGACTTTGCAATCTGTGTATACTTATATTCATTCATAAGAGATACAAGGAGACCACCATACATCCAAGGACTTACCTACTCAAGACAAGAGTCTTCCACTTATACAAGGACTTACCCACTTGATCAAGATGTCTTTAGCCTTCAACAAGAACTTACCCACACTTGCATCAAGTCTTTTACTTGAAAGATTTACCCACTATTCTTGAATCTTAACCTTGCCCTTCTCCTTCACCTAGAGAAGATCTTCACCTCTTCTTCAACCTTGAAGAAGACAAGAAACAACTTCACCTTCACTCGGAGTAGCTTGCTTCAACCTTTTCTCTTTGAGAAAGAGGGTAGGGAAGATGGAAGGAATAAGAGATTTACAAGCACATGGAGGTAGCTCTCTTACAACATACCAATCTCACTCATAATCATGAAATGCTTTGTAAATGAGAGAGAGAAAGTGGCTCAAAGGGTTGCAACACACTCAACTATAGCAAGGACTTAAAATAGCATGAATGCCCAAACTTGGAATGAAATTCAAGGGGTCCTATTTATAGATGGGGTGTTCCTTTGAGTGTGGGATCACTTAAGGATGAAATATATCCATTTTATAAGTTACAACAGATCTATTTTTGCTCACAACAACTCTCCAATAGTTCTAATCACTTTTTCTGTGTTTTTCATACAATACATTAGGTCGAGTTTCAATAAAAGTAACTCGACATATCCACTAAAGGACAAAGAAATTTTTCAAACTATCAGTCGAGTTTATTTTGGGAAACTCGAACAATGAGTCAAAATCAATTTTTCTTAGTTGATCGATCAGTTGAGTTTTGTGAGTGTATCACATGATTGGTTGAGTTTCCAACTCGATTGATAAACGACTTGTGACAAATTTTCTAATTTGACTTTTGAGTGACCAAACGTTGAAATTAAGTATCCCTGATTTTTTTTCTCATCTTAGTTACCAGTCATATCATCAATACAAGTGATTACAAAATTAATCTATGGTCATTTGGAGTGATTTTCCAATATGCACACTTGCATTGCTTTTGACTTGAACTTGAACAAGCTAGGGATTGTGTAATTTGATCCTTTTCATGTACCTAAATCCTAAAATAAATCTTGAACAAACATATTAGATACATAGGAATGTAATGGTTAAGTCATTATAAAAATATGGACAATGTATAACTCTCAAGTAAACAATGGTGGTACAGAGGTACCTGCTACTACAAAAAAGTTTAGTCTATTGTACATTCACAAATGTAGAGGCAAGAATTAAGTTTAATCAAACTCAAATAAAGGGATGAGATCATACAACTTATATCATGGGTTCCTAGGACCCGTAAATAGATATCTAACCATATCCACAATTTAGACGCATATTTAGACCACATGCATCCATCAATTGCACATAGGGATCAATATCTCAAATAGAGAAATTTAGTTCAAAACCACAAAATGGATTGCAACATGAAATAGAATGAATCAAGTACAACTTCAAAGTCAACAAGAATATCCAACTTATTAAGATCATCAGAAGATCCATATCATCACATGATTTCCACAAGGCAACCTCTAAGAAGAGAGAGAATGTGTATAGGATAGTATGTCCCAAAAGATCAAGAGAGAGAAAAATACGGGTTATTGCTCAATATGATATTAAGATATGCAACATACCTCATCCTTATATCAACCAGTCATAGTCAAACCCTATATTCATATCAAGTTCAAAAGCCACCTATTAAAAAAATTATATATGAAATTAGGATTATACTCACTTTAGTTAAATAATCCCTAAAAATGTCCATTAGTTGTTAATGGATTAGGTAATAAAAACTAAACCATCTTGTAGATTATGTTTTACTATTGCATAACATGTATTACTTTGTTTTCTGACTTTCAAATTATTAGATATGAATTTTAAAAATTCTAAACATTTAAGAAAATCCTTGAAAACTCACATATTTATTATATTTGATTTAGATGATAAAACTAATACCAGTGGATGGATTTTATGGATGGATGATAACATTTTGGTTTGAAAACATATTTCATTTTATTATTTTGATCTATAAATAACTTACAATGAATTTAAAATTACAGGTGAATCATGAAACATTGAAAATCCATGTGGCTGAAATATCCATAAAAGGAGTCTTGTTGAGGTGGCCCTATCAGAGATGCCCCACTAACCTGGGTTACCACCATATAAGAGCACGACTCCATGTGAATCAAACACCAACATAGGAGAGAAAATTTACAAATTTCCCATAGCATGTGCGACACACTAAAGGAAAATAGAGGGGCATATTCGGGAATCAAAAGGTGATCACCTTCCCCTTATTTCTCAACCCCATGTTAAGACATAGAACTAAAGGGCTTTGATCCAAAGTTTGAACCTCCACAAAATTAAGTATTGCCATCTCATGTGTTGCTCAACCACTTCATCCCTTCATCCTATTCTCGAAAAGCCTCTATAGGGGTTATGGGATGGCCAAGAGCCCATAGAAAAGCTTCTGCCATGGCAGCAGGAGAAGTTGCTCAGGAAAAATGCCCCGACGAGCAACCGATAAAAGAGCAACTAATAAATGTTGAGGGATATGTGATACTTGTTTGAGAAGGAGGAGAATTTGAGTTGAAAATATAGGAAACCTATATTCAATCAACCACACAACAAAAAAATGGGGTTAGATGAAATAGAGGAGTTTGATGTTGCATCCCCCCTGATAGAACTCGGGTCCTTCTCCGTGAAGGTGAACAGTGACATAGGGTTCTATACCCTCTCATCCACTCTTCCATCATGGGAAACTGAGAAAAAGAGCCAGAAAGCAAACATTATCATCACCATGACCAGACCAGGGAAAACACCAAAAAAATATGTTCAAAAATAAGATCATGGTTTACTGAATATGAAGGAAAATAAGTGTTGACACATGCTTCCTCACCTCAAGATGAACTCAAGGAACAAGTTTTCACAAGCCATGATATTTTTTCTTCTTTTCTCATCGTATAGCAAGCTGGAGGTAGTATGGAATGTGTGCCAACAGTTTGTGGATGAAGCAGAAATCTAATTCCCATATCCTCCAAATCCTTCCTTGCATTCAAGTTGTCCTTACTTTTATCCTTCAGACCTAGCAATGTTCCAACAATACTCTCACATATATTCTTCTCAATGTGCATGACATCCAGATTGTGCCTTACAATGTTAGATTTCCAATATGGTAGCTCAAAGAACATGCTTTTCCTATCCCAATTGTGTGTCGAATATTTACCTCTCGGCCTTTTCTTACCAATTACAGTGCTTACGCCATCCAATTGTGACAAGATTTCAGCTCCAGAAGGAGGTTTAGGTGGACTCCTAAATTCTTGCTCACCGTCAAATGCCCTAGCTTCTTTTCGAAATCTGTGGCCAGCTAGAAAAAACCTACGGTGTCCTCTATAACAAACTTTACGGCTATGTGGCAACCAGAGGGGCACCATGAGAGGTGACCCCAAACACCAAGCTCAGGAGTGAGAAGGTGGTCTATGTTGCATGACTAATGAGCACCATGAGAGGCGACCCCAGGCACCATGCTCGGGATTGAGAAGGTGGCCTTAAGTCAAACCCTAGAGAGGGTATTCCAGGGTTAGGGCAAAAGTGGTGGAGATTGACATATTGAAAATGTAAATTGACTTGTTAATTACCTTGGTTGTGATAATTAGTTTGGTAGCCATATTTGTGAAATTTTGGTTGTTCCCACATATCGGCATATTTCGATATGCTGACCGACATTTTGTTTGTCGGCATTTTAGGTGCAAGCATGAAAAGGACAAACAGTAAAGTGGCATATGTGGAATTAAATAAGAGTTAAAGTACAAGGAGGATTAGTTAGAATAGACTCCTGATGTGGATAGAAGTAGATATCCCAGTTTTTGAAAAAGGTATGCAAAGTTTTATTTAATACCAGTTTTCAGTCTTTTGGTAGAATTTGATAACTTTTATTGATTATTTGTCGAACCTTTGATCATGTTAAATGGGATAATGGCTCTGACCTCTTGGTCTCCCTTAATTGGGGGTTACTGGGAGGCAGGGTCGTTACATTTGGTATCAGATCATAGGTTCCTCATTTAATCTATAATAATTATTAAATTTTACAAACTCTATAGAACCCAATGGAGTTATTAGATGAATTTCCGAAAGACAGCGGTATCTAGAAAAGGATCACGTCCGGGGGCTGGCAAGATTTTCCTTCGCACCACTAGTCGGAATATGAGGACTCCTGGATTAGTGTGACTGCCTGGCCAATGTCTCAGGATTAGACTCGAAATAAGATACCTTTAGGACTCTCTCATCTTGTTCATCCCTTCTCAACTCAAATGCTGTTAAGGATTATAAGGATTAGGGTTTTCTCTCTTTTCCTCACCCTCTTGAGGTATGGGTAAGGTTGATAAGGTTTAAGGAATCCTCCACCAAATTAATAAAAAGCATGTAAATAAGATGCCATGGACATAAGCTTAATAGATTAAGCGTAAAGGAATAGATACATGCTTAGGTCGTATGACATAAGTTGTCATGCCCTCAGGAGAGTCCTGAGGCTAGACCTTCTTGTTAGGAGAATAAGTAAAGATAGTTAGTCTTGGAGGTAGAGATCTCCATTAAAAGTAGAGACCTGGCACCTCCTCTGAGGATGATGCCAACCCTAACCCTAAGTGTTGGTTAGAGAGAGAGATGACATGATGAGTAGATGTCATGATAGACCAGGTGTGTGGGTGAACATGCTTTTGGATGCCCAGGACGTTGTGATCCATATGGGGTTGGATGACCTAGTGCTTTTGGCGACCCAACCCCGGAAAGGGTCGTGCATGGTTAGAGAGAAGGATAACTCCTTCAATGATGAGGTTAGAGAAGAACCTATAGAAACCCTACGGGCTTATGCAAGTAGGGCATAGCATGCACCCAGAGTACGTCAGTGGTGCGAGTAGTAGGCTAAAACCCTAGCCAGGAGAGTATGATGGATAGCTTATGAGATAAGCATAAAGGGCTAGGGATAACCTTGAGCAAACATAAGTTTGAACATAGGCTTCACCCACGTAGAGGTATGCTTGTGAGCTTGATCCATCTTCATGGAGAGAGGACCTTTAGTATAAGGCTAGTTGTAGAGTTATCTCTAGAGAGAGAGAGAGCAGGACCCAAACAAGAAGGTAGGAAGCCTAGACTCTGAAATATGAGGAAAAGTGGGGAGTTGAGGATGATGCGACCTAAGTGGATGATAGTGGTTTCCTCATGCTTGATCCCTGGAGGCAGATGATATCTCGGTTTCCATTAGAGGAACCAAACCCTAGAGAGAGGATGGGGCTTCTGGTACCTATGTGCCCATGGTATAAGTGTTTACCTTCTGAGAAAGGAAGAAGAGTTCCTTAGACCTGGAGAGGTTTAGTAACAGGTTGTGAGGCCTTGTACCTTGTTGATTGTCCTTGAGAAGGACTCAACTCTGAGGTGTTACTCAAATAGAAGGATGACAGGAAGTGCATGTCATGCCTTATACATGCTTAATACATGGTTAAGAGGTTGAGCATGCAGTTGGACACCCAGAAAGAGAACCTAGGCCTAAGAGGGGAAGTTGTGTACCTAATTCTCATGATGGGATTTGAGTTTCTATAGATGCGTGCATGGTAATTCTCATGGTTAGAGGAGAGGGAACCCCTTAAGTTTAAAGGTATGTTTGATGAACCCCTCACAGCTAAGCGGATGACATGAGAAGGTATGATCTTGATCCAATGTTGAGGATGAGAACAAGTATGACCTAGCATGGTTTAGTAGGTGGTCTTCTTATGCCTTAGTAGCTGCTGGGTTAAGCATGCTCATGTGAATATAAACCCTAAGGATGTTTGTGACCTTGTTGTGAAGAGTTGTAGTTTCCTCCCATCCTGGGAGAGGGACCCTTTGGTAGGGTGTATACCAGTTTTTTGGGTTTTGAGGAAACCTAAAGAGGTCTCATAGGATCTTGAGAATCTAAGCAAAGAATACATGGTAAGAGAATGAACCTGTAGACCCATAGATAACCATCTCTAAGTACATGTGGATGTGTTACCATGGAGGTAACGGTATGGGGCCTGACCAAGGTAGGCAGGTTTCCATGACCCCTAAGAAAGGGTGGAAGTCATCCATGAATGCAGAGAAAGAGATGATGAAGGCTTGGGTAAGGTTCTAAGTTGGACATGTACTATAATAGAATCCTAAGTCTATCCTAGGGTTAGGTAGGGATAAGACCGATGGAAGTAGGAGTTGCCTAATTCCCTAGTTGCACATGACCATAGGGTCGGGAGGTAACAACTATCATTGTCTGAGGGCCATGGGTTAGGAGATTGATCACCTTCATGAACTCATGGGACCCAATGGGAGGATGAGTAGGGCACTCTCTGGATGCATAAGGGAAGAGGGATGACCCCAAAAGTTCCGACACCCTATAGACCTAGAGGATATGACCAAGGATTGTGTGGTGATCCAAGTAGGTTTGAAACTAGTTTTCCAAGGAAGTAACCTTGATATCGAGATGATTGTGATATAGGGACATAAGTTGCACATTTCAACTTAGATTTGAAGGTGTACTGGCAAGGTGGGATGTACCATCTCTACTCTTGAAACAGGAAGAACTTTGTATTTGGACTGCAGCCAAATGCTTATTTCCTCTTGTTATGGGAGTGAGAGATAGGACAGTACGCGTGCCATACACCAAGGATAAAGATGATGTAAGTTGGAACGTTGCTATGAGGTATGAGGACAGAGACGATAACATACTCTTGTGGGGTGAACGATACATGGATGGTTTACCAACACTAAGAGAAATAAGGTAGTCATCTTATGAGGATGTTTTTATCATGAGCTATGAGTTATACAAGGTTGAGTTCGAAAACTAAGAGGATGAGCCCAGAGTTTCTTGATGAAGATAGACTTAGAGTCCGAGATGATATGATAAGTGGAATACATGGAGGTGTATGTCTTCAACATTACATAACACCTAAGGATGTGAAGTGGTAATGGATGCTCTGGATGAGATGCAGCTGCCTAGTTTAGCTAGAGGCTAGAAAAGGTTGTTAGGTTAACCCTAAGTTTGAAAAAGAGATAAGTTTGGCAAACACTCAGATGCAACGATATCAGTTGATCAAGTTAGTAGTTGTTTGGTTAGCCAGCCTAGGCCTTGATACAATGAAAAGGATGGTGGTAGAACCTCAGATGCACTTCTTTGGAAAAGAAGGTGAAGAAACCCCGACTAGAATGGTTTAGGGTTTTTGAGGAATCATGACATACATGCGATCATGATTTTAAGATCACCATACACTATAGTAAGTGACAGTAGTACTTTGGATGCCTAAGATAATGGTGCATGTGGCATGTTGCCATGCATGATAGGAGGTGAAGGATGAACACCAGTAACCCAATGAGTTGATATAGAGGATGAACAGTCCTCAAGAGAGAATGGGAGTTCATCACTATAGATGTGTAGTACTTGGAGAACAGTGGGGAAATGCTGCCAAAATTTTCTTAAAAACCCAATACACATTATACACTTACATTCTAAGTGAGATTAGGTGTTTCCCATGGACCAGATAAGGTCAAGATGCAATTTGGGTTATGGTAGATTGCCTTACCTAGACGACATGAGAAAGAGAGAATACTATCAAGGGATAGATCTGGTTGAACTACATATGAGAGAGAGATGGTTCAACTACACCATGATGCGAGTTCTTGAGTTTAATCGAAAGATTCACTTCCATGCGGTGGAAGTAGGTGCATGAAGAACTCGATGTTAATATAGTTTATCACCCCTAACCAATGGTTAGTATGATCCAGACTAGAGGGTCTGATGAGAGCATGTGTGCTCATTCAGGGTGATACATGAAGACAGTTCTTATCTTTTGTAAGATGTGATGATAACCACCATAGCCACTTCATTGATATGATGTTGTGTAAGGGAGGTTGTGTCGGTCACCACTTCATTGATATGATGTTGGTGAAGGGGCCTTGCGAAGGTCAGAAAAGAACCACAGTGTGTGCAGATGAAGTCGCTTTGATCATGCAATGGCTGAAAGAGAGCCCAGGGGCGACATGAGTCATGAACTGATGCACAAAAAGAATGACATGCAGTTCACTGTGGGAGAGTATGTGATGTGAAAATCCAATCCCTCTAAGTTACAGCTGAGAAAGCTGAGTCCCCTATATATGGGTCCATTTGAGATGGATTGGTGGTGATGGTTGTGTTTAGCCTTACTCCTTAGGATAACATGACGTATAATGTGTTCCATGAGTCCGATATAGAGAAATATGTGAGGTACCCAAGCCATGTGTTGAGCCCTGAACCTATTCAGCTTTTGAGAGGCTGAAATGTCCTGAGTTACCTATGAGGGTACGATATGCCGAGGTAAGAAAGAACTCAGATGGAAGAATATGAGAGGATGAAGGTTCTTTGGAAGCACCATGGAAAGGGTGAGGCCACATGGGAGCCATGATGGACATAAGGAAAGGCTTATCCTGATTTGTTTATTTGCTTGATGGAATCTTAGGGGCAAAATTCCTATAAGAGGGGAAGGATGTTACAACCCCAAATTTTGGGTTCTTTTGATGAGAAATGCAATTTCTCTTAATAAAGATAAATGATGTGATTTGATTTGAATTTCGTCTATAATAGCCTTGATGGTTGCTTAATGGGCTTTGTTGGCTATTGGGCCCAATAACAAGGAAATTCGATTAGTAAATGAATAATTAAGAAATGGAGAAAAGAAAAGATGTAGAAACATCTAGAAGGCAAAAGTATATAATCCAAAGTTGGATTTTGTGCCTCTTAGGTTCCTTGGGTTCCAAGGAGTCCAAAGTTGCAAAGAGAAAGCAATAAGAAAAGAAAAGAACAATTAAATATTTCTTTATTAAGAAAGAAATTGAAAATAATGATAAAATGTGGAAAATAAGTGGAAATAGGTATAATTGAGTTACCCTTAGTGGATTTTCGTATCCAAAGTATTCCTAGTGTTAAATGGAATTCCAATGAGGAAAATAAAAAGAAAGATAAAGAGAAATCCTCAAAAAGAGATATTTTAATAAGAAATAAACAAGATAATGAGAAATAATGAATATAAATGCATCTAGAAGGATAATAAGTATCCTTAAAAAATAATTTCAAAATCTTGGAGTTTCTTGGGGTCCAAGGAGCCCCAATGGAGAGGAAAGAAATAGAAAATACAAAAAATGCAAAATAAGAGGATAATGTGATACATTATTAATGTTTTTGGTGGCATTGCTAAAAAGGAAGTATTTTCTACTAAATGAAAATAGAATTTTGTGCCAATGGGATAAAAGTAAAGCAATAAAGAGAATAAGTGAGAGGAATTTCATCCTGTTGTCTACTCTCCCCGCGTCTCCCCGTCGCTCTGGCGATTAGGGTTTGCTGCGTGGGAGTCCTTCCTCCACCTTCGTGGGTTAATCTCTTGCAGGTCCAAGGGCGGCTGACTCTTCTGGTTCTCTACCGGCGATGGCAGACGATCTAGTGGAGAGTTGTGCACAACTACAGTTGACAGTGGAAGAAGAAGACCTAATCAAGATTGCGGCGGCGGACGACGATGGAGATCAAGACCATCTGAGGCTGGCGCTGGTTGCGCGGATTCTATCAGACAGGCCGACGAATTTCTAGGCTATGAAGAGGACCTTCACGCAATCATGGGGTCTCCACGAGAAGGTCGTATTCAAACAGGTCGAAGGAGGACGGTTCATCATCCAGTTCTTTGATTGGCGCGATAAGCAGAAGGTTGAAGAAGGATCCCCATGGAATTTTGACAACAAATTACTGCTGTTTAAGAACATAGAGAAAGACGAGAAGCCGGGGGATATTACCATTAACCTCAGCCCCTTCTGGGTTCGTTTGTATGGAATTCCTCTAGGGTTTCGGAACAAGAGAAGCATTGAAGAAATAGCAGGTCGGGTGGGCGAGGTGATAGCAACAGACTTGGACGAATTGGGGTGGGAGACGTCAGCGAGGGTGAGAATCAACCTTGACGTCACAAAGCCGCTGAGGAGAGTCTTGCGGATGAAAGGAAGCAAAGGCAACGTGATAGAGATCGAGCTGAAATACGAACGTTTGGCAAATTTCTGCCATGGATGTGGATGTCTCGGTCACGTCGCTAAAGACTGTGAAAGAAGCGAGGAAGGGGGGGAGCGGGCACAATAGTGGGGCGCCTGGCTCAGGGCGTCGCCGAGGAAACCACGGCGGTCGCTTCAGGAAGAAGTCTACGGGAATAGCAGGCTGCGCAAGAAGATAGAATTCAGGTACAGGCCGAAGGAAGGAGACGAGAAGAAGAATCGCAGAGAGCAGGGAAACCAGGAAGGCCCAAGCATCAATGGAGTTAGAAGACCAGACTCGGAGATAGAAGTGAACCATGACGGCTTGCAAGAAGACCAAACACAGCAGCAGATCGACGAAGAAGGCAGTGAAGAAGAAGAACTCAATCTAGGCGAGCTCTTTCCAGAAAGAATATCCATCGACCCGAGAGGAGAAGGGGGAAGCAAAGTCCAAACCACAGCTGCTATGGATGAAAGGGATGGGGACACACTAACAGGAGAGCAAGGCCAGTCGCAGAACAGGCAGGTGAAAATTACAGGCGCAGGGGGAAGCCGCGCACAGTTGCCTCACGTTCAGGAAGCGAATGCAGGGGTCGGGCGACCGGAAGGGGAAGTAGCAGGGGGACAATTGCGACATACTTCAATGGGGGAAGACGAAGCCCAGAACAAAGAAAAGGAGATGTTATCAGCGGTGAAAACAAGGGCACAAAGAGAAAAAGAGAGTCGAAGAAAACCAGGGAGAAAAATAAAGACAGTACAGCACATGAAGAGAGACCCTACATGGGTTTACAAAATGAGCAGGGGACAACGGTTGGGTATACCAGAAGATGCAGTGGAATGGAACACAATCGCAGGAAAAAGAGGAAGGCAATCCGAGTACTGTGACATGGAGTTGGACATGGTGGACACTGAGTTAGAGATAGGGAAAAAAGCAAGAAACATAATCCTAGAAGGATCACAGGGAAGAGGGTGCAAAACCCAAGTAGCGGAGGCTGGTATGGGCCAGCCCCGTGAAGAGCAATGAAAATCTTAAGCTGGAACTGTCAGGGTCTAGCCCGCCCTGACACGGTTACTGCCCTCAAGTCTAGGTGCATGAGGGAGGGGCCGAACATAGTTTTTGTGATGGAAACTATGATCTCAAGTGCTGACCTAGAAGTGGTGATGAGGAAATGTGGTTACACTCAAGGAGTCTGTATCTCAAGCGTAGGAAGAGCTGGGGGGATGGGGCTATGGTGGAGGGACATCGACCTCACTGTTACGTCTTACTCACAACATCATTGCAGCTGTGACATAAATGAACAGAGTGGGGACGGCAGATGGAGAGCTGTAGGCATTTATGGATGGGCAGCACAGCAACATAAGCACAAGACATGGGAATTAATGAGAGATCAAAAAGGATTCTCGTCGCTACCTACTATCTTCTTCGGAGACTTCAACGAGATATTGTACAACTCAGAAAAAAGTGGAGGCCCCCCTAAACCTCTCAGGTTTATCCAAGACTTCAGGGACGTAGTTGATGACTGTGATCTCACAGATTTGGGCTACAGTGGCAGCATCTTCACTTGGCAGAGAGGTCTAACTCCGGAAACCTTGATTAGGGACCGGCTGGATAGAGCACTGGGATGTGCACAATGGATGGCAAAATTTCCACAGGCAAGAGTGATTCACTGCACCAAATATGAGTCCGATCATGCACCCATCCTCATCAATACTGACTATAGAAAAAGGAAAAAAGCAAGGAACAACCAATATTTCTTCTTTGAACCCATGTGGGCGGAGGATAATACTTGTGAACACATTATAAAATCTGTTTGGGAGGAAAGGCATAACTCTGATCTTCAAGGAAAGTTGAGATACTGTGAGAGTAAATTAAAAGAATGGGCTACTGAAAAATTCGGGGAAAGGCGGAAAAAAATCAAACAATTGGAAGAGGCTCTCAAGGAACTACAAAATCTTCCGGTTGACAGAAAAAATTTAGAAAGGTGCACGCACATAACGACAGAGCTCCAAGAATGGAACAGGAGGGATGAGGCGTTTTGGCATGCTAGAGCAAGGGTGAATGAGATGAGATCGGGTGACAAAAATACTGCATACTTCCACCACAAAGCATCTCAAAGAAAGAAGAGGAATAGAATTGAAGGTCTTAAAAATGAAGAAGGGGAGTGGAAAGAGGAGGAAGAAGATATAGAAGGTATAGTGCTGAATTTCTTTCAAAATCTATTTCATACCAGTGACCCAAGCGGATGGGAGGTGGCTACGAGGGGCATAAACAACAAACTCAGCCAGATTGAAAGTAGAGAGCTTGAGGAAGACTTCACGAATGAGGAAATCTTGAGGGCGTTGAAACATATGCACCCAAATAAAGCTCCGGGACCGGATGGCATGAAAGCTTTATTTTTCCAAAAATATTGGCACATAGTAGGGAATGATGTGTCCAATTATATTAAAGGGTGGTGGAAGTCGGACAGGAGTATTGCTGAAATCAATGACACGTTGGTGGTGTTAATCCCAAAAACTCAAAAGCCTAAGGAGATTGGTGAATTTAGACCCATCAGTTTGTGCAATGTGGTCTACAAGATAGCCTCCAAAGTCATAGCTAGCAGGATGCGGCCGTTCATGGACAGAATTATATCTGAAAATCAAAGTGCCTTTATACCGGGGAGACTCATTACGGACAACGCTCTTATTGCTTATGAGATGTTCCACACCATGAAGAGGGGAAACAAAACTAAGAAGGGTCACATCGCTCTAAAGCTGGATATGTCGAAGGCCTATGACAGGGTGGAATGGAAATTTGTTGATTATGTGCAAAGAAAAATGGGATTTGGGGAGAAATGGAGGAAGAAGGTTTATGATTGTATGTCGACTGTGTCTCACTCCTTTGCCATCAATGGGGAAAGAACCATAAAGATTCAACCTTCCCGCGGACTCCGCCAGGGTGACCCTCTCTCTCCATACCTTTTCATTTTATGTGCCGAAGCTTTTTCTACTTCTCTAACATTGGCAGCGCAGGAAAAAATTATACAAGGAATCTGAGCTAGCCGCCATGGACCTCGGGTTTCTCACCTTTTCTTTGCAGATGATTCCATCCTCTTTGCAAGAGCAACCAAAGAAGAATGTCTGAAGTTAGCTGAAATTATCAGCCAATATGAGCAGGCATCCGGGCAGAAAATCAACCTATCAAAAACTGAGGTCGCTTTTAGTAAAGGAGTGGAGCGGGAAAGGAGAGCAGAAATAACACAGCTATTGCAGGTCAAGGAAGTAGACAAACATGGGAAATACTTGGGGCTGCCTACGGCTGTTGGGAGGTCAAAGAAACAGGTGTTTTCATACATACAGGAGCGGATATGGAAGAAGCTACAAG
The DNA here is from genome assembly GCA_963693085.1 of Alisma plantago-aquatica. Taxonomy (NCBI): domain Eukaryota; kingdom Viridiplantae; phylum Streptophyta; class Magnoliopsida; order Alismatales; family Alismataceae; genus Alisma; species Alisma plantago-aquatica. Next base: position 1,302,483,301 of record OY856410.1, read on the forward strand.
GGTGGAAGGAGAAATTGCTATCCAAAGCGGGGAAGGAAGTCCTTATCAAAGCAGTGGTCCAAGCCATACCGTCGTATATCATGAGTATTTTTCAGCTCCCGGGATACCTTCTAGATTCTATAAACAACACTATAGCAAGATTCTGGTGGGGAGCCAAAGAGGGAGAGAGGAAGATGTCATGGGTCAGCTTGGACAAGATGTGCAAATCCAAAAATCAAGGAGGGTTGGGGTTCCACAATATACACACTTTTAACCAAGCGCTCCTTGCAAAGCAAATATGGAGACTATTTCATAGAGAGGATACGTTGGTCCACCAGGTGCTAAAAGCAAGATATTTTCCTAGGGGGACAGCACTCAACGCCAGAAGAGGATATGATCCAAGCTTCACATGGCAAAGTATATGGAATGCAAAGGCCATCATTCTGGAAGGGATGCAGTGGAGAGTGGGAGATGGAGCATGTATCAATATATGGAAAGACCAGTGGATACCGGGCATAAAAGGAAGTATAGAAAGTGTCTATAACTTCTCGAGTACCAATGTACAATGGGTGAAGCAACTCATGAAGGAGGACTCTACCAAATGGGACAAGGAAAGCATAGACAATCTTTTCAATCCAGAAATTGCACAACAGATTTTGGCTATACCGCTTGGCATTAACAGGAGAGAGGACAGTATCTATTGGAAACCGGATAGAAGAGGAGAGTTCACAGTTAGATCGGCCTACTGGATGGCATCCCAAGTCCCGAGTATAGTAGAAGCGCATAGAAACCAGCAGGAGGCAGAAGGATGGAGATTAGTATGGAGGAAGAACCTTGTTCCAAAGGCTGCACACTTCCTTTGGAGATGTATGATCGGGGCGCTAGGCACCTTGGGCAGGTTGTATGACCTCCATTGTCATCCAGATGGAAGGTGTAGTATTTGTGGAAGGGAGAAAGAAGATATTAGACACATGCTTTTCAGATGCCCGCAGGCGTGGGAGCTTTGGAAAGAAAGCCCGTTAGAGGTGCAAGAAAAAATCCGAGAAGTGGGGGAGATCGACGTGGGATGTGGAATCAAGAGGCTCATTACCCAGCAGCGTGAAGATGTCAACCACGCTATGATTCCATCCATGTGGACAATATGGACCAGGCGGAAATCCATCATTTTCAAGGAGCAGCCGAAGCCACCCCTTCTTATCCAGCGACAACTACTAGCTCTCATTGTCGGCTACCACGACGAGCAGCCTCACATGGACGACAGGACGGCAGATCCAGCGTCAAGGTGCACATCATGGGTGGCGCCGGAGGCAGACAAGATTAAAATTAATTGTGATGCCGCAGTACAGGTGCAGGGACACGACGCTACTGGTCTAGTGTGGCGTGATCCAGCCGGGCACGTGCTGCATGTTGATGGGAGCAAGCGTCCTTCAAGCCAAAGAGTCGAGATTGCCGAAGCATGGGCTGTACGAGAAGGAATCCAGCAGTCCAAGACTCAGAATATACAAAATATTGTGGTGGAGTCGGATTCGGATACAATCATCCAGCTCATAAAAGCGAAAGTCAAAAGGCCAGATTTGCTAGGCACCATCCTAGAAGATATCTATAGCTTAAGCAATTCTTTTCAGTCGATTAGTTTTTCTTTTTGTAAAAGACAGGCAAATGGACTAGCACACCTGCTAGCTCGTGAAGCCGTCAATAGCACTAGCTCGTTTTTCTTATCGTCGTCTTTCCCTCAATTTGTAGCAAACTGGAATGAGCCATCTTTGAGCTCAGAGTAATAGAATGGTGAAGTTGACCTCAAAAAAAAAAGTGAGAGGAATTTGAAATTCCTAATATCTAAAGAACAAATTATATTCAAAGGGATAATGAAGAGAGAGAAGTTGCTTCTTAACTAAGGAAAATATGTTTCCTTTTGGACTTGAGTCCCCGTGGATGCACATCTTGGGGTGTGAATACCCTCCCCTATATATAGGGTAGAGCACTAGTTTGAGTCCCAGAGAGAGAGAGATCCCACGCTCTCCTCCTTGTGCAAACCCTAGTCGAGAGTAGGGATCTATCCCTGGAGCAACGAGGGTTTGTTTGGTGGTCTTGATGGAAGCAGGAAGCCTCCACGACAACCTGGGATGGATCAAATATCACACCCGCACCCCTGTCCTCGAGCAACTCCTTCCGTAGGTCTGCAAATCTGCAGTAGGGCAGCAACTACCACAGACGGATCTCGCGCTTGATTGGCCATCTTAGTGATGACCCAACAACATCATCACGTGCGTAGAGGCACAACGGAGGCAAGGGAAGTCTCCCTGGCGGCCGTCGTGGTCAGGGTTGGGGCAGGGGAGCCGCGCCAACCAAGGTTGCGGCGGTCTGGTTAGGTCATCGTGAGGTTGAAGGTGACGAAAGCGGGTTGGATGATTATGCCCCTCCAAGCAATGAAGAGCCGGGATTGTAACCAAGGGTATAAAGGTCATTCGATTATGTTTTCTAGCAAGCCGTGATACGTTGCATGGAGCAGGACACTTGGCGCCCTCTGATTGTCTTTGGTAAGTAATATCTTGCAAAAATCATATTTAAATATCCGTAGCTCGGATGGATACACATAAAATATGAAAATTGCTTAGAAAAATGAGAGGAATTCAAATGGTTTTAGAGACTAATTCCTCTTGCTATTCGAAAAGTAGTAATTTATCAACTTTAATGAATTAAAGATTAAGAAACCCTATTTTGAGATGATTAATGTGTTTAGTAGGGTTTAATAGATGATAAAAGTTGATATTAACCTGTTAATTGTAAAAAGGTACATTAAGATAAAATAGGATGAACTTTGCGCATAATTAGTTTAATTTAGAGTTTCCTGTGCATAAATATACATTAATGGGCCTTGAAACCCTAATATTAGTAAATGTGACTCATAATGGTTTTAATTATTCAAAATCATGAATAAAGTTGAGATATGATAATTCCAAGCTATTTCAAGTATAAAAGTTCCTAATTGTGGATAAATACCCTTAATGTAGTAATTAGGGTTTTCTAATGGATAAAGGTAGAATTAATGACAAATAGAGTTCATATGTGAATTAGACCATAATGAACTATGAATTGATGAAATATAGGCCTAATAATCTTGTCATGAATTAAAAAGGACAAAACTGGTAGTTTTAAAGTAAAAGAGGCATAATGGGCTTAATTGATGGTTAATTGTGCCTTTTATCCGAAATTAAGGTAATATGTTAACATTAACATCTTTTGTGAAGAATAGATGAGATAATTAGGGTTTGCGAGTAATTGTATAAAAGTAGGGACTAAAAGAGTAATAATGAAGAGGAACCCTAATTGCATTGGAAACCCGAAAAGTGGACTAGAAACCCTAGGAAGCGAGCTAGGAATGGATGCCTATTTCAGGATCAACTTGGTGTGTGCTTGCCTGGTTACTTAATTGGTTAAATTATTTCTGCAATCAAGTCAGCTTGACAGGTATGTGGTTAATTATGGTTGATCGCATTAGTTTCTCGAAGGTTTTCTGGATGATTCATCGCATTGAATGCAACCTATCAGTTGGATGTTCATACTTGCAAATTATAAAGTCAGTATGATTATCACACTTGTAATATAAATGTGTATTGTCGCACCTACATGCCACCCTGATGGATGATGCAAAAAGGTCAAGCCCAGGAGGGAAGACCGATGGGCACTGTGAGAAGTGACCCCAGACACCAAGCTCAGGAATGAGAAGGTGGTCTATGTTGCATGACTAATGGGCACCATGAGAGGTGACCCCAGGCACCAAGCTCGGGATTGAGAAGGTGGCCTTAAGTCAAACCCAAGATAGGGTATTCCAGGGTTAGGGCAAAAGCAGTGGACATTGACACATTGAAAACGTAAATTGACTTGTTAATTACCTTGGTTGTGATAATTAGTTTGTTAGCCATATTTGTGAAATTTTGGTTGTTCCCACATACCGAAATATTTCGATATGCTGACCGACATTTTGTTTGTCAGCGTTTTAGGTGCAAGCATGAAAAGGACAAACAGTAAAGTGGCATATGTGGAATTAAATAAGAGTTAAAGTACAAGGAGGATTAGTTAGAATAGACTCCTGATGTGGATAGAAGTAGATATCCCAGTTTTTAAAAAAGGTATGCAAAGTTTTATTTTATACCAGTTTTCAATCTTTTGGTAGAATTTGATAATTGTTATTGATTATTTGTCAAAACTTTGATCCTGTTAAATGGGATAATGGCTCTGACCTCTGGGTCTCCCTTAATTGGGGGTTACTGGGAGGCGGGGTCGTTACATGCACAGACTAAGAACCCTGACCCTGCCCTCTACTATAAATAGAGGGGTACAGGGGGCTTCTCATAACACAAAACTTAGAACATCAATTTCTCTATAAAGTTGTTATCCTCTCTGGTTGTGGTAACCGAGAGAGCCCAAGCAAGTTCTACCTATCTAGAGAGGAACAACAAGGAAAAGACAAATGTAGAAAAGTGACTGATAGTGGGAGAGTGTGTCGGTGACTAGTACACTAATAGAGGGGGATGACTCCTTCTAGTATGTCCATCTCAGGATGACTAGAGTTCCCGGTAGTCCGTGTAGACTATCTATAGAGGTGGGAGGTTTCTATCGCTCACGAGGACGACTGTCCACCGCAGCCTGGGTCTACACCAGGAGCTTCATAGACATCGTCGAAGACTAGATGGTTGAAGACTGCACTAGCTATGAGGTATTGTTGCTTAGCAAGACTAAGGACCAAGTATATCTCACTAAATCATCCTTCCTATTACATAGTTTTTGATGTGATTTGCTGGTTATGGGTTTGTGGCTAGATAATTTTTTTTGTTTCCGCTACTTGTTCTGTCCCACAAAACCCAATAGTGGTATCAGAGCTACATCAACATACTATATTTTAGGATTAATTGATATGATCGGATTTTGGTTTATCGCCATTTATTTATTACATATGATGTGAATACTTTAACTGGCTAATATGCATATCTGATTAAACACCAAAAATTCCAATATACATATATGATATGGTATACATATGCAATCGATACGCATCGCCCTAAAATAGTTTTGATGGTGGACGTATAGCGTGGTTATGACCTATAAACCCCTATGTGTGTGCATGGTTGGTTGTGGTTGTTTGCATCTCGGTCTGCGTACCGAGTCCTTTCTTCTATTCTGATGTAACTCGAGATAACTCGAGCCTTCTCTTCTACCTTTTCTCCCCCCAAATGTAACTTGGGATTTCCCAAAGATATATGTAAAAGTAGGATAGTTTTATTTCCTGTTATGTCAAAGATCGGTGGGAACCCAAATGAGCAGTTGGAGGACCGAGGAGACCAGATGACGGTGCGAGACAAGCAGTTGGTGGCCTGACGAGGAGCAAGATGACCCAACAAATATACAGTCTGGAGGAGCCAAATGATCAGTTGGTGACAACCAACCAACCGGCCAGGAGGTGAGCCGATCAATCATACGATGAGTTGATCAACCCAGAATGGCCCAAGCACATATCTTCATCAACTACATCTTGTTGCATATGATGTAGACCTAGATGACCGTAATTCCTTATGGCTCAAGGAATTACATATAGGATGGCCATAATCATTGCTTTATTGCTTCACATGTTGTTTTGTGGGATATATCATGTATATGATACATACTGTATATGTGTTGATTGGATATGTATATGTATATAAATACCAAACCCCTCAATATAATATTAAGTCTTAGATGCTTTCCATAAGTAGCACACATGAAAATCTTGATCGACTAAGCATAGGTTATGCTAAAGCGTGGTGCACAATCTATCTTATGAAAGTGTGATGGTAGATATGTAGGTCTGCCAAAGCAGGGTACATAGTCTATTGTGTTGGGTTTTGGGTCAGGCTTAACTAGGTGATCTTAATGAGATTAAGTACCTTGAAGAATAAAGATGGATCGTGACAAAGAGTTGTGCACACCATCTATCCAGGAGTTGCATTCAGATGCAATTGGCAAAGGTTGCCTACCTAAATAATCTGGTTGTGGGAGATCAGCCAAAGCTGACTCATGATTAGATGAAATATGGATCTTGGCTCACTAGAAGGTTGTACGCTGCAATCTTCTGAAGTGATAGTGAGGGCTATTAATTTGAACAAAATAGTGGGAGTGATAATTAATTAAAGGCTTAATTAATACCGTCAAGTTTATTCAAATCAAATCAAAAGGAATTTTGACAAAATGCATATGTTTTCTCTTGTAGAATCAAATGGCAAAGAAATATTCATCATTGAAATCTGAAAATTTAATTGAGATAAATTTCCATAACTGGTTAAGGACTATGAGAAGTGTTATGCATATTCCTAAGATAACAGAGCTTGGAGAATCCACTATATGTATGCTTAAGGCGTTATTTGAGGCATAAAAGAAGAAGGATAGTTCCATGATAGTGATCAGTGGAATGGAGTCCAAAGACACATGCAATGCAAAGAAGTGTTCTCCCGCCAAGCTGAAATCCAAGTCTTCTGTGCTCAAAATATGCAGAGAATTAAGGGAATCTAGGAAGATGGAGTAAGAGATAGAGATCTCTATTTCTAGTATATACATGATTGAGATTAACTTTACTACTTCTTCATCATGGGTACTTGATACTGGATGTGGATCACACATTTGTTCAAATGTGAAGGATCTGAAAAGAAGTAGGCCTTTAGCGAAAGGTGAGGTTGAAATACATGTTGCTAATGGAGTAAGAGTTGTTGCAAGTGCAGTAGGAACCTATGAGTTATCTCTACCAAGTGGGTTGATAATAGAGTTACAGAACTTCTATTATGTACCTGCCATAAATAGGAATATCATTTATGTATCTTGTCTGGACAAGGATGGATTTGAATTTCTCATTAATGGAAAATGTTCCATTTCTAAAGATGGGATCGTTTATGGCAGTTCCCTAATGTCTTATGGTCTATATTTGATAGATCTATAGACAAGTGTATACAACATAAACACCAAAAGACAAAAACTCAATGAATCAAACAAAACATACCTTGGCATTGTCGTCTAGGGCACATAAATGAGAATCGCATATCTAGACTCCATAAAGATGGATATCTGGACTCTTTTGATTATGAATCAATAGAGACATGTGAATCTTGTTTATTGGGAAAGATGATCAAGACTCCCTTTTCAAGAAAAGGTGAGAGAGCCAGTGATCTATTAGGACTCATGCATACTGATGTATGTGGGCCTTTTAGAACAAATGCTAGAGGTGGGTATCAGTACTTCATTACCTTTACTGATGACTTTAGTAGGTATGGTTATGTTTACTTGATGAAACATAAATATAAATCCGTTGAAAGGTTCAAGGATTTCATGAATGAAGTACATAACCAACTTGGAAAAAGTATTAAGGCACTTCGATCCGATCGAGGTGGAGAATACTTAATCCAAGAGTTTGAGGACCTTCTGAGAGCCCGTGGTATTGTATCACAATGGACTCCGCCTGGAACACCATAGTATAATGGTGTGTCAGAAAGAAGGAATCACACATTAATAGACATGGTGCGATCCATGATGAGTTTTTTCGATCTTCCAACTTCCTTTTGGGGACATGCTCTAACAACCGTCGTGTTTACACTTAACCGCGTACCATCTAAATAGGTTCAAAAGAAACCATATGAGATATGGATTGGGAAGTGTCCCAATATGTCTTTTATGAAGATTTGGGGATGTGAGGCTTATTTCAAGAAAATGTTTCCTGATAAGATGGGCCCTAGATCTGATAAATGTTATTTTGTTGGATCCCTAAAGAAACCAAGGGATAGTACTTGTACAACCCAACTGACAACAAAGTGTTTGTTGACAGAGATGTTGTATTCCTAGAAAGGAATTTATTTCCCAAGGAAGTAGTGGGAGAAAAGTAGTAGAGCTCGAAGAGGTTTGAGACCAACAAGAAAACATTGAACCAATAGATGAACAAGAGGAAAATAGAGATTCACAAGTGGTTGTAGAATCTTAGTCTCCTCAAGTGACACAGGAACCTCATAGATCTAGTAGGATACGCCTTGAGCCTCGGAGATTTGGATATCTTGTGACTCAAGAAGGTAGTGAGTTGGTCATAGATGATGAGCCAACTACCTATCTAGAAGCTATGTAGGGACCAGATTATGAGAAATGGCTTGAGGCCATGAGATATGAAATGGAATTCATGTATACCAATTGGGTATGGACCTTAGTGGAACCACCTGAAGGGGTAAAACCCATAGGGTGCAAGTGGGTCTTTGATGCATGCATTTGGAGTCGATTTTATAGGCCTAGTTTAGGGTTATTTTATGCAGTTTTCACCATTTTCTTGATTATTATTGCATGGATTACTTCTAATGGCTAGTATACATTCTTTTGCATCAAATATTGCCTATTTTATCATATTTATGAGATTTTATATTAATCTCGGGCTTATGCATGATTTTATATGCTTTTTAGGTGCTAAGTGTGCAAAGAAATCTTGGTTCCACCGACCCTATATCTCGGTGCCACTGAAATCACAACAGAGAGGCAATAAAAAGTCATCGCGCCATCTCGGTGCCACCGACTTCTACAGCTCGGTTCCATAGATGTTGTCGATTTATAGATTTCCACAAGATCACAGATCCGACGGTCCATGTTATTTCGAGGGTCGTAAGTGGGTCTATGACCTAACGAGGGATGACCTAACCAGGGAGTATGGTACGCTACACACACGAGAGCCGAGAGAGAGAGGAGGAGGAGCGAAGAACGGAGCCAAAGGATTGCATCCGGACGATTCAAGCATCTCTGATAGAAAAATTTGCTGCTGGAAGGCCGCAATTCACACACCAAAGGAGGAGGATCGTCTTCCCACACTTCCATCCAAGGGGTTACTCAAGTTTCTCCATGTTCCCCACGTTTTTCTATTCTCCCTTCATCTTTGCAATGTTGAAAACCATGCGGGGCTAAACCCCTTAATTCCTTAGGACCTGGGAGTAGCACGGTGAAGCATTGTATCGACTTTTGTATGATTTAGTGTAATTTTCCTCATAATCTTGGATATCTGTGTGTGTGAATGCTTGCTCTTGTGTTGATTGATCACCTTCATTAGAAATCATAGGCAAATAATTAATCTGAAAGGAGAATTAAATGCCCAAAACCCACGCATAAACACCATCCTATGCGTCCTTTGGTAAAGGTGACATGCGGTTAGTGGGAAGAAACCTAAAGATTGATTGTAAAGCACCTAATCTAAGATTTAAACTACTACATATGTGGAGTTGGCTTAGATTTAGGTAGTGAATTGTATCGTGGGATTGGGCAATTCTCGCTACAGGCTTCCTATCAAAGATAGAGGTTAATTTATACTAAAATTGGTAAAAATAAAATACAATGGGGATCTGTGGTGAAACTAGTGTTTCTAAGGACTTCCATCATCGTTCAATTTAATCAAACCATTTTTAGTTTAATTTTCTTTTGGTTTCTTTTAAAAAAACCAACTCTCTCAAATTTAATCAGTCTAGCTGATTGCCAGTAGTTAGTAATAGTCTCTAAATGAAAGTCTCCCTGAGTTCGACTCGGGCCTCATTTGGCCTATATTACGCGACACGTACACTTGCGTTTAGACGCACAAAAAATTGTGTCAAGATTTTGGCACCGTTTCCGGGGAGACGACAACGTTCAACACCACGAGTGCTATGGGCGGCCATTCTAGGCCACCTTTATTTTTTTTCTAATTTTACTCATTCAATCATTAAATTTAAATTCATACTAATTTTTGTGATTAAGTGCCGGAACTAATAATTTTTTTATCTTGTAGGTACTAGTGTATGGTGGCCACCAGGACCACAGAATATGGTGGTTCTACCTCTGAGATCCTCTTCGTAGATGATGAGACAGTTCAACCCCTTGTTGAAGGCATTCTTGTTGCTACCGCAGAACCAGAAATGGCAGACAGCGCAACAGCTGAAGAGCAGATGATATGGGACAAAATCAAGGCATCATCCTCTATAGCACAGTTGGACCCGATTAAGAAGTAGGCGATCAACATACTGAATTACAAGATCGAGACAAGACTTATAACACTAGTGATGATGCAAGCTTTCCACAACCATGCCCATGAAGATCCTGTCGCCCACATTAGTAATTTCATATAAACATGTGACATGATCAAGGTGGATCGGTTCCCTCAGAAGGCCATATACTTAAAGTTGTTTCCATCATCTCTGGATGGAAATGCAAAGGAGTGGCTTCACAACCTGGAGAAGGAATTTGTCGAGACGTGGGACCAAATGGTGGATGTTTTCTTTGCCTGTTATTTTCCGCCTGAGAAGACAAATGACATGGTCAGAAAGATACACAACTTCAAGCAACAGGCTGCTGAATCATACTCTAAGGCATGTGAGAGATTTCAGAACATGCTACGGAAGGTTCCACATCAAGGGATTGACTTGGATAACCAAGTCAAGATGTTCTATTTTGGGCTGAACTTGAATGACAGGACCACTCTGGACAACGCAGGTACAAGGTTCTTCCTGAATAACTCACTGGAAAAGTGTTAGGAAATCTTGTTAAACATGGAAAAGAATCAAGCATGGGTCAGTGATAAAGACCGCCCAGAGAAGATAAAGAGCATGGGAGAGTCCAAGGTTATTTCATCCTTGAATGAAAAGTTGGACCTTATTGCAAAGAAGCTATTTGAGAAGGATGATCATGTTTCTGAAGAGGAAGAGCATGTGAAATACGTGCGTCAGTAGGGGTACCGCAATAATGTCTACACATGGAGGAAGGACCCCAAGTTCTCATGGAAGGATCCAAACAACTTCTTGCAAGATCTGGATCAGCAGAATCAGCATAGGCCAGTGCAGCAGCAGCGCCCAGTGGCAGAAGAGATCACTAATGATATCTTGAATAAAATTGTGAAGCAAAATGACATGTTACTCAATAATGTTTAGTGGGACACCTAGAACCGCAGTGCGCAAATGAGAACTTTTGAGACTACATCATCTCAGCTTGTAGCGGATGTGGCCGCATTGAAGAAATCATCACAACAAGGGTTTCTGAGAAATACTGATGCCCCAACTGAGAATCAACAAGTCAAGGCAATGTTGCTAAGAAGTGGGAAGAAGATGTTGACTCTACAGCCCGCGTCTACTGAGGTGACCAAGCCAACTGTTAGTGTAGATCCAATGGTAGAGACAGTACAAGCAGAAAAAGAGGCAGAGACCACAATAGAGGAGCAGACCAAGGAGCCTGAGGTGGAGATTAGGATGTCTTATGTGCCACCTCATCAGCGGATACAAACAGTGCTGGTCCCTTATCCTAATAGCCTGAAAGCTACAAAGATGGATCAGCAGTTCAAGAAGTTTTTGGACAGTTTTTGGAAGCTTTCGGTGAACATTCCATTAGTAGACGCCATTGAGAAGGTCCCATCCTATGGAAAGTTTTTGAAGGACATAATCATTAAGAAGAGGAAGATCCTAGATGCTGAGGTAGTGGTACTTAGAGAGCAAGTTAGTTCTTTCATTCTAGGTACGCTGCCACCTAAGAGATAGGACCCCGGATGCTTCAACATCGCCTGCTATATCGGGAAGACCAAGTTTGGCGATGCACTGTGTGATTCGGGGCGTGTATCAATTTGATGCCTTTAACCACTTTTAAAAAGCTTGGACTAAAGACATCTAGGAAGAGCAGCATGACTATCCAATTGGCGGACAATTCTATGGTAAGGCCTTTTGGTATCTGTGAGGATGTGCTTGTAAAGGTGGATATATTTGTATTTCCCGCAGATTTTGTGGTGATGGAAATGCAAGACGACCATGGTAATGTGATTCTACTGGGAATACCTTTCCAAGCCACAATTGATATGATCTTGGAGATGGGCAGAGGTCGTTAACCATGGGGATCAAGGATGATAGGTTTGAGATAAACATGTCAGATAACTCAAAGTCATCGGATGATCATGAGAAATGCAATGTGATGACACACAGGGACATCATCATTTCACTATGTTTGGGACATCCATTCTTGAATATGGCACATGTGATGAAAAAGGTGGATAGGGGTACGCTAGCCGTGGACATCATGGAGAACACCAAGGTGGTCTCACTTGTCAAAGCGGTGGGATGCCCAGATGATGAGCAAGAGGAGCTTATTTCTTCTACTACACAAGATGACATGGAGGATTCTCTAGTCCAGACACATCTACAGCTACCTCTAGAGGCATACCTCATGAACATCATGGATGATTGCATGAGGAGTCGGTCATTGGAGGAGTGTGCAAGGCTACTGAAGGTCTTACCGTGCTACTATTCTAGACATTTTGAGGACTTGGGACCATTGCCACCACCGTTGGTCTCTTCACTTGTGAGCCTGCCGGAGCTAGAGCTCAAGCTGCTTCCCCCTCACCTCAAGTACGTGTTTCTAGCGACTGAAGAAAAGCTAGCGCTCATCATTTCTTCATCATTGAGTGAGTCTGAGGAAGAGCAATTGATTGTCGTGCTTAAGTGCCACCATGGTGCATTCGGGTGGACGGTAGCCGACATCAAAGGAATCTCGCCTACGCTATGCCAACACAAAATCTGGCTAGAGGAAGGAGCAAAGCCGGTCATACAACCTCATCGTAACCTCAGCCCCATCATGACAGAGGTAGTGAAGAAGGAAGTCATCAAGCTACTGTCGGCAGGTATCATTTATGCTATTTCTGACTCTATGTGGGTAAGACCGACACAAGTAGTGCCTAAGAATGGGGAATCACTGTCACTACTAATTCATCTAATGAAAAAATCAAAACTAGATTAGTGACATGATGTCGTGTTTGCATTGATTATAGGAGACTGAACACCGCCACACTAAAAGATCACTTTCCACTACCGTTTATCGATCAGATTTTGGAGCGACTCGCTGGTCACTCCCACTTTTGCTTTTTAGATGGATATTTTGGATATAATCAGATTTCTATCAAGCCTAAGGATCAGGAGAAGTCTACCTTCACCCGCCCTTATGGCACGTTTGCCTATCGTCGCATGTCGTTCGGGTTGTGCAATGCGCCCGTGACTTTTAAGCGGTGTATGCTGGCAATTTTCTCAGATATGGTGGAGAGGTGCCTCGAGGTTTTCATGGACGATTTTTCGCTCTATGGGGCATCTTTTGACGAGTGCTTGCAAAATTTGGACAAGGTTTTACAAAGGTGTGAGGACACACACCTAGTGCTTAATTGGGAAAAATGTCACATGATGGTTAGTGAGGGGATTGTGTTAGGATACAAGGTGTAACGCCCCTCCAAGCACATAGATGGCAACGGAAGCAAACCCAATGTTGTCCATAACATGGGTCACTTGGCTCGGAGGAATGTTACAAAAAATAATACTCAAAAGTAATAAGATAAATGAAACACTTTGCATTAACTCAAAAATAGATTCATACATTGTTCATAAAAAGGGAAAGACATAACTATCTCATACGATATCAAAACCTATTACATGTAGGCTAAGAAAAACTAAAGCATGAACTGTCTCATCTTGATCTCAAGTCTAACACATGTAAGATAAGAAAATCTAAAACATGGAAAGATAAACTAGACTAAAGGATCTACTGAATGGTAGATGGCACCCCACCAAGTCTAACTTCTTAGTCTTTCCTCGAGATGTATGTTCCTTGCATAAGCTCCTTCCTTATTCTTTCCTCCTGCGGACATCACGTCCCCAGCCATGCATTCAAAATGGAAAACACGTTAGAGTAAGTGGCATTGAGTATTATTATACTAACATAATAACTGGCAACAATAAAAAATTATAAAAGCAACTGGACAATAAATCCTTGATTCACATAATATGCTCTTAATGGTTAATTATAATGTCTTTTACTCTTATGCACCGACTGTGCTCATAAGGCCCGTGGGCTAAATTGATGTTCCACTTGAACTCATGATTTGCACAAACGTGCCATAATTATGCTCCACTTGAGCTCATGATTTTCACTTGAGTGCCATAATTATGCTCCACTTGAGCTCATGATTTGCACCTGAGTGCCATAATTATGCTCCACTTGAGCTCATGATTTGCACTTGAGTGCCATAATTATGCTCCATTTGAACTCATAAGGCCGGAGGGCTCAACATTAACATAATGAGGACAAAATAATGTAATCAATTACATGATTCATCATTAACTTTACATAATGATCATTTACTTGGATTTAACATGAACATGACATAGATTCTTCAAATAGGAAATTCAAAACATAAGGATCATATGATAACTTTTGGAAGCATTAACTTAATACTTTCTGAAAATTTAACACATAACTATCATATGGTTTAACTTGATCATCATGATACAATAATATTAATACGATTGAAAACCATTACTTAAATACTCAAAGTGCATCGACCTGCTTACCTTTATTGGAGCAAACCCTAATTCAGTCTCCTTGATCCTGGGTCAAGTCCTAGGTTCCTAAAATTAACATGATTTATATCATTTATCACTTCAATTACATCTTAAACCCTAATTTAAGTCTTCTAGGAAATCATGGTCAGATACTGTCGAATTAGGGTTTGAAAACCTAAAAATTGTGTTCTCCATCGAAAAACCTTTGCAACGACTATTTATGCATAATTTTTTGACATACCAATCTATTTTTATGAATTTTCTAAAGTCATCCAATCAGAATTCAAAGAAACACCATGTGTGTGGGTCACCACCCCGAGGTGGCCCAACCAGGGTCATCCGCCTATGAAGGGAACGCTGAAGCGGACTACGATTCTACAGACTAGAAAACGAGATTAATTGACGAATCTGCCCTTGAGGCAGCGTGACAAACAAGGATCCAATCCAATGCAAAATTGAGAAATAGGAACCTGCGATCTTAATTTCCAGTCAGAACTTCGCGAACAATAGAGAGTCAGCGAGGACCCTCAGAAACTAGCACTCAAACCATCTTCCTTCAGGGAAAACCAAGGTGTAAAACACCTTCTTCCTCTACGACCGAACTTGTTGATGACAGAAGTAGGCTATGGGGTTAGGCATGCAATGGAGCACCAAATTCCATGGTAAGACCATGGCCGCAGCAGTGCCAGGAAGGTGAAGGTCCAAGAAGACCCCGTGAGCAGGGCACCTGACTCATGCGAACTGGTCCGCGGCCTCAACCTAAGGGTGTGGAAACTAAAACTCGAAGAAAAATCACAACACGCTACTGGTGAAATGTCGGGAATGTCGAGAAAATAGGAAAGCGGAGGAGTCTATAGGGTACAATGACTCATGATGCAACAGGGCATGAAATCCATGGAAAAAGGAAGTTGGAGGGTCCAGGGTGCTTACTCCAGTGCGAATTTTTCCAGGCCGGTGGGGAGCCACCGTGCTAGCAAGGCTTCTGTCGGAGATGAAAACCAAGTTTGCCAAGGCGCCGCAGGTTGCAGGAGGAGAAATCAGCAGAAGAGGAGTGCTGATCTGAGCCTTGTGATCGTTTACAACCCCTTATATATAGGGTTGGCTGACTGGGGATTCCCCCTGTAAAAAGGATGGCAGCGAGAGGAGTTTAGCCCTATTGGGTATTTCGTGGATACCACACAAAATCCAAGTAAACATGGGATCGTTGAGCTCGCATGGTGCTCCCGCTTGCATCGGTGAAGATACCAAAAGAAACGGGACACTATCGGGGCCAAAAGGGGGGTCGGAAAAGGAGTCAGGCTCTGGTTGCCTGATTCTGGTCTCCTACTGAAGGTAGGAGGCGACCCTGCGTCCCTACAATCAAGAGCGAACGGCTGGGAGTGACTCCCTTTAGTACTACCACGCGTGACACTGAACTTAGGTGGAAAAATCTGAGAACATCGGGACATTCAAATAAATGAAATCTTAGGCGGATAAATCACATTATCAAATAGTAATTAACCCAAACTATATGTTAACTTCCCTAATGTATTTGAAGGGTCAAATGAAGTACAAATGACTTCAAAATTGAACCACAAGTTAATTAGAGGGTCTAGAATCTATCTATCCAATTGGATTTGCATTTTGTTGCTCTTTTGTTCATCAATTTCATGTAGGTTTCTAATTTAATACATACATTATAAAAATGTGACATTGATAGAATTATCGTTTACTAAATGAGTTATTTAAGCCAAAGCTAGGTTTATGAGATTATTTCATCATATATTGGACTAAGAGGTCCCATTGAATTCTGTTTTGTTAGATAAAAGCTTAAACTTGCAAGCTAGGGTTTCACATTAAGGTACATTAATAGATCTAGGATTTTGAGGATGTTACACAAGGTGTCTAGAAAAGGATTGGAGGTAGATCCGGTTAAGATAGAAGTGATTTCTAAACTTCCTCCACCATCTTTGGTGAAGGCAGTTTGGAGTTTTCTAGGCCACGCTGGGTTTTACTATCGATTTATCAAGGATTTTTCAAAGACCGCTAAACCATTATCTAATATTGTTGAAAAGAATGTTGAATTTAAGTTTGATGAAAAACGTTTTAGAGCGTTTGAGATTTTGAAAGAGAAGCTAATATCCACACCAGTTGTGTAGGCTCTGGATTGGAGCCAACCATTTGAGTTGATGTGTGATGCATCAGATTACGCAGTAGGGGATGTGTTAGGATAGCGTCTCAACAAGGTCCCTACGGTCATTTATTACACATCTAAAACTCTTATCGACGCACAATTGAATTACACCACCATGGAAAAAGAACTCTTGGCTATGGTTTTTGCTTTTGAAAAGTTTAGGAAATACCTTGTAGGAGCTAAAGTGGTGGTGTAGACAGATCATGCAGCCATCAAGTACTTGCTGTAGAAAAAGGATGCCAAACCTAGACTCATCTGATGGATCCTTTTATTGTAGGAGTTTGATATTGAGGTGAAAGATAAGGCCGGGATTGAAAATGTGGTGGCTGACCACCTATCTAGGCTAGAGAGGGTAGATGAGAAAGACCTTGACATACCCATCCTAGAGACCTTTCTCGATGAAAAATTATTTGCTCTTAATCATAAGGACCCTAGGTTTGCTCATATTGTGAATTATCTTGCTTGCAAGGAGTTGCCTAATGATTGGGGTATCAAGAAAAGAAGAAATTTTTCCATTATCTGCGTTATTATTTTTGGGATGATCCTATCTTGTTGAGACAATGCAGGGATGGTATTTTGAGAAGATGTGTTCCAGAGGGCGAGTATGAGAGTGTGTTGAAACACTGTCACACTCTACCTACAGGAGGGAACCACGCTAGTTCTAAGATAGTTGTAAAGGTTCTAGAAAGTGGTTTGTATTGGCCAACGTTGTTTAAAGAGGCATTTGACTATGTGCGGAGGTGCGACGCGTGCCAACGGTCCGGTAACATATCCAAGTGACAAGAGATGCCCTTGAATGTGTTCCAAGATGTAGTAGAGGTTTTTGATTTGCGGGGAATAGATTTTATGGGACCCTTTGTGTCCTCTAATTCCAACCTTTATATATTGTTGGTCATTGACTATGTGTCGAAGTGGGTGGAAGCAATTCCAACTCGCACCAATGATGTCGCAGTTGTATGCAAATTTGTCAAAGAGCACTTTTTCTACAGGTTTGGAGTGCCTAGGATGATAATTAGCGATGGGGGAACTCAATTCAGCAATCGCAAGTTTGGGGCACTCTTGAGCAAGTATGGAGTGACGCATCGGGTGGGTACACCCTATCACCCACAAACTCAAGGACAAGTGGAGATATCAAATAGAGAGATTAAGAAGATCCTTGAGAAGACGGTGTCGTCAAGTAGGAAAAATTAGAGTGAGTTATTGGTTGATGCACTTTGGGCCTATAGGACAGCCTACAAGACACCGATAGGAGCTACACCCTTTAGGCCAGTCTATGGACGGGCATGTCATCTTCCAGTGGAACTCGAGCGTAAGGCCCATTGGGCACTGAGACGGCTTAATTTTGATCTTAATGAAGCCGAGAAGACGAGAATGTTGGAAGTGAATGAACTTGATGAAATAAGATTGAATGCCTATGAAAATGCTAGATTGTAAAAAGAAAGGACAAAGCAAATTCACAATCGGCATATAGAGAGGAGAGTGTTCTATCCAAGAGAGAGTGTTTTTCTTTTCAATTCTAGATTAAAATTGCACCCTGGGAAACTTAGGTCTAGATTGAGTGGACCCTTTGTTGTAGATGAAATGTTCCCACATGGGGCTATGAGAATCAAGGAGGGGGGAGAGAACCTTCTTAGTGAATGGATAGAGATTGAAACACTACTTTGGGGAAGATTTCACTAGGAATGAGGATGAGGTGAAACTCATCTCTCCCATTTGATCTTGAGCTTTGGATATGTCTAGCCTAGGACATTAAACAAGGGTGCTTGTTGGGACGCAACCCAATGTTTTGTGTCTTCTTTACATTCTATTTGCTTTATTTGGATGCATTGGTACTTAGTTTTTCATAATTTTATATAAAAATGATACCTAGACCCGTTTCTTGAGTGTGTAGTTGTGCACAGGGTTGGTGCCACTGAGATCCAAATTCGGTGGCACGGAAATCGGTTCAGACACAAAGCCAAACTCGTAATAAAAACTCAGTGCCACCGACTCACCTAATCGATTCCATCGAGCTTATGAAGAAAGTGCAGAAATGACATCGAGTTTTAACTGATAAGGCATCGATGCCACCGACCCCCAAGTCGGTGGCATCGAGTTTTTCTGGGCCCAGTTTCGATGGTGAGTTCAGTGCACCGAAGGCAACATCAAATAGGAGTCGGTGCCACTGACTACACATCCTGGTGCCACCGACAGTTGACATCAACAATCTGAGAGCCGTGACCATCGATGGCTCAAATGAACGAGCATCGACGATCGGTGACACAGATCCATGGACAAGTCGGTACCACCGACACTACGAGTCGGTGCCACCGACACCCGAAGATCCGCGAAGTGCGGATGGAGCACTGACTGCCGTTGATGCATTGAGGCCACAGATTCCTACTTGGCTCGGTGCCACCGAGAGTGCGACAGACGGTCGCTCCAGGATTATAAAAGGATAGGTGTGGAGTTCATTTTACTCACACCTTCACTATCCACTCCTCTCCCACTTGATCAAGAAGCACTATCGAGTATCCGAGACTTCTCCGAGCATCAAGATCTTCATATTCTTCACCACTTCCTTCATCATCAAAATGGCGAGAAGAGTCGGAGCTCCCACTGGCCTCACACCCCGCCCAAGGATAGTGCATCCATCAACCGAGGTGAGGAAGGTGTATGAGGAGTTGGCCAAGAGGCCATTTACCATGATGAGATATGACGATCGACATTTGATAGAAGACATGGGTTTCGTCGACAACGTGGCAGTGGTGCACGAAGGGCAGCAATTCACCGACGGGTACCAAGAGATAGTCCTCAAGTTCATGGCTTCTCTCGACATCTGTGTGGCGCCCAACCTCAGATGCCCCGTGAGGAGTCAGTGGAAGGAGGGGAGAGTCGAATTTCGCCTCTACAGTGTGAATCACTCAGTGACCCTCCGTGCCTTCAACGCCATCTACGGTTGGCCCCACTCTAGCATTCGCCAACCAGAGAACGTCGACTATAGCGCCATTTGGGAGGTCTTTATCACTGTACTAGCCGGTCAGAATATTAGCTTTCACCATAGCTCCCTCTCTGACTTCGAACATCCATTTGTCTGAGTTCTGCATCGGATGCTCACCAACACCCTCTTTGCCAAATCTACATAGGGGCAAGCGAAGGCTCACCAGGCGGACTTGTTCTTCCTCTACCAACTGCTCGAGAAGCACTCGGTCAATTTTGGAGCTTTCTTCCTCAACCACGTGATGACGATGAAGAGGAATGTGAAGAAGAACTGTCCAATTCTTTTGTGGGGACTCATCACCCCGATCGCGCTACACCTCAGACTAGACCTCTCCACACTGGAGCCGATGCAGTCTCAGCTATGAGTCGAACGCACCTGTTTCAGGGCTGCCGGCCTGATCCACGTCCACCACCACACCATCTTCACAATTTGCACAGTTGCGAAGACCTTCCATGAGTGGCAACTCCCTGACCCGGCCATCAGCATCAGGTATGTGGCCCATTATAGGTGGCCAATCATAGAAGTAGAGGAAGTATCTTCAGATGATGACGAAGACGACGATGAGGTGGAGGACACTACTCCCATCACTCACCGCATTGCTCTGAGGAAGCATCCATGACACTATGAGGCCTCCACATCTTTCGCCCTGCCGCCCTCTCAGCCAGGAGAGGATGCATATTCCATGGGGGGCATGTACAAGATGTTGCAGGACATACAGATGCATCACCGGTAGCAGATAGCATCACTGGCTGGCATCCAGGATGTCCAAGGAAAGTTGTACACAAACCAGCAAGCCATTTACGACAATGAGCGACTTCTCTTGGCCAACCAAGAGAACATGCATCAGCGTCTACAACAGATGGAGAACTAACAGCAACCCTTCTTCGACCACTACTGGAGCCAGGGCTACTTCGGGGGTTACCAGATGCCGCCCGATATGCCTTCCACAGATCCGACATTCCAGGGGATGTTCTCACCATTGGACCCCACACAGCCACCCCTGGACCCTACATAGCGACCACCATCATTTTAGAGGGGTATCACTGTTCCACTTCTTAAGTTGGAATGTTGACTATGAGTTCATAGTCATATTCAAGCTTAGGGGGGTGCTGTAACAACTATATCTTAGTTTTTCATATCTTTTTAGCATTTTGTTTTCTTAATTTGGTAAATTAGGTTGCTTTGAGTGTTGCTTATGTAGAATCCATAATATATCTAGTGTAATCTATGGAGAAATTAAATGCATGGTTTCAACTTGGTGTCTATCTTTGGCCGATTGCAATAAAAAATGAAAAAAATATATATGTAATTTTTTTGGGTTATGCTTATCTTGTGAGGAGTTGAGTAGTACAACTAAGGAAGTGCTTGAGTAAGTCATCTTTAGGACATAATAACATAAATGGCTATCTTAATTGTCTAAGAAAGTGGTTGACATGTTTTTGAGCCCGAACTGACCAAATACCAACGGGACCTTGAACTGAAATTTAAGAAAGAAATCCCTTAGTTACCCTGTGCACAGGTCATTAAAGAGGGACACATTATCTTTTCTGAGGGTTCTGTCATTTAGTCCTGTGATCTCATCCACCTCACATACATTCATGTGACACCACCATAAGATGACTGAGCACATTCTATCATTCTAGCTTTTGAAACCATACTTGCATTGCCTGGTAGAATTGCATTATAGAAAAAAAGTAGAAAGTCTACATGCACAACCAAATTTGGGTGCATGTCATGTAGTTACATTGCATATTTCCCTTTCTAGTCATCATTGCATTTCATTTTCCATATAATGTTATCATGTACTTAGTTTCTTCCAAAATGCAAAAAAGAGAGGTGATGATTATGCCCATACCCTTGAAAAATAAGAAAGTAGCATGGTATAGAGGAAAAATGCCATAAAAGTCCATCATGATGATAAGGGACTCATAAAAAAAAAGAATACAAAAAAGGAATAATTAGTGAATATGGAGCATAATTGAGAAATAAAGGAGAAAGGGCACACTCTCACCTCAGTGGAGGAAGAACTAATTCTTGATGTAGTCTGTAGGTATTTCATCCCACCCTAAGACAAAATGTTCATGCATTCATCATTTCACTTCAGTCACTAGGCATTAGGAGTATATTTCAATTTTTCAGCATTATAGGTTCATCATCCTTTTGATTGCATGAATGATTTCATGTGCTCATGAGTGTTCCATAGCCGCCCATTCATCCACCCATTTCTATTATCGGTAGGCTACAAATATGATGGTCTCCTCATACATTCTGATCAGGAAAACTGCTTCTGTGTAGATGGTAGGTAAAAAAAGAGCAACGTAGATAGGAGATCACATGATGCACCGTGTATGAATCCAAAGAGTCTATCATGTTAATTGCTTTACTTGATAGTGATACATTGATTTAGGGATAGACATCTTTTATAGAGGTTCTTGGTCGCTTTTAGAGTAGTTGGTGTTCAGGGGTCAGTAAGGACCGGTATGAGGACCGAAAGGTGAGAGACACCTAGATATAGTTTATGTATTAGTGTCCTTTTCCTGACTTATCTCAATCAGATCCAAAGATAGTGTTGCTCGAGGACGAGCAAGATTCAAGCTTAGGGGAGTTTAATGCATGTGTTTGGAGTCAATTTTACAGGCCTAGTTTAGGGTTATTTTATGCAGTTTTCACCATTTTCTTGATTATTATTGCATGTATTACTTCTAATGGCCAGTATACATTCTTTTGCATCAAATCTTACTTATTTTATCATATTTATGAGATTTTATATTAATCTCGGGCTTATGCATGGTTTTATATGCTTTTTAGGTGCTAAGTGTGCAGAGAAATCTCAGTGCCATTGACCCTATATCTCGGTGCCACCGAAATCACAACAGAGAGGTAATAAAAAGTCATCGCACCATCTCAGTGCCACCGACTTCTACAACTCAGTGCCACCGACGCTGTCGATTTACAGATTTCTGCAGGATCGCAGATCTGACGGTCCACATTATTTCGAGGTCTGTAAGTGGGTCTATGACCTAACGAGGGATGAACTAACCAGGGAGTATGGTACACTACACGCACGAGAGCTGAGAGAGAGAGGAGGAGCGAAGAACGGAGCTGAATGATTGCATCCAGACGATTCGAGCATCTCTGACGGACAAATTTGCTGCTGGAAGGCCGTAAGTCACGCACCAAAGGAGGAGGATCGTCTGCCCGCACTTCCATCCGAGGGGTTACTCGAGTTTCTCCATGTTCCCCACGTTTTTCTATTCTCCCTTCATTTTCACAATGTTGAAAACCATGCGGGGCTAAACCCCTTAATTCCTTAAGACATGGGAGTAGCCTGGTAAACCATTGTATCGACTTTTGCATGATTTAGTGTAATTTTCCTCATAATCTTGGATATCTATGCGTGTGAATGCTTGCTTTTGTGTTGATTGATCACCTTCATTAGAAATCACAGGCGAATAATTAATCTGAAAGGAGAATTAAACACCTGAAACCCACACATAAACACCATCCTATGCGTCCTTTGGTAAAGGTGACGTGTGGTTAGTGGGAAGAAACCTAGAGATTGATCGTAAAGCACCTAATCTAAGATTTAAACTACTACAGATGTGGATTTGGCTTAGATTTAGGTAGTGAATTGTACCGTGGGAGTGGGCAATTCTCGCTACATGCTTCCTATCCAAGATAGAGGTTAATTTATACTAAAATCGGTAAAAATAAAATACAATGGGGATCCGTGGTGAAACTAGTGTTTCTAAGGAATTCCATCATCATTTGATTTAATCAAACCATTTTCTGTTTAATTTTCTTTTGTTTTGTTTTAAAAAAACCAACTCTCTCAAATTTAATCGGTCTAGCTGATTGCCACTAGTTAGTAGTAGTCTCTGAACGAAAGTCTCCTTGAGTTCGACTCGGGCCTCATCTGGCCTATATTACGTGACACGTACACTTGCGTTTAGACGCACAAAAAATTGTGTCAGTCTTTAAGAAGAAGACCGACATGGATGGCAATGTGCAAACTTATAAGGCAGTTGGTTGCAAAGGGTTTTAGACAAGTTCAACGTGTTGACAATGACAAAACCTTTTTACTAGTTTCCATGATTAAGTCCATCAGTATCATGTTTACTATTGCAGCCTACTATGACTATGAGATTTTGCAGATGGATGTTAAAACTGCATTCCTTAATGGGAATCTTGCCGAGGATGTGTACATGACACAACCTAAAGGTTTTATAAATCCAAAGGATGCAAATAAAGTCTATAAGCTGCAAAGGTCAATCTAAGGATTGAAGCAAGCATCTCAGAGCTAGAATCTTTGATTTGACGAAGCAGACAAAAAGTTTGGCTTTAGTCAAAATGAAGATGAACCTTGTGTGTACAAGAAGGTTAGTGGGAGCATGACTACATTCCTCATATTGTATTTAGATGACATACTATTGATGGGGAATGATGTTTCTACTTTATAAAAGGTAAAGGCATGGCTTGGAAATACATTCTCAATGAAAGACTTGGGAGAAGCATCCTATATCTTAGGAACTAAGATCTATAGAGATAGATCTAGAAGGCTTCTTGGACTAAGTCAGAGCACATACATTAACAAAGTGCTGAAGAGGTTCAACATGGAGAACTCAAAGAGAGGAAACATACCCATGGTTAATGGAGTTCCCGTCTCTAGAGCTCAATGTCCCAAATATTGTGAAGAGAGGGAATGCATGAGTGGGATTCACTATGCATCAACAATTGGATCCATCATGTATGCAATGTTGTGCTCCTGTCCTGATGTCTCGTACGCACTCAGCATGATGAGCAGATACTAGTCAGATCCCAGTGATGCTCACTGGACATCCATGAAGAACATCCTAAAGTACTTGAGAATGACTAAGGATCAGTTCCTCGTCTACGGCGGTGAGGAAGAGTTGGTGGTAAAGGGTTACACCAATGCAAGCTTCTAAACTGATAAAGATGATTACAGACTGCAGTCAAGATTTGTGTTTTGCCTTAACAACAGAGCTGTGAGCCGGAAGAGTTCCAAGAAAGAGACAGTGGCGGATTCTATGACAGATGCCAAGTATATTGTTGCATCCCATGCGGCAAAGGAGGTTATGTGGATCAAGAAGTTCATCTCTGAACTTGGGGTGGTTCCTAGTGTTTGTGATGCAATTGAGCTTTATTGTAACAATAATGGAGCAATTGCATAAGCTAAAGAACCCAGATCACATCAGCGGTCCAAGCACATACAGTGGAACTTCAATCTCATACAAGAGATTGTACATCAAGGAGATGTTAAGATTTGCAGAGTACCAACTGAAGACAATATTGTTGATCCCTTGACTAAGGCACTTTCATAGTTGAAGCATGATGGTCATGCTACATCACAAGGACTGAGGTTCATGGGTGATTGGCTCTAAGTGCAAGTGGGAGTCTGTTGGTGTGTATGCCCATAGAGCCAGTCATATAATGATTGTAATGGCATACTTTGTAAATGATTTGAATAATAATAAAGGCAATTTCCGTCTATATCTTTAATCTATTTTGAGATAATGATATAACATGTTAGATGTCTAAAGAATCGTATTACTCAATGACGTATGTCTTTAGGTTAAGGACCTGAACAATGAGATCATATGGATGTTAAGAGTATACATTCTTGTTATGTCCCTAGTCGGTTGTTATTGTGGAAATAACCATAGACATCAATAACACGAAAGACTAGAGTGTGTGTTGGTTGATGACAGAGTCTCATTAGTCAGATATGTGATATCAAACCAAGAACACAGATACATGTTAGAGAACAGTGTATCGGACTGTCCCACCACAAGAGTGATGCATGGAAACCACACTTGATTAGTCAGGATCATCTCTTATAGTATTGGTGGTGACTGTGGTTCTTAGACCTAAAATCACTGCACTCATCACATGTCATTGGGTACACTTTGACATCATCAAATGCAGTCCTGAAACATGGGTTGTTATAACGGTGATGATTGGGTGACTTTGACACATGGGGACTTGACTGTGAGTGATAGATATAGAATTTGTTCCTCCTAAGGGAGTGTGATATCCTAGCCACTTGAGGAGTGAGACTGAGAAATGTATGGCCATGCACATGTGAGCCAATGTATGACATTGATCTTACATATATCTCAGATAGTCTACTCTGAGCCAAGAAACATGGATTGAAGTTTGTCGAGGATGACAAGTCCATGCCTCGAGTTCAATCCGGACATCAGTGACAAAGGGACTACACATTCATTGTAACACCAATAACAGATTGTAGGTTGAAAGTTGTTCTCCAATTTTCCTCTTCACTTGGGTAGTACTGATGTGTGACTAGGCACCACTCTTTGCTTGTGCTGTCATAAGTTGGTTATGGACATTCACTGCCAACGTGAAATGGAACCTATAGGGTTACACGCATAGGATTAACCTGGAAGAGGAGTTTTTATCCATGAATGATGTTTAGATTGATTACTAAAGTGTTTAGGTACTCAATTAAATATTCAATCAATAGACTTGACTCAGAATCATCAAGTTCAAGTGTTGACCCAATTGATTAGAGTGTCAGATTATTTGAGAACTTCATTGACTGAGTTTCGCACAACCTGGACCACCAACCAACCGGTTCGTTAGGTGAACCGATCGGCTCATGGCCAGTGAGATTACCGGTTCACTCAAGTGAACTGATCGGTTCATGTGTCCAAACGAGCAGTGTTGGATTTTCTCAGTTTGTGAGAAAAGTTTTTCGTTTCACTTGTTCAATTCGATTGGGACAAGAATTAATATTTGTGTTAATTAGAAATGAATAAGGAAAGTCAATTGGAGGCAAGTTTGGGAAGTGAAATGACTGGTTCACTAAATGAACCGACTGGTTCACACTCCCAATCGACCGATTCAAAACTGAACTGATTGGCTCACTTGCCCAAATGACCGATTGAGTAATGAAATGATTGGTTCGTCTGTCGTAGTACAATTAGTTCATGGAAATTTTGGACTTTTCTACTCCCACACAGATTGGGAACCCTGATCCTTCCCTCTACTATAAATAGAGGGGTACATGGGGCTTCTCGGAACACACAACTCAGAACATCATTTGCTTTGCAAAGTTGTTGTCCTCTCTAGTTGTGGTAATCGAGAGAGCCCAAACAAGTTCTACCCATCCAGGGAGGAACAACGAGGGAAAGACAAATGTAGAAAAGTGACTGATTGTGGGAGGGTGTGTCAGTGACTAGTACACTGATAGAGGGTGACGACTCCTTCTAGTATGTCCATCTCAAGAGGACTAGAGTTCCCGATAGTCTGTGTGGATTATCTATAGAGGTGGGAGGTTTCTGCCACTCAGGAGGATGATTGTCCACCGCAGTCCGAGTCTATACCCAGATCTGCATAGACGTCGCCAAAGACTAGGTGGTTGAATACCACACTAGTTGTGAGGTATTTTCGCTGAGCAAGCCTCATGACCAGGTATATCTTGCTAAACCATCATTCCTATTACATAGTTGTTGATGCAATCTACTGGTTATGATTTTGTGGCAGGATAAATTTTTTTAAATTAAGCTGCTTGTTCCGTCCCACAAAACCCTTAACCTACTTCCTTTTAGATCCTACATATGAGAACATATGTGAGATCCACATCTGGTATCTTATACCCAAGATTATAAAGTAAATATATTTATCTCAATAACATATATACCCAAAGGGGAGATCACCATCCTCAACTTTTGCTTCTTGAAAGCCTTCAAATACAAAGGATGAGTTCCTCTTGTACTTTTCTTTCTTCTTATCTTGAGTGTTGAAGAATTGAACTTATTCTGGACCACAAAACTCTTCTCGATCTTGCTTTGATCCTTAGACTCAGCCCCACTGATCACCATCATGGGCTTGTCCTTCTTCACTTTTGCTTTAGCATGAATCAACATGGAAATCAATTTTGACATTTGTCTAGCCGAATTACTCACATGGTAACATGCAATATAAGGGCTATATGATTCTGACATAGTCTTTAGAATCATATCAGTATCCAACTCTTACCTCAAGGGGAATCCCAGCTCTTCAAAATGATACACATGTCCAATCATATTGAGTACATGTTCTTCTACTGAGGTTCCCTCTATCAACTTTCTATCAGCTTTGAATCAAGCAATACATTTAAGACAACATTCCTTTCTTGCCTGTCAAGACCAAGTGTTACCTTCTTAAGATGTGTCACCATCTCAAGAACACTCATGTCCTCACATTGCTCATGCAACTCATAGTTTATGTAGCTTAGCATAAGGTACTTTATCTCTAAGGCATATTTGGCATGCTTCCAATAAGCATCCACTTGCACCCTAGGTACATCAGGAAGAGGTATTCAAGAATTGGTTTGTCAATGACGTAGAGCTTGCCCTCTTTACTAAGAACCCTTCTCAAAGTCCAAAACTAGTAGTGGAAATTTCTCCTGTCAAGTTTGTCCTTCTTTGGGACCAATCACAAATTGGATTTGTTCGTCATTGATTCTACAATAGAAAATTTGCATTCGTCAAAAACCATTTTTGATTTGATTTGATTTGAAAAAATTGATGATATTAATTAGGTCTTTAATTATTATCGCTCCCACTATTTTATTCGAATTGATAGCCCTCAATATTAATTCAGAATATTGCAGCGTACAATATTCTAGTGGGCCAAGATCCATATTTCATCAAGTCATGAGTCGGCTTTTGTTGATCACCCACAACCTGACTATTTAGGTAGGCCATCATGCCAATTGCATCATATGCAACTCTTGGATAGATGATATGTACAACACCTTGCCAAGTTCATTTGCATGCCTCTGGGCTTGGGCTCTCCAGTCACCAATTAAGCCTCACCCAATAGCTAATACAATAGCTACGCACCATGCTTTATGCAAATCTATGCTTAGTCGATCAAGGTTTTCATGTGTATTGCTAATGGAAGGTATCTAAGACTTAATATTTTAGTTGAGGGAGTTTGTATATATGCATATACTTTATCCAATCACCACATATATAGTATGTATCATGTACATGCTATATCCTAGAATGAAAAAATGCAATAAACAAAAGTGATGGTAATGTCCAGTCCTTATGTAATCCCTTAGAGCCACAAGGGATTATGTCAACTAGGTCTACATCACATGAAGAAACTTGTTGCTGATGAAGATCTTTTCTTGCCAATATGGGTTGATCGGTTCAACCCTTGAATTGATGGGCTCTCCTCCTCGGTTGGCTCCTCCAGCTGATTGGTCGGGCCCACTAGGTGATCAGCCTGGCTTGTCCACCATGTCCTCCAAGGTCCTTTATTTGGTCGAGTCATCTTAGGGACGCCTTTCATCTTTTTCATAACAGGAAGGTAATCTATCCTACTTTTACATGAATATAGTGAAACCTCGATTTACATTCGAGGGGAGCAAAGGTAGAAGAGAATTTAACTTTACATTGGGAAGATGAGATAGAGGCTTTGTATGCAGACTGAGATAAAAGAATAAACCAACCACATACAATCATGCACATATAGGGGTTATTAGCCATAACCATGCTACACATCCACCATCAAAACCTCTTTTAGGGTGACACATGTAAATTGCCTATATATATCACATATAAATTAGTTTAGATTTGACTAGATATTATTTGCATCGTATGCAATAATAGAATGACAAAACCAAAATCCAATCAATGATTATCCAGTAATATAGTAAATTGACATTGCCTCTAATACCACTGTAGGGAAATATGGTACATAGTAGGCAACAAAATTTAAAATTTTATCTACCATATTCCCCATAATTAGTAGATTGTGTCAATAACTATAATGCAGGAAGGATGGTTTATGGGGTATACTTGCTTTTGGAGCAAGTAAAGTGACAATCCTCGTTGTTGTGGATGTGCAACTCTGAATCCTAGTTGTACTAGGACACGTATGACTGCTGCTCATCCTGGTCTGCACCACGAACTGTAGCCATGAGCATCGTCTTTTTCAACAACTCCTCTTGTCATGGACTGTTGGTTGAGGTTGTCCCCCAAGCGGGAAACAATGGCTTCCCACCTATATGGTAGTCCACACAGACCGTATAGAAATCCTTTCATCCATCTAGAATGGACAGGAAGGAGTCATCCC
Source organism: Alisma plantago-aquatica (assembly GCA_963693085.1). Taxonomy (NCBI): domain Eukaryota; kingdom Viridiplantae; phylum Streptophyta; class Magnoliopsida; order Alismatales; family Alismataceae; genus Alisma; species Alisma plantago-aquatica. Next base: position 1,302,512,918 of record OY856410.1, read on the forward strand.
ACTCTGTCGGTGTACTAGTCACTGACTTGCTCTCCCACAATGACAACTCTCAATTGTTCTCTCCCGTGGCTAACCCTCCCTTGTTGGGTAGGACTTGTCTGGGCTTTCGTGGTTACCACAACTAGAGAGGACAAAAATTGTTAGAGGAACTGATTCTCAGTTGTTAGTGTTGTGTTCTGGGAAGGCCCCAGTACCCCTCTATTTATAGTAGAGGCCAGGGTCAAGGTTCCCAGTTGCTATACGATACATGATTAAAGTGCGGGAGTGGAAAGGAATGAAAGAACTCAAATTTTTGCAACAATTCTGGAAAATGCACAACTTGTGACCACTGAAACGGATATTTGGCAAAGCTAGACGGTCATCTCGCACTACGAGATGGTCATTTCTTAGTTTCCCAGTTGTACATGAATTTGGCAAACCAATTCCCATCAATGCTAGACATTGGATTTCCTTGTGCAACAATTATTGCTCAAATGAAACGAATAGGGAAACATCTAGAACCTTCCCCAATCAAACCGGACCATCTCGCCCAAGCGAGATGACCGTCTTGATTCACCCAGACGGTCGTCTGGTGACCTAAGTCGAGCTGGTTTGGTCGGGTCGGTTCCTTCCTTAGCCAAATTCAACTCACAACAAGCCTGACACCAGACGCCTGTCTCAACACTTGAGACGGCCGTTTGGCACTTCCAGACGACTGTCTCAACACTTGATATGGGTGTTTGCATCGTTGACATCATATTCATTGTTGAATCAAATTCTTAAACACAGTAGCACTTAATTCAACTGTCTTTTGAGATTAGAACTCCTCTTCTACGACAAGACCTATGTGTGTGACCCTATAGGTCCTGTATTACGTTGGCAGTGAGTGTCCATAATAACTTATGGAATCACAAGCAAAAAGTGGTGCCTAGTCACACATCATTGCTACCCAAGTAAATGGAAAGTTAGAGAACAACTTCAACCTACAATTTGTGTATGGTGCTATAATGTTGTATAGTTCCTTTATCACTGATGTCCAGATTGAACTAGAGGCATGGAGTAGTCACCCTTATTATTATTCAATCTTATTTCTTGAACCAGAGAAGACTATCTAAGATATGTGTAAGATCCATATCATATATTGACTCACATGCACATGGCCATGCTTTTCTCTGCCTCGCTAATCAAGAGGCCTAGGACATTAAACTCCCATAGGAGGGACAAATCCCATATCTATCACTCATAATCAATCCCCATGTGCCAAAACCACCCAATCATCACCATTATAATAACCCATGTTTTTGGAGTGCATTTGATGATGTCAAAGTGTACCCAACGACAAGTGTTGGGTTCAGTGATTCAGGTCTAAGAACCACAACCATCACTATGAGAGATGACTATGACTTTGATGAAGAGTGCTTCCATGTGTCAGTATCACGGTGGGTCTGTCTGATACACTATTTACTAACATGTATCTGTGTGCTTGGTTTGATATCGCCATATCATGACTAATGAGATTTAATCATCAACCAACTCACACTCTGATCTTATGTGTTATTGTTGTCTATCAACCTTCCACAATAACAAACGATCAGGGACATAATGAGAATATATATATATATATATATATATATATATATATATATATATATATATATATATATATATATATATATATATATATATATATATATCAACCAACTCACACTCTGATCTTATGTGTTATTGTTGTGTGTGTACTCTTAACAGCTGTATGATCTCATTTCTTCCAAGTCACGTAGTTGAAGACATACGTCATTGAGTCATATTATTCTCTAGACATTTATCATGTGAAACCATTATCTCATAACTAAATTTAAACATAATAAATTGGAAGGTTGCCTTATATTAATAATCAAATTGTTTTTACATGATATACCATTACAAACATCACATGATTGGCTCTCTGAGCATACATAAGCAACAGTTGATACTTGTCATAGTCACAACACTGATGGCAGAGGGGATGTTGGTTTGTTGCCAAGTGTTGTCGGGGTGAAGAAGAGGTGGTGAGGGTTCATAGGCGATGAGGGAGTCAGATGGGTGTGTGGAAGTCAGATTGAGGTATGACTGGCTTGTGAAGATCTGTCTACCCTTAATGATGCTTACAGTCATTTTCTTCATGACACTGAAGATGGTGATGGTGGCGGATCTTTAGAGTTGTAGGTCAGAATCAGTAGTAAAGATGGTGATGGCTGCATGGCATCTCTAGGGAAAGAGCTTCACCTCGGTTGCTTCTATGACTGATGGTCATCTTTGAACCCTACTCCAGATAGGGTAGTGCATACGACATTAAAGTGCGGCCAAGGCCACAGGGCATGGTGCGGAGGAAGAGAAGAGAAACAATAACTATTTTGCCATTAGCCGCTGGAGGTTGGGGTTTTGGGATAGGCTGATATGTAAAGGGAGACGAGATGCATGTGTGTGAAAAACCTAGAAGGAGGTGTCATCCCTTCTTATGTCTGCACCATCAACCTCACAATAGGAGCAAATACAATGGGATTTGAAGTCGGGACTGATAGTCCAGTAGGAGGTGGATTGGAGGAAGGTGAGGTGTGTTTGACTTTAGGTTATCATCGCCACAGTTCCTCACTAGCCTCTGGAGTCAAGGTAGTGCATAACCAAGTGGATTTGGAGAGGAGGGAACCACTTGTTCAAATCGAGAACCAAGTCGACAACTATCTACCACATACAACATATGCTATCCCTATAACCTCACTTCATTTTCACAAGGAGGTTTCTCTACACACATTATCAAGGCATAAAGTTAGTATATCTCAATTCTAGATGTGGAGGGGATACATGTTTCTTCTAGCATACAATCAACTTCTAATAGGACCTACTAGGTACAATCTCCATTGTTCCACCATTCTCATAATCATGACTTAGGCCTTCATATCCCAAAACATAATTTATTTATAAGATCGTGTATCCATAATAAGAAGAGATTTGGGTTTCTACTTCCCTAGTTAGTTTATGTCCATATTTTCATTATAAGTGTAGGTGAATTAGATAGTCAAACTAGTCTTTGCTTCAATGATCAGGTAAACTACTTACATCATGGAGATGAGAGAGTAGTCAATTCTTTAAGGATCAACCCTAGATGTACCTACCTAATCATAACCTCAGTTTCGGGATACATCCAAAGTTTCAAGAAAAAGAGTATCCACTATAGCTTCCAACCAGTATTGTGCCTCCATATGTCCTTAGGGAAAAATAACATGGCATAAAATTTTATTATGTGATCCAACAATGTGATCATCCCTTTATAGGACAAGGGATATAAGTATCATTCCTACCTTATGGGCAGGCGAGGGATGAAATCCCAACGATCATTACTTGAAACCTATATCTTACTTCAACCGACCTTCATTTATTAAATATTGCAAGTTTATCTAGGATAGTGTCCAACCCTCGGGTGGCTTGTCTCAAGCAAAAAATATGTTGAGATAACTCCATGTTACATGCAAGTGAAGCCTAGCCATAAAGGATCTAGTTCATATCAGCATGTGCTATCATAGAATACCTCAAAATCAAAACTCAATTCAACATTCTAAGTTTGTATCCATGCATGCGCAGTTCACATAATGTGTGTATCATAGGAATGCTAGAAAAAAACAAAAGCTAAAGGTGTAATTACTTATACTAGGGTTGCACACAATTATGTGAGTTCAAGTCAACCTAATCTTTCTATAGTAGATAAATTGCCCTCCCTTAAGGCATAAGGTAGAGGATAACATCTAGGAGAGTCAACCCTAAAGTGTAGAAATATATACCTCTATATAGAGGGTAGGGCTGATGAGAATTTACCCCACACTAAGTCAAAGACATAGATAGTTTGGAATTAATGTCACCAAGTTGGACACAAATTGAGAGCCTATTTGGTAGTTGATGACTCATGTTTTGGGTATGACACCAACCTATAAATGGTCACCTACCTACTAAGGAACAATCTAGCATAACTTGAAATAGTCAAGTTACTGGCTGTTTAGGCTCTGATACCATTCTATAAGGAGTGGGACCCGATAGTGGGTCAACTCAATGATATAAGCACGAGATAATAAATTTTAAGCAGTAGATAACATAACTATTTACAAAGTTACAAAATATTTCTATGTACATAACATTCTCACCCTAAGGGTGGTACATAAAATGAAAAGGTTACATCTATATACACATAAACCCATATGAAGAGGGTAACAAGGCTATCTCAACCTGTCCTTAAGTTCACAATGAGCTCACGATCATCCTGAGTCTCTGCCCTATAAAGAACCTACACCTGGGTGGAGGGAACACCCAGAAAAATAGGAGACAAAAGAGTGTGTGTCAGCAAAAACTTAGTATGTACATTTAACAATATTTTAGGCATTTAAATAGGTTAAAAGAGATGTTCCCATAAAAAGTTAGGTCATAAAAAGATAGGTAGGTACCAACAAGAGATGTATCAAGAAAATCAATTCCCAAATAATGAGGCAAATAAGTAAACAAACAACTGAGATAACGCATCTTGCCATTAACCATTTACAATGTCAAAACAATCATAATCATTCACATGCAAATATATATTGACTAAAAATTACTATAGTAGGGACAAGAAACCACTGAGCCATTGGCCTATATACAATATTGGGTAGAAATAGTACACCCATAGGAAGAACTAGCACGCCTCTATATATATAAGGGTAGAAGTAGCATTCCTTGAGTAGAAGTAGCACACACTAATGGTTACACATAAGCGTCTACGATAGTTAGCTAGTCAATTTATCTAATATGCATAAATAGAGTGGCAAGATAGTTTTCATTCACCATTCATATTTCCAAGTATAACAACCAAGCAGGTGGGGTCATAGACCAAAAGCAAGAAAGTATTCATCAAGTAAAGTGAAATCAGGTGATTCAATATCATGGAATAAATATTTTGCAACATAGATGAATAAAAGGGGTTATATTCAAAGGAAGCCTCATTATAAGAAGATTTAAGTCAAATTATGCCCAAAATTAAATAGAGAGAAGTACATACCTTATCCTCATGACTAACCCTATCCCTAAGGGTCAAATTTGTTATTCAACCTTCTCAACCTAAAAGTGTTTCATATACACCAATTAGTCCATGCTTAGCCATTCATAAATGAAAGTATATCTAATCCTAGTATTGGTTGCCTAATATGGATTTAGGGTTTTAAATCTAAGAAATACTCAAATATAGTGTTAGGGACGGGTTTAACTATTATGTATTTGTGTACTCTCACTAAAAATATATAGAGTTTAATATGAAATAACTTTTTATGTGTATTGTTCAAGCTCATGCTTAAATCTTAATTTGTAAGCATATTCCATAAGAAAATACATTAGTTTCACATATAGTGCAACTAACATGTCATCTAAATATATGTTTAAAAAAGTACATTCTTGTACACGTTATTCTCTTTTTCACCATTTGATTTGTAAATCGGTCAACATAGTTACATGCATTCCATAATTATATTTGTATTTATAACTACCATCAATTGTATAAATATGTGTATGTATCTAGGGTTTTAATGTTTACCAAGGATTTATTAGTACCTAGTGTTTTCATTGGACTTATACTTAATTATCAACACTTGCCTTTGCTAAAAATTCATATACTAATATGTAAATAATCAGTTCTAAGTCGGTTGATCGAATAGTTTAGATATCATCTCTAATCACACACTATTTACATGACTTATTATCACTATTCCTGTATGCGGTTCAATAGACTGACATTAGTCACATGTATAAATTTCTTTATATATACAATAGGGTTAACTTTACTATAAGGTACATGTATATTTCATGTTTATCCAAACCACTATTGTTCAATTATTTCTAGATGTCTATTTAACTGAAGTCATAGTGAACTAAAACTAAATTAAAGAGAATGTTTACCTGCTGAACTGGGATGAAATCATCTGCTCTATAACATGATGGGTTGAAACCAGCCTTAGTTTATTAGAATCATTCTCACTCCTTCCTCAAAGGTGGTTCTTGTTGTCCTTGAACTCTCTTGTCTTTGGTTCAAGATGATCTAGTGTTTGGTTGTTTCATATGTGAAATGACATAACTTAGGGAATATTGTTGTAAGGAGTTATGGTTGAGGCCCTTAGTGATATGGCTGCAAGAAGAAAAGGATTGCAGGCTCTGGCGGCGCTGGTAGTGGTGGAGTATTATTGGATTGAGGATCTTTAATGCATCTAGATGCGACCAGCTTAAGGAGGGAGGTATTGGTAAGGTGGCTAGTAGATTGTGGAGGCTTATCGCTCAGGCTAGAGGTTTGGTTGGCTTTGAGCATGGATGAATATGTTGTTGCTTTGACTGGAGGTTGATGTTGTATTGTTGTTTCATGGTGAGGAGGAAGGTGGAACAACATTGAGTTGTGATGGTGGAGGAGATGAACAATCACTGCTGTTGGGGCTTGTTGCATTGTTGTCTGTGGGGCTTGAGTGTAGAGAAGCAAGGTGGTTGTATATGTAGGTTGAGTTGTAGGTTGTTGATACTTTTCACAGTCACAACACTGATGACAATGGGGAAGTTGGTTCGCTGCCCAACATTATTGAGATGAAGAAGAGGTGGTGAGGGGTCATAGGAGATGAGGGAATCAGATGGGTGGGTGGAAGTCAGATTGAGGTATGAATGTCCTGTGAAGATTTGTCTTCCCTTGACGATGTTGATAGTCATTTTCTTAGTGACACTAAAGATGGTGAGGGTGGCAGATATTTAGAGTTGTAGGTCGGAATTGACAGTGTAGGTGGAAATGACTTCATGGTGTCTTGAGGGCAAGAGCTTCACCTCAGTTGATTCTAAGACTGATGGTTATCATTGAACCCTACTCTGGCTAGGGTAGTGGATATGGAATTATAGTGCGGCCAAGGCCACATGGCATAGAGGGGAGGAAGAGAAGAGAAATGGCAACCATTTTTACATCACTCGCTGGCGGATAGGGTTCTGGGATAGGCTAAGAGGGAAAGGGAGAGGAGATGCAGGGGTGCAAAAAACCTAGAAGGAGGCGTTGTCCCTTCTTATGTCTACGACATCAACCTCACAACATGGGAAGAGACAGTGGGATCTCACCTCGAGGTGATAGTCCATTAGGTGGTTGAGTGGAGGAAGGTCAGGCGTGTTTGACTTCAAGTTATCACTGCCACAATTCCTCACTAGCTGCTAGAATCGAGGCAGTGTGTGACTAGGTGGATTTGGAGAGGGTGGCACCACAATGGTGGTTTCTTCCTATCATGGCTGCATACACCAAGAGAGGGTGGTGGATGTAGGTCATCACAGAATGATGATGACAACCCATGGGGCCAGTGTTGGCACTAGTTCTCTACGGTTGCTTTAGTAGGTAGTGGCGCCTAGGGTTTGCAGTCAGAATAGGAAAGGAGAGGGAAAGATGTAGGAGAAGAAATAAGAGAGGAATTTTGGGATGATGAGGTGGAGGGGGGAGAAGAAGAGGTCGATGTTGCATTTGTTCCCCATAACAGACCAGCCGTTTGAGGCTCTGGTCTCAGTGCTCAACAAGGACCGTTACTAGATGAGTGTAAACAAAGCTTGGCTAATTATTAGAACGTTATAACTAATCCATTTAATTTGATAGTCAAAGGACGCAATTAAAGCCTAATTTAAATTAGGCCCTTTCATTTCTATTAAATTCGGGGAGTAAATAACATTGAATCGATCTAAGACTTGTCATGTAGGATAATTAGGATATTAGGAATCCAATTCTAATGTTAATTTAACATTTTCAAAAAGTTTAGTATTTTCTTTCTTTACATGTAAGATAAGTAGTTAATTGATGTCTTAAATGTATTTCTTTAGTTGTCAAAATCTTAATTTATATTTCTAACATTACTTTTATCAATTAAACTTGGAATGGTTTTACCACATCATATTTCAAATCAATCACTTAGTGGTTTAGTATAATTGATCCTACAATGAACTTATTTGGTTATAACAATATTTATACATTTATGATATTGTTTGATTCCTAATTTTATCTAATTAAATGTGAAATAACTTAATAATCATATAACTAAGGATGGAACCAAGGAAAGGGAAATTAAACTATATACACAAATTTGAGGATTGTACATATGGTACGAGATATGATTCAGGTTTGTGGACCTTCATGTAATATGTTTTGCATAGTGATGATTATATGAGATCAATTTTAATTTACCTATTTTTCTAATAATGTGATTGTTTAGTGGTTAATCACGCATTTTGTTTTGAGCTATCTTGTTTGTGTGGCATCGAGGTGTCACAATTTCCATGTGAGGACAGAAGCTCAAAAGATCTATAAACTTAGCCTCATACTCGTTGATGGTCACCAAACCTGGATGCAACTTCTCAAATTGTACTATCTTCTCATCCAGGTACATCTTTGTGAAGTAATGTCTCACAAGCTCCCTCCCAAACTCTTCACAACATACTACAACTCCAGGTCTCTTATATTCCTCTATGGCCACCAATGGCCAACACTGCCCTTCAACAGATAAGTCGCGTGCTTCATCTTGTCCTCTTTTGGGATGTTCAAGATCTTGAATGCCTTCACAAGCTCTATCAACCACATGTCTGCGTCATTCAGGTCCACTTTACATGCATACTCGATCACCCCCACACATCTCAACCTCTCAAACGTCTTCCCAGAACCCTGGGATTCTACATTAAGGACGATTGTCCTAGCTTGAGGTATGGGCATTCTATCCACTATGTGTGTAATTGTCACCTTGAGATGTTCAAACATGAACTAGAAGGCTGGAATTTCCATGGTTGCAAGGTCAAATGGAGGCATCATGGGTTGTTATGGCCCCATCACTAGCACTCTTCCATCATGTGCCTGCCTCCTACAACCACCTCCTGGCGCATAATAGCTACTCTATGCATGTTCTTCATGTTCTCTAAACATATCTGCATGAGCATAAGCTATGATCAGATACGTTGGATTACGTAAGAATAGAAAAAAACCTAAGTCTTATGTCCCTGTAGACTCAGCTAACTTAAAGATTTGATACCACCCAAATTGTGAAACCCCGTCACACTAAACGAGATTGCTCTAAACAAAACATGCGATCAACTACTAATTAACCGCATAACCAAAGAATAGGATAAATTAAAACTGATTAAACATTACCATCTTGTTCAGAGATATTACATAAAGGTCTAACAACTTACATATCAATACATACCATATCAGGTAGTTACATGTATGCCCGGTATGTTCATCCAAAACCTGTATAGAAAAGCATTTGTTCCACATATGCATGTCATATAAAAACTTTAGCACACTATAAAAAACCCAAGTCAATATACATATTATATTCAAAACATCCCTATCTGGGTATGAGAGTACAGAGACGACTCTAGGACACACTAACTACTAGCCAACATTCTGCTCTTATTGCTCTTCAGGTTGCTCTTCCTCACCACCACGATCCTGATGATGTCACTGACGACCACCTAAAAAGATGTGATGACCCACGAGGTGAGACCAATGTCTTAGTGAGAGATATAACTCTCAACAACGATTATAGATTACAACAGGTAATATTACTAAATAGATTAAGTAGATTAACAAAATTAGGCACATTGAGCAGGCAGGATTAACAAGCATATGCAGGAATAGATAAGAGTGTCATTCACTAAACAATTAACTTATCCTACTGCACTATATAATGACTAAACCGTATAAGAGACAAGGCACGGTGAACAACCAATGTGAGTCATGTTTAATCCTAAATAGATATACCACACATGTGGATTAAATCTTTGATAATCCCTAGGGATTTGGAGGTATACCACTCAAATTCTAACTAACCACCATTTGGTCGCAATTAGTTCCGCACAAGATCTAGGAGGATCGAAATCCTAAGATCTCACCCCCTCGGCCAGTATGAGTCTACTGTAGTGACATTTCAGTCAAACTGCAAACAACCTAGTCTGCCCTTGGTATATAGGTCACGGGGCTAGTAACTACGGTATAAGAAACCTTATCATCTGAGGTACAACCATAATTGTCTTGAATTACATCACATATGTACAAGCATCAACTGTTCTTAATTTAAGGTATGATCACAACCATCCTTTCATATCTTGAAATTAGGATGATAAGGACACACAGTCACTTGCACCCCACATACTCAACAGTGTGCACTCCAAGCTTCCCTTAGGAATACATGATTCCCATCTAGTCATTCACTTGCACCCCACACACTCAACAGTATGTGCTCCGACATTCCTTAGAAATACTCATTTCCCATCCAGCAAGTCATGTGTAACGTACTTGATCTTGATCCCTACCCTAGAAGTTTTACCTTTTGGGCTTAGCCAAACATGGTTGAGGTTAGATCTAAAAGATGTTAGTGTAACCCTAAAAAGCTAATACATGAATAAATCACCCAACCACATCAAATATGTCACATAAATGATTGATTCATATAAATATCTAATTTCTTGCAAGATAATCATACCCAAACCTTTTGATAGAGATGTGAGGCTATGGAACATAGTTGGATGAATAATAATCATAATAGTGAAGTAATATGATAACCTAAGTAATAATGTCCACAAATATTAATTGTGACATAACTCACTAAACAAATCCCAAAAGTGGAATCTAAGTTAAGAATCATGGCCCTTGGGTCCCAATTGCCTTGGGAGTCAAGTTTCACATGATTCACATAATAATAATTAATTTAATTCAATTTTAGGAGAGAAGATTTGTGTTTTTTTCCAAAATATCAAATAAAATATTAAGTGACACCAAAAGAGAAAATAAATCTTAGATTCGTAATCTACATAATAAATATAGCCTTTGGGTGAATTTTCATCCAATTTGGAAGATGTTTGATTAAAAGATGAAATCAGGAGAGAGAAAGTGTGTAGAACCTTCAAAATATTAAATAAATGAACAAACAACTCTAATATGTAAAATTGATGGAAAATTTGTATCCAAGGAACTTAATGTGACTTGTGGGTGAAGTTTCATCAAATTTGGAGAATCTTATAACCATTAATGATGGAGGAAAGAGAAAAAATGATTTGATTTATTTAACACATTAAAAGTTTCCAAACATAAAGTATAATTACATAATAGGAATCTACATGCCTTAATTGGCCTATGTACAAAATTTTACTTAATTTGGATGAGGTTTGGACCCTCATTTGATGAGATAGGAAATAGGAAATATTGTATATAATTCACTTTATTTGTTTTTTATTTGTATAAGTTTGGTTTATTCATCTGTCACACGAGTCTTTTTTTTCTTTCCTAAGCATGAGACTTTATGTTCGTTGGATCTATTGATCACGTGACTATTGTAGCTTCTCCTTTCTCCACATTCCTTCTCCTCACAATTTTTGATTTAGGGAAAATGAGTTCCTCTCCCTGATTTCTCTTCTCAGTTTCCTCTCTTTCCTTTTTGTCTTCGGCTACATTTTGTTCTCCCCAGCCTTCTTTGTTTCTCTACAAATCCATCAACCCTATAAATACTAGGGTTTTGTGGTCTCTTCTCTTGTCCACAACCCCTATTTTCTCATGCATTGTTGCTCCTTTATTTCCACCTATTGACACTCCTCTTCTCAATTTGAGGGCATCAGACCTCTAGGAAACCAAACCTTGAGCTTGTTTGAGTTGCCTCCTACCCATTCTCGGTGTTAGTTCAACCCCTTCTCACCTTGGGTGTGTTTTCCCTACTCCAGCTACCATGTCCGCAGAAACTCAGTCAGAGGTGGAGCTTCTGCTTGCCACGATGCTTGGGGAAGACTCAAAACTCTTACTTAGACCTATGTGAAGTTGTTTGGAGCATCAATTCAGCTTTGGTGGTAGTAATTCTCATTTTCCCACTTCGCTTTAGTTTTCTCCCAATTGCTCGCTTAACTGGCATGGCAGTAGCATGTTTTTGAGTATATGGTTCCTGCTTTCGGTCCGATTTGGTTTGTTGAGGTCAGAGTTGTTTTGGGAGGCTTTTGGCATCATCAGTTGATGCTAGTTTGTTGAAGATTTGTGGTTTGATTTCACCATCGTTGGGCTTGAGGCGTTCTGAGTCCTCATTGTGTAGAGGAGCAAAGGAAGATGATAACTAGTTGGTGTTTTCCAATTATGCCCCTGGTTTCATTTGTTCAGTCGTCATCAAATCATGGGTATTCTCGTCATTTAATTCTGTTATGATCACAGTGTTTGGGGTTTGGTTTGGGACCAGGTGGCTAATCCCTATTGGGCCACCTCACCGGGTCCTACTTGCGTGGATTTTTCCTAATTTCTGATTGAATGGTTTCTCAAAAATAATAACTTTTAATTGTAGATCAGAAAATTATAATAAAATATGATTTAGAATCAGAAAATTATCATCTACCTAATGGTGCTAGTTTCATCTCCTAAATCTGAATTAATGAAAATGTAATTTTTATGGTTTTTCTTAATTGTTTAGTTTTTCTAAAATTGATAACTATTAATTTAAAATTCAGAAAAATATAGTAAAATATGTTATGAACTCATAAAAATATAATCTATAGTATAGCATGGTTTTGATAACCTAATTCACTAATTACAAAAAGGCAATTTTAGGGTTTAACTAATTAATGTAAAACTAACCCTATATCTACATAAGTTCTTAATAGGTGCTTTGGAGACCTAGATCTGACTTTGGACTATTTATATTCTTGAGTAAGGTGTGTATGCATCCCCTATTATTCTTGATGAGCAATTAACCTATGTTTATTCATTCTCTTGGTCCTATGGACATTAGCCTAGAAAATATCTTGTTCTTTTGAAAAATATGCTTCATGTGAAGTATCTTATTTGTTACTGATATTATGATCATGATTTGACATTCTTTTGGTCTCTAACTTATGTTTTGTTCATGATGGAACTGTATATGATGACATGTGATGCCTTTTGCCCACTTATGAGGTGGATGTATATGTTGGTCACTTATGTGGTGACTAGTTTGTATAATCTGACTATACTTTCTACTTGCCTCTACATTAAACATGCTATGTGATTCAGTAGCACTAGAGTAGTGTAATTGCATTATTTTTTGGGAAGATGTGTATTTCTTGCTCGGGGCAGTATGCTCTTGTTATTTTTGGGATGGAGGTGGCCCCATACCTAGGTCTCAAATTTATGAGGTTTGTCCCACTTTATATATATTTGGGAGTTTGGCAGTACGTCATTCTCTATCAGGTTTCAAGTTTGTGAGACTTGGCCGACTTTGTCTTTATATTGTTCTAGGTCTATGTTAATCTCGCATGCATGCTGGTTGAGGATGAAGATATGGGTTGTGTGCCCAAATTCTTTATATGTGCTATTGTGGCACAATTTTAATCATTTTAATGGTAAGTATTTCGTTTGTTGTTGTTCTTTCCTTTTATGCCCTCTTGGGTAGTACTTATCTCTTTCATGGGAAGTCTTTTATATTTGATGTCCTTAAATTCCTTAACTTTCTCAATTCCTTTTTAGTATGCACATACCAGCTTTTTCTAATGTCATCTATTTTTCTCTTCTAGCTGGGGTATGCTTCCAACCCTAGGTGAAGAACATGGAGGACATGGTATAAAGATATGGACATAGATTAAGGAGTTAAAGCTTGGAGACAAAGTTGTTATGGTTTAGATTTCCCTTTATCTAGATCCATATGTTGTATCTGAGTTAAAGCTTGGAGACAAAGTTGTTATGGTTTAGATTTCCCTCTATCTAGATCCATATGTTGTATCATACATGTAAATCCTATGTGGGGGATTGAGATGTACTTTTGTAATCTTTTGTGAAGAATTGAATATAGTCTTTATTTTCATTTTGCTGCTACACTTTGGTTATTTTGAATACCATTAATAACATTTGAAAATTTTACACCCACTCAAAGATACCTTATGGGTGCGTCTAGACTGGAGGTTCTATTCTTCAAATTTTTAGTAGGGAGTGGTGTCCCTCTGGGATCCCATTCTTTACAAATCTCATCGAACACATAAGTTCAAATCTTAGCAACCGTCTAAGATGAAAACCTTGGCGGCCAAACCTAGAGCAAAACTTGGCGACCAAACATAGTTCAAACCCATCGACCACATAAGCACCAAAACTGTAATGACCCCGCTTCCCCGTAACCCCCCACTAAGGTAGACCAAGATGTCAGAGGCGTTATCCCAAAAATAGGGTCAATGGTTATGTAAATAATAAAAAATAATTAATAAATTCTATGAAAGACTAAACTGAAAACTGGAATAAAAATTTACTTTCACATACCTTCAAAAACAGGCAACTGAGACTTCTACCCGTAGTAGAATTCTATCTAACTAAATCCTCCTTGATAATTTAACTTTAATCTTTCACAGGTTCCACTTTACTATTGGTTCAATTTTAGGAATTTCCTAAAATGCCGAAAAATAAAACGTCGATAAGTATAAATGAATGTACAGGTATGTGGGGACAAACAAAATATGGCACATAAGCTTTAACGAACTAATCATATCAAGTAGTTGTTAACAATGAAAAATTACATTTTCAATGTGACTTCCCAACCGCTTTGACTCATCCTTTGGGATACCCTCTCTTAGGGTTTAGTCCTTACAAGAGACTTAAGGTTACCTTCTCCATCCTGAGCTTGGTACCTGGGGTCACCTCTCTGGGTGCCCAATGGTCTTCCCTCTGGGGCTTGACCACTTCAGACCTTCCCTCTGGGGCTTGGTCTTGCATCATACATTCAGAGATAGTATGTAGGTTCCAGACAGTCACATATGTACTTAAGTTGTGATAATCATATTCACTTTAAAGATTGCAGAAATAAAAGAATCCAAACAGTTTATTACCATGCAATCGATAAAACATCGAGAAAATGCCGGGAAACTAAAGCGGATAATCATAACTAACCACATACCTGATTTGGAGATCTCAAAGAATCAAACAAAGTATCCAATCCAATCAGGTAGTCCAATCAACCAATCAACAAAATCTCACAAGCAATCTGAATCTTGAAAAGCATGTATTACCTAATCATTACCTACTCATCATAAACTGTTTTATTGACTTGGGAATCCCTTGTAGGGTTTCTAGGTTCAATTAGGGTTTCTTAGATCTATTTCTCAATCTTTACCTTTTTAGGTCAACAAACCCTAAAATAGCTTTTCTATGCCCAAAAACCCTAATTTCTCAATTATCCACAATAAAGACCCTAATTACCTTATCATTATTACCATCATTATATTTATTATAATTATTCTCAACTAGATTAGATAATAGCATAAAAGGAAGGTTTTTAATATTTTCAACATTATAATACCCAAAACTAGGATTTCCATGTCCTAATCACCACTTTAACCCATATTTTTACTACTTTCGGAATAGAAAGCATAATTAAGTCTCAAACATATTTTATTTAGATTGCTCTCATTTTTTCGATCATTTTGATATATAGCTTTGCTATTTTCGGACACTCCTAGCATTTTCTATAATTTGTGAAAGATTAAACATATTACCTTTGACAAGGGCGACGTGGTAGCCTCCTATAGGGTCACGCCACCTGGGACCCGCGTCCAGCTGGTTGAGTGGGCAATGGCCCCGTTTCTTCTATATCTAAGTCGGCCGGCCCAGTCACCCAGTCCAGGATATTGGATCGCATCCTCGCCCCTCTCCTGGGTCATCGTCTCTGCACGAATACGGGAGTGTTGCGCTTCCGGCGCTGTGTGCTCTTCGACACCAGGTCTCACAGCTGAGGGGCCAAACCCCAAGGCTTCTTCCTCACTAACCTAGGTTCTCTCTTCGGCACCTCTTGCCTTTATGCTACAAACATATCTCTTTCCCTCTCTCCGCACGGACATAAGCAGGTCGCCACCGCTGCAGCGTTCTCGGCACTGACCTCCGTGCACCCATCGGCAATTTCGACGCCTTCCGTAGAGAGGCTTATAGAGCCTCCCCTGGCCTAGTTCCATTGTATTCCACCATTACTACAGGCCCATAGACCGCTTCCCCCTCGCTCTCTTCCTTCATTGATCGGCCGTCTCTCCTATGGCTTGGTTTCTTCACGTGAGGATAGAAGCTCCGTCTTCTCTATCACCTGCGCTAGCTGCTTGACAGTAGGGTTTCTGGTGAGGGGCCAACCACCCTGGACACAATCTTGGAGGCTTCCTCCCCATGATTCCCTAGGACAGTGCAAGACAAGGGTGTATTATCTTGCTCGTCGCCTCCTTCCATGCATTTGAGTTTGTGGATGGGTTCTGCCCACACCCTATGAAGATGATGGAGAAGTACTCCCATATTCATGAACTGCTTTGGATCGGGAAGGGATCTGTCCACTTCGATTCCCTTGGCATAAAGAAGACATCTAGGTGGGCGATAGGTTAGGGTTATAGAAAAAACCATGGTTAGGAGAAGAAGATGACACCGAGGGAGGATATGAGGGTGTATTTCTCAAGAAGGGTAGTCATCCCTGGATGTAAGGGCTGTTGTTTCCTCTATATATACATATCTCAGGATAGCTCTAATGGCTCCTACGTAGAATGAAAGGAAGCGAGAAAAAGGAACCTTACGATTTATAAGGAAAAGTCTTTATTTCCTTTTTCCTTTTTTTGAGAGAATGTGGATTTACATTAAACACAACCATACACCTTTGCATATCCTTCCTTCTTGTTTCCTTTATCCTTTCTCCCTTGGTGTACAAGAAAGGTATCAAAAGGCAAGGCACACATTATCACCTTTCCATAACCATTAAAAGATGCCTCTTTTGGCGAGAAGACTAATCCTTTAATTACCATGTATTTTATTTTCCTTTAGTTGGGTTCCTTTTATCATTAGAAACCATGTGGATTCCAAATAGTATTCATATAATAAATCTCACACATTATCCACATATTTCTTATATTTTCCATCATTACTTCAATTTTCCTTCTTAATAAAGCAATATTTGATTTCTTCTTTTTCTTTTAATCATATTGGACTCATTAACATATTAGGATCCACGAAATCACATGCACAAATAAAATATTACAAAGGGAATCCATTCAATACATATAATTCATATAATTTCCATAATCATATATTTATTGGGGAAATTGCATTTCCAACCATATAAACCCAAAAATTGGGATTGTAACATCCTTCCCCTCTTATAGCAATTTTTCCCTCAAAATTCCACCAAACATACAAACAATATAGGATAAGACTTTCTCATGTCCATCATTAGCTCCCATGTGGCTTCATCCTCTCCATGGTTCTTCCAGAGAACCTTTATCATCATATATTCTTATATCTGAGTTCTTTCACCTTGGTATCTAGAATCCTCACAGGTGACTCAAGATATTTCAGCCTCCTTTGAAGCTCAATAGGTTCATGGCTCAACACATGGCTCGGGTACATCATATAGTTCTCTAGATCGGACTCATGAAATACATCATATATCATATTATCCTGAGGGGTAAGGCTAAACATAAGCAACTCCACCAATCCATCTCAAATGGACCTATGTATCAGGGACTCATCTTTCTCAGTTATAGCTCAAAGGGGTCGGGTTTTCATAACACATATTCTCCCATAGTGAACTTCATGTCAGTCTGCTTCCGCATCAGCTCACGACTCATGTCGCCCCTGGGCTTTCTCAGCCATTGCTCGATCAAAGCAACTTCATCTGCACCCACTATGGTCTCTCTGACCTTCACAAGGTCCACTCACTGACATTATCCTGATGAAGCGGTGACCGACACAGCCTCCCTCACAGAGCTTCTTACATCCCGATACTGTCTATGGTGGCTATCATCACAAGAAAACTCTACTAGGGGCAGGAACTGCTCCTATGTATCACCCTGAATGAGCACACATTCTCTCATCAGACCCTTTTAAGTCTGGATCATACTCACTCGATTGTCCATCAGTCAGGGGTGATATGCTATACTCAACTTCAATCTAGCATCGAGTTCTTCTCTATACCAACTTCCACAACATGGAAGTGAACCTGAGGTCATACTCAAGAACCTTTGAACTCGGATCATGGTGTAGTTGAACTATCTCTCTCTCACATATAGTTTAACCAGATCTGTCACACTGATAGAGCTCTCTTTTAGGCAAGGGATTAGGTCAACTAGGTAAGGTGATCTAGCATAACCCATATTGCATCTTGACCTCTCTTGGTCCAGGGGAGACTCACCACAACGTCCATGGTGATCCGCTCCCATTCCCTCTTGGGGACTCCTCATTATCTGTAGCAACTCACTGGGTTACTGGTATTCGGCCTTCATCCTCTGGCATGTATGGCGACAGGCCACATGCAACACTATATCCTTCTTCATCTCAGGTCTTCAAGGTACTACTACAAACCTTAACCATCTTGGTAGTACCACGGCGTATGATATGCTTAAAATCATGAGCTCCTTGCATGACATGATTCCTCAAAGATGGCTTCTGCGGAAACCCT
The DNA here is from genome assembly GCA_963693085.1 of Alisma plantago-aquatica. Classification (NCBI taxonomy): domain Eukaryota; kingdom Viridiplantae; phylum Streptophyta; class Magnoliopsida; order Alismatales; family Alismataceae; genus Alisma; species Alisma plantago-aquatica. The sequence goes on from OY856410.1 coordinate 1,302,531,346, forward strand.
ATAACACTCGAGTAGTGGGTTTCACCACCTTCATTGCCTAAGAAGTGTATATGAGGTTCTTACAACCATCCTTCTATCTCATCAAGCTTTGGGTCAGCTAACTGAGTATCTACCATATTGACCAACAGGCCTGGTTTTATCTAGGTATTAGCTACATAGGTCTAGTCCTCTAATGGTCGCAGGGTCCATCTAGCAACCTCTTTCAGCTCTCCCCACATGCTAGACAAGACAATTGTACACTTGAGCTGTTTTCAACTGAGAGCATCTCGTTAGTGCATGAGCTTCCTTACGTGCTAGGAGATGGAATAGACATAAACCTTCCTATACTTCACTCATCATCCTCATCTCGGGTTTAGGTCTAACTGAGTCAAGAAAACTTTGAGCTCATCATCTCAGTTATCAAACCCAAACTTATAACTCATAGATTCCAAATTACTTCCGGAGAGGTATGTCCTCATATTACCTTTGTTCTCTTCGTGTTTTCAAACCATCTATCCAACATACTCTTAAAAGGAGTGGTACTTCCTCTATCCTCAATCATCGTAAAAGGGTTTCAACTCATATCACCTTTATCCTTAGTATATGGCATGCATTTTGTCCTTTCTCTCACACCCATAACAAGATGAAATAAGCATTTGGCTGCAGTCCAAATACAGAGTTCATCCTATTCCAAGAATAGAGATGGTGTGTCACACATCGCCATCACTCTTTCCAATCTAAGTTGAAACATACTTCACATAACTCCTCACCATGAACATCTCCATTATGGGTCTACACCCACAGGAAGACTTTTCCCATCACATATGGATCTTAACATCTCTCTTATGTACAATCCTTAGTCATTACCTCAAGGTCCCTAGGGTGTCGGTACTTTTGGGGTGATCTGACCGTTATGCATCTAAGGAGTGCCTCTCACTTTTACCCATTAGGCACCATGAACTCATGAAGGTGGCCAACCTCATAACCCATGGTCCCCGGGCAAAGGTAGTTGTTGCGACCCGACCCTATGGTCTTGTGCATTCAGGGAATAGACAACTCCTACTCCCATCGGTCTTATCCCTACTTGACCTTAGTGTTGACTTAGAATTTTACTATAGCTCGTATTCTGTGTTGATATTAAAGCACATCTCATCCTTGAATCCTTACCCAAAACTCCATCCTCTCTTTGGCATCCATGGTTAACTTTGCATCCCTCATACGAATCATGGCGAACTACCTAACTCGGTCCGGCCCCATACAAGCTACCTCCATGGCAACATAATCTCATGCCCCTGAGATGTGGTCACACATGGGTCTATAGATTCATGCTCACACGATGTGCTCTTACCCTTAGCTCATCAAGCTCTTATAAGTGACCTTTTTAGGTTACCTCAAACCTATACAAAAGTTGGTACTCACCCTACATGAAGGGTCCCTACCCAGGATGGGAGAAAACTATCTCTTGAAAATAACAAAGGTCACAAACGTCCTTACTTCTAGGGTTTACATCATCATGTGCATGCTTAGCCCTATCATGCTACTTATACACATAGCCAGCAAGAAGAAAACCTACTAAGACATTCTGATTTCCTTGGTATGTCAGACTTGTTCCTTATTCCTCAAAGTTGGCCAATCTCATACATATGTTGCCAACATGTGTGAGGGGTTCATCAAACATATACCTTAATTCGAGTGGGGTTTCCTTTTTCTCTAACACATGAGGGGGTTCCATACTCAAATACTATGAATTCAATCAGCCTCGTGAGCATCATGTGCACCAGGTACTACTACTCCCCCTCTTTGGTCTAGGAACCATAGGTTCACTTCCTATGCATCAGTCGTCTAACTGCATGCTCAACTCTTCAACCACGAACCAAACATGTACGAGATATGGCATATACTTCTTACCATGAACTAAACCTCTACCAGATAGGGCATATACAACCTAACACCCTTCCATGTGAACAACCTTTAGAGTTCTACACAAGGACAACCAACTGGGTGTGAGGCCTCACAACTTGCTATCATACCATACCTCTTTAAGGTCCTTGGAACTCTCTTTCCTACACCAAAAGGTAGGCACTCATAACATTTGTATGTTCATTCATGAAGTCTCTTTCTCTTTTCTAGGGTTTGGTTCCTCTAAAAGCATCCAGGATGCAACAAGCCCCAAGGATCATTCATGAGGCAACCACATCTATCTGCTCAGGGTCGTCTATTCCAGGTCGTATCATACCCAACTTCTCATGATTCCTCATGTCTCAAAGTCAAGGTCTCCAACCCTTTTCATCGGGTCTCACTCTCTAGAGCTAACCCCACAACTGGTCCTACCATTGGAGGTTCTCCCTCAAAAGACGGGTCAAGCTCTTAAGGATACATGTCTATCCCCACCTCGGTGAAACGTACTATCTAAACTTATGTTTGGCCAAGATCATCCGAATCTCTGCATGTCTATCTTCATAAGATATCAGGCATAATCTTTTTGGCTTAGGTCTAACACCTGCTGCCAGCCTTACTACCACTCTCTTCTATGAAGGTGTGTGCCGTTTTCTAACTCATATATATATATATATATATATATATATATATATATATATATATATATATATATATATATATATATATTAGGGTTCCTATATGGTCACCACTAACCTCATAAATGAAGGAGCTAACCCTCACCCTAACAGGAACGACCCTCCCAAGGTCGGGTCGCCAAAAGGCACTAGGTCAAACAATCACACATAGCTCATGCTCCTCCTGTGTACTCAAAATCTTTACATAAAGCATGTATGTCTAACCCATGTACTTGAAGGTATAGAAGAATAAGGTATTCAACTCATCATGTCATCTCTTTCTCTAACTACCACTTGGGTTTATGGTTAGCATCATCCTCAAAGTACGCGCCAGGTCTCTTCCTCTTCCTAGAGGCTTCTTCCTCTAAGGCTAACTCTCTCCTCATCCTCCTATAAGAAGGTTTAACCTCAGAGTTCTCCTGAGGGAATGAAAACATATGCCATGCAACCTAAGCATGTAACTAATCTTTAGTTTATGCTTAAACTATTAAAACTTATGTCCATGACATCTTGTTTACATGCTTTTCATTATTTGGTGGAGGATTCCTTAATCCTTATCATTCTTAATCCTAAAACTCAGGAGGGTGGTGGAGAGAGAGAAAACCCTAATCTCTTAGACTTATTCAGTGAAACATGGTAGAGAAGGGATGACAACATATGAGAGAAGACCTAGAGGTATCTTATTTTGAGTCAAATCCTTTGATTTTGGCCAGGCAGTCACACAACATTCGGGAGTCCTCGTATACCGACTAGCGGGGCGGAGGAAATTTTGCCAGCCCCCGGATCGTGATCCTTTTCTTGACACCTCCATCGTTGGAAAATCCTCTAATAACTCCCTTGGGTTCTAAAGAGTTTATAAAATTTAATAATTATTAGAGATTAAATGGAAAACCATGCTCTAATACCAAATGTAACGACCCCACTTCCTGGTAACCCCAACTAAGGAAGACCAAGAAGTCAAAGGTGTTATTCCAAAAATAGGATCAATGGTTTTGCAAATAATAAAAAATAATTAATAAATTCTACAAAAGACTAAACTAAAAAGTGGAATAAAAATTTACTTTCACATACCTTCAAAAATAGGCAACTGAGACTTCTACCCATAGTAGAATTCTATCTAACTAAATCCTCCTTGATAATTTAGCTTTAATCTTTCACAGGTTCCACTTTACTGTTGGTTCAATTTTAGGAATTTCCTAAAACGTCGACAAACAAAATGTCGGTCTGTATAAATGAATGTACTGGTATGTGGGGAAAAACAAAATTTTGCACATAAGCTTTAACAACCTAATCATATCAAATAGTTTTTAACAATGCAAAATTACATTTTCAATGCGACTTCCCAACCGCTTTTACTCATCCTCTGGGATACCCTCTCTTAGGGTTTAGTCCTTGCAAGGGACTTAAGGCTACCTTCTCCATCCTAAGCTTGGTACCTGGGGTCACCTCTCTAGGTGCCCAATGGTCTTCCCTCTGGGGCTTGACCACTTCAGACCTTCCCTCTGGGGCTTGGTCTTGCATCATACATCCAGAGATAGTGTGTAGGTTTGAGACAGACACATATGTACTTAAGTTGTGATAATCATATTCACTTTAAAGATGGCAGAAAAAAAAAGCATCCAAATAGTTTATATCCATGCAATCGATAAAACATCGGGAAAATGTCGGGAAACTAAATCGGGTAATCATAACTAACCACATACCTAATTTGGAGATCTCAAAGAATCAAACAAAGTATCCAATCCAAGCAGGTAGTCCAATCAACCAATCAAGCAAATCTCACAAGCAATTTGAATCCTGAAAAGCATGTATTACCTAGTCATTACCTACTCATCATAAACTCTTTTGTTGAGTTGGGAATCCCTTCTAGGGTTTTTAGTTTCAATTAGGGTTTCCTTAGGGTTTCTTAGATCTATTTCTCAATCTTTACCTTTTTAGGTCAACAAACCCTAAAATAGCTTTTCTATGCACAAAACCCTAATTACTCAATTATCCACATTAAAGACCCTAATTACCTTATCATTATTACCATCAATAGATTTATTATAATTATGCTCAATTAGTCAGATAATAGCATAAAAGGAAGGATTTTAATGTTTTCAACATTATAATACCCAAAACTAGGGTTTCCATGTCCTAATTATCACTTTAACCCATATTTGTACTACTTTCAGAATAAAAAGCATAATTAAGTCTCAAACATATTTTATTTAGATTGCTCTCATTTTTTCAATCATTTTGATATATAGCTTTTCTATTTTTGGACACTCCTAGCATTTTCTATAATTTGTGAAAGACTAAACATATTACCTTTGACAAGGGTGACGTGGCAGCCTCCTATTGGGCGACACCACCCAGGACCCACGTCTAGCTGGTTGAGTGGGCAATGGCCCCGTTTATTCTATATCTGAGTCAGCCGGTCCAGTCACCCGGTCCAGGCTATTGGATCGCATCCTCGCCCCTCTCTTGGGTCATCGTCTCCGCGCGAACACAGGAGTGTTGCGCTTCCGGTGCTGTGTGCTCTCCGGCGCCAGGTCTCACAGTCGAGGGGGCTATCCCCAAGGCTTCTTCCTCACTGACCTAGGTTCTCTCTTTGGCACCTCTTGCCTATATGCTGTGAATAAATCTCTTTCCCTCTCTTCGCACAGACATAAGCAGGTGGCCGCCGCTGCAGTGTTCTTGGTGTTGACCTCCGTGCACCCGTTGGTCATTTCAGTGCCTGTAATAGAGAGGCTTAAAGAGCCTCCATCGGCCTGGTTCCATTATATCCCACCATTACTACAGTCCCATAGATTGCTTCCCCCTCGCTCTCTTCCTCCATTGATTGACCGTCTCTCCTATGGCTTGGTTTCTTTGTGTGAGGATGGCAGCTCCATCTTCTCTGTCACCTGCGCTAGCTACTTGATAGTAGGTTTTTTGGTGAGGGGCCAACCACCCTAGGTACAATCTTGGAGGCTTCCACCCCATGATTCCCTAGGACAGTGCAAGACGAGGGTGTAGTATCCTGCTCGTCGCCTCCTTCCATTCATTGGAGTTTGCGGATGGGTTCCGCCCACACCCTATGAAGATGATGGAGTAGTACTCTCATATTCATGAACTGCTTTGGATCGGGAAGGGATATATCCACTTCGATTCCCTTGGCATAAAGAAGACATCTAGGTGGGTGATAGGTTAGGGTTATAGAAAAAACCATGGTTAGGGGAAGAAGATGATGCCGAGGGAGGAGACGAGGGTGTATTTCTCAAGAAGGGTAGTCATCCCTGGATGCAAGGGCTATTGTTGCCTCCTTATATACATATCTCAGGAAAGCCCTAATGGGTCCTACGTAGAATGAAAGGAAGGGAGAAAAAGGAACCTTACGGTTTATAAGGAAAAGTCTTTATTTCCTTTTTTTTTAGAGAATGTGGATTTACATTAAACACAACCATACACCTTTGCATATCCTTCCTTCTTATTTTCTTTATCCTTTCTCCCTTGGTGTACAAGAAAGGTATCAAAAGGCAAGGCACACACTATCACCGTTCCATAAAAATTCCTTTAATTACCATGTATATTATTTTCCTTTAATTGGATTCCTCTTCTCATTAGAAACCATGTGGATTCGAAACAATATTCATGATAATCAATCTCACACATTATCCACATATTTCTTATATTTTCCATCATTACCTCAATTTTCCTTCTTAATAAAGCAATATTTGATTTCTTATTATTCTTTTAGTCATATTGGACTCATTAACATATTAGGATCCATGAAATCACATGCAAAAATAAAATATTGCAAAGGGAATCCATTCAATATATAGAATTCATACAATTTCCATAATCCTACATTTGTTGGGGAAATTGCATTTCCAACCATATGAACCCAAAAATTTGGGTTGTAACAAAAACCTTGGCGACCATCATACACTCAAAAACTTGGAGACCATGGAGAGACCCAAAATCTCATTGACGAATAAGAGTCAAACAGGTTGGTTACCACCAAGAAGCAAAAAGGTCATTGAGTTGCATCGCTGGGAGAGAAATCAACTCAAAACCTTAATTAGTAACCATCATTAAGGAGAGAAAAAGCCATCATTTTCCACAAGCATGCAAGGACTAAAACTTCCATTACCAAGGAAGGTTCATGCAAAAGGGTTAGGGTTCATCCAACAAGATACACTACTCAAGAATTTATCATGCCAACTCAAACCCTAGGTAAGGGCAACATCTTTCTACTTAAAATAATGTTTAAGGGAAAGATCGTGTTTATGAAAGGTAAGAGTAAGCAATAATCATGGAGAAAGTCATACAACGTTCCTTACAGATGAAGAAGCTCCGAACTACAAGGTAACTTGAGGAAAGAAGGTAGAAACCCTAGCTTGACTACTCCACTCGGTTAAGCTAGCTCCTCCTCCAAAAGGGAAGTACACCCTAGGTCAAGGAAGTAAGAAGGAGGTGTTCTTCAAACACTAGTTCAAGCTCCATCATGGATCCAAACAAGAAGAGGAGAGGGGTAGGTAGGACAGTAAGAAAAATGAAGGAAAAGATGGAGATCTCACTTACCAAGACCAAGATGCAAAGCAAGGTAGCACCAAATGACCTCAACTAGGGTAGATCCAAACCCCAAGTGCACATGCAAGCTAGATCAGCGAAGTTACTTCTTCCTTGGTTACTCCTCCACTAAGCAAGTAGAGATGAACTCCAACAATAAGGAAGAAGAGAGTGAAATTTAGGTGTGTAAAGATCTTTTTTGCATGTAAGGAGGGAGGTATATAAAGCTTAGGGTTAGAAAGAGAGAAAGGGTTAGAAGTCAAGCTAAGCATGCCATGTGTCCAAGGTTAAAACAACTCACAATGAAAGCATCTCATCCATGCAACCAAATCAAACATGTTGACCAAAAAAACGACCACAATAATAAAACTCATCGACCAAGCTGATAAAAAAAACATAGAGACTGCTTGGAATTCTCAGCGATCAATATGATCAGAAAACATAACAACCACAACACTAGGAAAAGTTGGCAACCAATAGAGTCAGAATTCTCATCGATCACCAACCCTATATGGCTCATAAGATACCTTGGTGACTACCAACCCTATAGACCTCATCCTTGGTGACCTCCAACACTAGGTGGTCCATCGAGTCCAACACCCTAGGTCAACCATATAAGTTAGGGCATCCATGAGAGCAAACCCTAATCTCAATATATGACTAGATGCCACCACTAAAACCAAGATATAGAAAGGTGTCCCATAGAACAACTATATCAAACGTGATATGAAAACATGGTAGTCATAACAAGCATGTGACCAATTATAAGAAAAAGCATATATATGGGTAATTTGCATAAAAGCCTAAAACAAGCATACATCCTCATAACTAGCTCAAACAGTGCCCAAACTGGACCAAACTTGAAACTTAAACTTGTCACAGGATATCAAAGAACATATTAGGGTTTAACTAGGATTTTAAGCATCCCATTATGATAAGCAAGCATGTTCAACCCAAAAGCAAGGTTAGGGGTCTTACATCTAGATGGAAGGTGATGTGAGGTTTAACACCTTCATTTCCACATTCCATTACTACCCTTGGCCTCCAATTTCCCTAAGTGCACCTACTATGGAAACTGACTTGCTAGATCTATTAGAATTTCACCTAAACCCTAGTCCCAAAGATCCTCATAAGGTTAGATAGGGTGTGCTAGGGTGTATTTCCCCTTCACACACCTTACTCCACCCATGGCCAACTAGTAGTTTAGGGTAATTCTATAGCATTTTTCTTTTTGTTTGGTTTAAAAATCTTAATGAACGACTATAATTTGCATGTTGACCCCCCAACCTAGGTCTTAGTCACTTCCCCCAAAGGGTCCATACATCCATAACTTGATATAAAACACAAATTGCTCTCTTGGTAGTTGATGCTTGCCTAGTTACTTGCTTTACTTTCCTTCGTAGTTAATTGCCTTATTCTTGATAGTTAGGTTGTGTTAGTTAGTTAGTGCACCTTTGTGCTTGGTTGTGCTAGTTCTTGTTAGTCTCTAACTAGTCTTCCTCTAAGTTTCTAATTAGGACTACTTTGCTAGTGTAGTGTTAGCATTATCTTAGTTCTTGCTTGCCTTAGTTGGTAATTGCTAGATTAATATAGATTGTCTCTTCTCTTAGTTAGTTGATTTTCTTGTGAATTAGAATTAAACTGTCTAGAGTAACTGTATGTTTTCTTTCTCCAATTGCTTGTTCATCACTAGATAATCAAATCCAATAAAAAGCCAAACCCTTCAAACGCTAGGCTCTACATTAGGAACCTAGCCTAAAAACTATGCTCTAGTATCCCTTTTCCCCCTTGGGTTTGACCACTAACTTGCCTACACCTATACTGCGATCTGATCCAATGGAATTGTGGGGTGAATATTTCTTTTTGTACTTTGAGTGTGTCTGTCTTAGGGTCTTGCTAATTTGAAAGACCAAGTGTTTACATCTTGCACACATGTCAATAATATTTCCCCAAAAATCAAGTACCAAACCCTTTAGCACCCCAAAGAAAATGTCAAAAGAAACCTGGAAAAAAAATTGAGCATCAAACCAAACTGACGGTCACACATAAAAAACATTAGACTTTGATTGTATCAAACAATTTAGACCCTCAATTGAGGCACTATTTAACTCAACCAGCTCATATAACTTGGCAACCAAAAATTTGTCATAAAGTCCTACCTTGGTAGGCACTTTATCTACATTTGAATCAAACTCTATAGAGGTAGATATAGTTTCAAGTCCTACTGAGGTAGGCAATATATATATTTTCCTTCAGATTTGTGATTTAACTGTTTGTAGTTGGCTCACGTGTTTTATGGCTCTCGATTATGAGTTTTCTCAATCAATGAGTCTACTCCATATCATTCTAGTAAAAAAAATTTATCCATAGTGACAGTGCTCTGTAACCAAAAATCAATGTCAATCAGTTGCCATTAACATTGATGGATAGTAGACTCACAAACTATGTCTTGAACTTCATCTTGAGAGAGACAAACTTTTGACACCTCATTTTTTGAATGTTCATTAATCTTACAAATTGTTGCTATATGGATTCTTTACGTAAATTGAGTCGTGTAAACTACAATGAGTGAAAATTCAATTTCCCCAAAAGGGATCATAAATAGGCTCACTAGACATATTCTGGTCAGTTCTAGGCACAAAAAGATTTGCATCCAATTTAGGCTAGATATGTACCTACATCAGACTTAGTAAAACTTTAAATTTAAATTCTAACTTGTCCGGAACCCTCTTTAGAAAAATTTACACGTTATCTAGGTTGTGGGCAAGACATGTTCAATTTAGAATTTGACCCTACTAATTATGGGCGCAAATTCAGTTTGAACGCAGGTTAGACAACACATGAGTCCCATCATTTTTGAAATATACTGAGAAAGTCATCTCACATTTGTGCGCCAAAAGGTTTTAAACCTATGTGTAACATCCCTGACCTGGGTTATAAACTAACCCTAGGTGTTTTGCCTAAATATGTAATTAAACTCTTGTGATTATATTTTGGCATGTAATTAAGTTCCTAAGGAACATACATTTCCATTTCTGTCCCTTTTAAACAATGATTGTAGTATTGTTTGGTAATACAGGGACCTATGTGCAAATTATCTAGTTAAGGGGTTTAACTTGCAAATTTCACAAGTTAAGATGTTCCTCTGATGATGATATATCATATGAGTGGATATGATGAGGTAAGATGGATTTTCCAAGCTTGGGTATCAAGATGCAGCTTGTGGAATGATCCTTATGCTTAAAAACCCTAATTTGGATTAAAGTGCAATTTACCCAAATGTGGGGTGCAACTTATAAAATACACCATCTAGAACATCTTTTATGACTCTTGACATCATTTAGAGTAAAAATGATGAAAGGGACACATGAATGAGTGATCAGATAAGAAAAATGATCTTTGTGCATAAAATTCACTAAGTATGAGGATGGAGACTTGTCATATATGAACTCTAGTTGAAAGTTGGTTTTCTTTACCCTTAGATCTAGAGTTTTGATGAGCTTTACATAAGTTTTGATAGCTTGGGCGTGCCTTAGAAATAAGGAGGGACTTAGGTGAGAATTTCATGTTTTAGAGGTCCTTATGGTGGTAAATGGCTTAGAGTATATAAGCCTTCACCCTTGCAAACCAAGTGAACGTATCCTTTATACTCTTCATTTCTCATCTTTATCAAAATGGCCAAGGCAGAGCTCCGGACCTCAAGGATATGACCAACTAGTGCTAAGGTGAGTAAGAACCATCTTCAAGCTCGAATTCATGGAGGAATTCTTCTTAAAAGGTTGGTTCTATGGTTAACTCACTTAGATTCTTTGTTTTAGCCGACCATTCCCATCTTTTCCTTGAAGAAACAACCTTGGATGACCTGTGGAGCTCAAGAATCCATTAAAGGCTTGAATCTTGGAAGCTTGGAGCTCTAGGAACCACGTTTGAGGTGGGTTTTATAACTCTAAACTCCTAGCTTTATTATCCATATCTTTGTTATTGCTTTTGTGCTTAGTTCTTCTTCTACCTCCCTTCTTCCTTGCACTTTTGCAAGAAAAATGGTGGTGTAACCGACCTGAACAGAGGTTTAGGATGATGGGCATGGATTCCTAGGTCACTTTATCAAATGACCTTGGACCCTTTTTGGTCCAAACGGTTGCAAACCGTTTAAGGTCAAACGGGTTCAACCCGTTTGATCTCAAACGATCTTGCAAGGTCGTTTGGATCAAAACGGTCTCAAGACCATTTGATAGGGTTGACCAAGGGATGAACGTTTGAGGGTCTGTTCATAATATTTTGAATTTTATTTCTACAAATAATCATAATCTAATTCCTAACCAATTGAGAGTTGAAGGCACTTCAACACCCTAACCCTAATCGGGTTGAAATTTCTGATTTCAAGTATAAATCTTGTTGTGTTTTGGGTTGAAGGACCCAAACGGGTTCAAAACCATTTGGGGGTTCATCCAAATGGTCTCACACTCGTTTAGTGACACCCAAAGACCGTTTGGAGGTCTAGGGTTAAGGAAATTTAATGGTTTGAGGGTTCAATTTCAATAGGTTGATGAATTGATAAAAATGCTGTTTTTAGACCTATTTAGGGTTCAACCCTTATCCAACCGATTTGGGTTTTGGTCAAACTTTGGGAAAATGGTCTCAATACCATTTGGAGGTCATCCAAATGATCTCAAGACCGTTTAAGCCAAGTTTGGGCCCAATTGGAGCTCAATTGATAGGTTCAACCTTGATTTGATTCACATTGTTGAACATTGATGATTATCCGATTGAAACCCTAATTGAGATAGACTTAGCCCTAATTGGCTTTCAATTGAGGGTCAATTTGGTGTCCAATTGGTTAAGGCTAATCCTAATTGACTCAATTTGTAAGTGGTTAACATGGCTTTGGCCAACTGAAGGCTTAAACATAGGAAATCCTATTCAAACATAACCTTTGTGTCACCTTTTATGTTCATGCGGTTTGAACCCATGTAGGTCCACACTCGTTTAAGCCCAAACAGGCTCACACTCATTTAGGCTTAAATGGGTTCACACTCATTTAAGGTCAAATGGGTTCATACTCATTTAGGCTCAAACGGGTTCACACTCGTTTAAGGTTAAATGGGTTCATACTCGTTTAGGCTCAAACGGGTTCACACCCGTTTAAGGTCAAACGGGTCCACACTCATTTAAGGTCAAATGGGTTCATACTCATTTAGGCTCAAACGGGTTCACACCCATTTAAGGTCAAATGGGTTCATACTCGTTTAGGATCAAACGGGTTCACACCCGTTTAAGGTCAAACGGGTCCACACTCGTTTAAGGTCAAATGGGTTCACACTCGTTTAAGGTCAAATGGGTTCACACTCGTTTAAGGTCAAGTGGGTCCACACTCATTTAAGGCTCAAATGGGTTCAAGGTCGCTTGAGATTAAATGAGTTCAAGGTCGTTTAAAACCTAAATGGGTTGAAGGTTGAAGGTTAAACCCTAAACCAATTGGAGATTTTCAAGGTTGTTTATACTTAATCACTTGAAGGTGTAAATGGTTCAATGATGATCTAATATAAACCCTAATAGTAACTTAAGACATTAAGGGACTAAGTGACTAATGAATTGACCCATGATGATGATCAATGGGTAAATTACCAAAATGCCCTTGAGGGGTTAATTTGAGTGATACCTTGTTCTAATTGAACCCTAATCACTTGATTAGTGATGATTTGGTTTATGTTAATCAAAGATGACTTGACCCAACCTATCTAGAGTGGTGTAATCACCATCTACTAGTGAGAGGAGAGAGAAAGTGCCATTTATGGTCAAAACTCAAGTAAAATACCTTCAATGTACTTGAATATGCAAGATTAGGTATGATCCACTTATGTGAGATCATGGAAACCCTAAATATGATAATTGGTTAATCTTAATCTTATCTGAGGGCTTTAATGATGATGTTTCTCATACATGGTGATGTTAGGAGATTAATTCACCATGATGTGAATAGTAAACCCTAATTGATGAAAATCAGGGAATCTAACCCTTGTAAGAATATGAGGGTACAACTCTTAATATGAACTGCTTACTATTATCAGTTGAATTAACCATGCAGGTTCTTATACATGATGATGATCATATCCAGGTAAGGATTATGATTTCATGTTTATTGAAAGCATGTTATTAGCTTTATGAATAATGACTTATGCTAATGCCTAGTAAGTGACATCTTATGAGATTGATGGGCTGTGAGAGCCATGAGTATCATCAAGGTCATGCTTGACAAATGACTTGTGAAGAGATAACTGAGAAATGATGATTATGTGAATTAGACTTGATACAGTTAGTATTATACTTTCATAGTTGCTGTTCTAATGATTAATGTTTGAGAACATGTATGATGTTAAAAGAATACTGAAATGTGCCTAACTAATCAAGTATAATCAAACCACGAAGAGCCCTGGTCATAGAGCCATCATTGTCAGGAGTTAAATGATGGTAAAACAGGTTTTCCTAAGGGAACTCCTGGATCACATACTTTTGAGTATGTGGGGAATATGGATGTGAATACCCTTACATCCTAGTGTAGGAATTGATGTAGATGTACTTTAATCTATCAATCCTTCACTATGTGTTTATGCCGGGTGATGTAACACTATTCTCCCGAGGAAATCTTTTATACCGCATCGATGAGAGATAAACAAGAAATATTTCGATGGCGAAGAGAGTACAGAATGCCACTGTGACTCTAATAGCGAAGTACTAGAATACCCTGGTAAGGTATAGTAGTAGAGACCCTAGATGTCCTGCATGTTAACCCTCACACTGACTGAGGAAGATGAGGTCATAAGAATCTGGCTCTTTTGATGACCTATGTATGATACCGATGCGACTTAATAGTGATCGGTTGGAGTATGAGTGGTATACCTCATCTCCGCAGGGCATAATAATGTTTGTAAAACATAATCAACCGCGTAGCATATCTTCTTAGGTTGAACTACGAGATACATTGGTTGAAGTTACATTACTTAGTATACATGTTCTTCATATTCCTTAAATGTTGTTGTTCTAATTGATAACAATCTACTGTTGATCACCTTAAAGCTTTTATTCCTTATGTTGCTCTTTGATTGCTATAATAAAGCTTCTGGGGGAGAGTTATAACTCTCGCTGGGACAATTATTTAAAATTGTCTCACCCCGTAGATTTCAACTTTTTAGGTGGTCGTCGAGGACGAAGGAACCAGTCTGTAGGTGATCAGAATCAGTACCAAGAGCACCAGGGGCAGCAGTGAATCTCAGGTGGAGATACTGACTGCTAAGTCATGTAGTTAGAAAGTCTTATGTCGTCTCTGTACTCTCAGGTCCTTGGAGTCTTTTGGTCTGAGATTTTGGGTTTTGAAATCTTGAGATTTTGTATCTGGCTATGTATAATCACTCATGAAGTGATCTAACAGAGATGTAATCTGTATACCTTGTTTCTTATAAAAGGAGTTTCAGGTTTTTGAGATCTCGTCTTTGAAAAGTTTTAATTTCTCATGATTTTGCGTATTTCGCTGTTAATCGAATCGCTTCCGCTATGTTTATCTTATGTTTCGGAGATCAGAGCCCACAATTAGTGGTATCAGAGCTCTAGGTTCGCTGAGTCTACAGAGACATAGGACTTAGGATGTTGAGTCTATCCTTAGTGTTTCTTTCCTATCGAATAGAGTCTTCTGCTCCTCAGGAGAAGAAGATAAGTTAAGGATGTACGGACCACACGAAGAACATGAGGAGTACGAGGCTGAGAGTAGTGTCTCTGCACCCCGAGGAGGTGCAAGAAACCCAGAGATAGAGCAACCTGTACCTGAGCCACCTCAGTTTGACCCAGCTGACATGGGTAACCCAGCTGTCCAGACTATGTCCGGACAGTTTATGACTGCCATGACGCACATCACCAATAGGATGCCCATGCCTGCACCTAGGGCACCTGTCCAATCTGAAGGACAAGGTATCGGTAAGACGTTCGAGTGACTTCGTCGTATTGGAGCTACTGAATACTTTGGAACAGCTGACCCTGCTGATGCTGATCTGTGGTTAACTGAGTTGGAGAAAGCTTTCAGAATCCTTAACATCCCTGAAGGTGAGAAGGTTAAACATGCTGTCTATCTTCTCAAAGGTAGTGCTGGTCACTGGTGGACCATGGAAGAGCAGAAGAGGCCTGAAATAGAGATCTCGTGGGAAGACTTTCGTCGGGAATTTGTCCACAGATATTTTCCTAAGACCTTCCTGGACAAGAAGATCTCTCAGTTTGAGAGACTGAGGCAAGGTATGATGAACATTAGCGAGTATGAGGCTAAGTTCATGGAGTTGTTGTGGTTTTGTCCACATATGGCTACTACAGATGAAGAGAGGATCAGAAGGTTCGAGAAGGGTTTAAACGCCGACATGACTACTCCTGTGTCTGCCCTAGAAAATCGGGAAAGGTTTTCTACCTTCGTTGAGTAAGTCTGAAGGATAGAAAGGTCCGTAGTAGAGAAGAGGCAAACCCATAAGAGATATTCTCAGTTCCAGGGATCTTCATCTAGAGACTTTAAGAAGCCTAGGTTTTCTACACCGACACCACCACCTAGACCAAGTGCCCAGACACAGTGGACACCAAGTAGAGGTAGAGGACGAAGCCTACCACTACAAGAGACTCGCAGTTCAGCATCAATGTCAGTCACAGGACCACCAAGACCACAACAACTGGAAAGAAGTTGTTATAACTGTGGGAAGGTGGGACATCTGATGAAGGACTGTAGGTCTAGACCTGTCAGTATGACACAGCCTCAGAGGAAGAATCAATAGGGATCACAGAGAAGGCAGTCTCAAGGAGCAGCTAGAGGACGTGGGCAAGCGTCTCAGGCTGGATCGTCAACACCAACTCAACACCAGGCAATAGCGAGGGTCTATGCTATGAACCCACCAGAAGTAGTGGTCAATCCATGGGTTGTGGCAGGTCAGATGGAACTTTTATATTCTGATATGTCTAAATCCTATGTTGTATCTGTTTTAATTGACCCGGGTGCTACACACTCTTTTATCACTCGAAGAGTGATTCATAACTGCAATATGCCGATTAGTCATAGGAAAGATAGCTTGTTGCTCGAGACTCCGTTGAGAGGTTCTGCTGTTTTGCAAGAGGTATGCTCTCCCTGCATCCTCTCTTTTCTGATTATCGCATTCAAGTGGATCTTATACCACTTGATATGCAAGGATTTGACATAATCCTTGGGATGGATACCTTGGAAAGGTATAGAGTTGTCTTGGATTGTGAATCCAAGCAAGTTGTGTTTGTTGATGAGAGCGACACATGGATCTTTCAAGGAGAGAGAAAGATTCTACCCACCTGTCTTGTGTCTGTTATGGTTGCTGATAAGCTGATGAGGCAAGGATGTTATGCATTCTTGGCCCATGTGATAGATACCACCAAGGCGAGTCCCAACCCTGCTGAGGTTCCTATAGTCAGGGAATTTGAAGATGTATTTCCTGAAGAACATCCAGGTATGCCACCGCCTCGGGAAATTGATTTTGAAATCAATTTGATCCCAGATACCCAACCCATAGCACAAACACCGTATAGGATGGCGCCTACTGAGATGGCAGAACTCAAGAAACAGCTTCAAGAGTTGCTTGAGAAGGGTTTTATCTGACCAAGCACTTCACCTTGGGGTGCTCCAGTCTTGTTTGTTAAAAAGAAAGATGGATCAATGCGGTTGTGCATTGATTACAGACAATTAAATAAAGTAACGATAAAGAATAAGTACCCTCTGTCGAGGATTGATGATCTCTTTGACTAGTTGTGTGGTGCAACCGTCTTCTCGAAGATAGACTTGAGGTCTAGATATCATCAACTTCGTATTAAGAACAGTGGCATACCCAAGTCTGCTTTCAGGACAAGGTATGGTCACTATGAGTTCACAGTTATGTCGTTCGGACTAACTAATGCACCAGCTGCATTTATGGAGCTTATGAATAGAATCTTCTGACCATTCCTCGATCAGAATGTTGTTGTCTTTATAGATGACATCCTGATCTATAGTAGAGATGCTCAGCAGCATGAACGACATCTTCGTCAGGCTCTAACTTTGCTAAGACAACATGAGTTGTACGCTAAGTTTAGCAAGTGTGAGTTCTGGTTGCCGGAGGTATCTTTTCTTGGACATGTGGCATCTGCCTCAGGAATTCGTGTTGACCCTAAAAAGGTAGAGTCTGTTCTACAGTGGGAACAACCGAAGACACCGACGGAGATTCGTAGTTTCTTGGGGTTGGCCGGCTATTATCGAAGGTTCATTAAGAACTTTAGTTCCATAGCCTTACCCTTGACTAAGTTGACCAGGAAGGAAGTTCCTTTTGACTGGAGTGATAAGTGCCAGCAATCTTTTCAATTACTATAAGATAGGTTAACAAGTGCACCTGTACTTGTGCTACCTGAGCAAGGCAAAGGATACATAGTTTTCTGTGATGCCTCCAAGAATGGACTCAGATGCGTGTTGATGTAGGATAAACAAGTGATTTCTTTTGCTTCCCGACAGCTTAAGAAACACGAAGAGAATCATCCGACACACGATTTGGAGTTAGCTGCGGTGGTTCATGCCTTGAAGATCTGGAGACATTATCTCTACGGAGAGACATTCCAGATTTTCACAGATCACAAGAACCTAAAGTATATCTTTTCTCAACATGAACTTAACATGAGACAACATCTCTGGATGGAGTTAATCAAGGACTACGACTGTACAATTGATTACCATCCTGGAAAGGCCAATGTAGTTGCAGATGCCTTGAGTAGGAAATCAACAACATCAACCATGGATAGGGCACAACTAAACTCTTTAGTATGCTCTAAGATAGATATTCTTATCTCTTTAAGGCAAAACAATGTACAGTTGAAGGTGTCATTGTTAGCTGGGTTGTTAACTGAGATGCATATAAAACCTACCCTAAGAGAGCAAATTAAGGAGGCACAACAAGTAGATGAAGCAGTTCAAAAGATTAGATCGGAGTATGGTAATGAGAAGCGAGATGGTTTCCATGACTCAGATGATCAAGTAGTATGCTATCATGGGAGGATGATAGTGCCAGATAAGGATAACTTGAGAAAGTTAGTCCTGGAAGAAGCTCATTCTTCAATGTATGCTATTCATCTAGGGAGCACCAAGATGTATCGGAACTTGAAAGATATGTATTGGTGGCCCGGGATGAAGAAGGATGTTGCAGAGTTTTTGATGAGGTGTCCTATGTGTCAGCAAGTTAAAGCTGAACACCAGAAGCCTGCAGGGACAATGCAACCATTACCCATACCACAGTGGAAGTGGGACCATGTGACCATGGACTTTGTTGTTGGCCTACCTAGGACAAGCAAAGGACATGATTCCATATGGGTAATAGTTGATAGGTTGACAAAAACAGCTCATTTCTTACCTGTCAAAACAATCTATTCCGCTGAAACGTTATCACAGTTGTATGTTCAAGAGATAGTGCGTTTGCACGGAGTTCCTATCACTATAATTTCTGACAGAGGTCCCCAATTTACAAGTCATTTTTGGGAGCAGTTGCATAGAGCTTTAGGCACCAAGTTAAGGTTTAGTACAACCTTTCATCCACAGACTGATGGACAGTCGGAAAAGACTATACAGAACTTGGAAGACCTATTGAGAGCATGTGTTCTCCAGTTTACCGGGAGTTGGGATCTACACCTAAGCCTAATAGAGTTTGCCTATAACAATAGCTATCAGCATAGTATTGATATGGCACCTTATGAAGCTTTGTATGGTAGACATTGTAGATCACCCTTGTGTTGGTATGAGACTGGTGAGCATCAACTGTTAGGTCCTGATCTTGTGCAACAGACCACAAAGAAGATTAAAGTGATACAACAATAGATTAAGACTGCACAGGATAGGCAGAAATCTTATGCTGATAAGCGTCGTAGACCGTTAGAGTTCCAGGTTGGAGACAAAGTGTATCTCAAGGTCTCGCCTTGGAGAGGAGTCCTTCACTTTGGAAGGAAAGGAAAGTTAGCTCCTAGATTTATGGGGCCTTATCCAGTCATTGAACGGGTTGGAAAGGTAGCCTATAGACTAGAGTTACCACCCGAGTTGCAGAGGTTACACCATGTGTTTCACATTTCTATGTTAAGGAAATGTCATCATGATACCGAGTCAGTTCTACAACCTATGGAAGTAGAATTGAATGAAGATATAACTTATGAGGAAGGACCACTGTCAATCCTTGATAACAGAATTAAAAAGCTAAAGAAGAAAGATATAAGCCTTGTGAAAGTCCTCTGGAACCACCGTGATGTTGAAGAAGCCACTTGGGAACTAGAGGATGAGATGAGAAGGAAATAGCCTGCTCTTTTCTCTTAATACGTTTTATCGATTTCGGGGACGAAATCCTTGTAAGGGGTGGATAATTTGTAACATCCCTGACCTGGGTTATAAACTAACCCTAGGTGTTTTGCCTAAATATGTAATTAAACTCTTGTAATTATCTTTTGGCATGTAATTAAGTTCCTAAGGAACATACATTTCCATTTCTGTCCCTTTTAAACAATGATTGTAGTATTGTTTGGTAATACAGGGACCTATGTGCAAATTATCTAGTTAAGGGGTTTAACTTGCAAATTTCACAAGTTAAGATGTTCCTCTGATGATGAGATATCATATGAGTGGATATGATGAGGTAAGATGGATTTTCCAAGCTTGGGTATCAAGATGCTGCTTGTGGAATGATCCTTATGCTTAAAAACCCTAATTTGGATTAAAGTGCAATTTACCCAAATGTGGGGTGCAACTTATAAAATACACCATCTAGAACATCTTTTATGACTCTTGACATCATTTATAGTAAAAATGATGAAAGGGACACATGAATGAGTGATCAGATAAGAAAAATGATCTTTGTGCATAAAATTCACTAAGTATGAGGATGGAGACTTGTCATATATGAACTCTAGTTGAAAGTTGGTTTTCTTTACCCTTAGATCTGGAGTTTTGATGAGCTTTACATAAGTTTTGATATCTTGGGCATGCCTTAGAAATAAGGAGGGACTTAGGTGAGAATTTCATGTTTTAGAGGTCCTTGTGGTGGTAAATGGCCTAGAGTATATAAGCCTTCACCCTTGCAAACCAAGTGAACGTATCCTTTATCCTCTTCATTTCTCATCTTTCTCAAAATGGCCAAGGCAGAGCTCTGGACCTCAGGGAGACGACCAGATAGTGCTCAGGTGAGTAAGAACCATCTTCAAGCTCGAATTCATGGAGGAATTCTTCTTAAAAGGTTGGTTCTATGGTTAACTCACTTAGATTCTTTGTTTTAGCCGACCATTCCCATCTTTTCCTTGAAGAAACAACCTTGGATGACCTGTGAAGCTCAATACGCCATTAAAGGCTTGAAGCTTGGAAGCTTGGAGCTCTAGGAACCACGTTTGAGATGGGTTTTATAACTCTAAACTCCTAGCTTTATTATGCATATCTTTGTTATTGCTTTTGTGCTTAGTTCTTCTTCTACCTCCCTTCTTCCTTGCACTTTTGCAAGCAAAACAGTGGTGTAACCGACCTGACAGAGGTTGAGGATGATGGGCGTGGATTCCTAGGTCACTTTATCAAATGACCTTGGACCCTTTTTGGTCCAAACGGTTGCAAACCGTTTAAGGTCAAACGGGTTCAACCCGTTTGATCTCAAACGATCTTGCAAGGTCATTTGGATCAAAACAGTCTCAAGACCATTTGATAGGGTTGACCAAGGGATGATTGTTTGAGGGTCTGTTCATAATATTTTGAGTTTCATTTCTACAAAGAATCATAATCTAATTCCTAACCAATTGAGAGTTGAAGGCACTTCAACACCCTTACCCTAATCGGGTTGAAATTTCTGATTTCAAGTATTGATCTTGTTGAGTTTTGGGTTGAAGGACCCAAATGGGTTCAAAACCATTTGGGGTTCATCCAAACGGTCTCACACTCGTTTAGTGACACCCCAAGACCGTTTGTAGGTCTAGGGTTAAGGAAATTTAATGGTTTGAGGGTTCAATTTCAATAGGTTGATGAATTGATAAAAATGCTATTTTTAGACCTATTTAGGGTTCAACCCTTATCCAACCGACTTGGTTTTTGGTCAAACTTTGGAAAAACAGTCTCAAGACCGTTTGGAGGTTAAATGGGTTCATACTCGTGTTGGTTAAATGGGTTCATACTCGTTTAGGCTCAAACAGGTTCACACCCGTTTAAGGTCAAATGGGTCCACACTCGTTTAAGGTCAAATGGGTTCATACTCGTTTAGGCTCAAACGCGTTCACACCCGTTTAAGGTCAAATGGGTTCATACTCGTTTAGGCTCAAACGGGTTCACACCCGTTTAAGGTCAAACGGGTCCACACTCGTTTAAGGTCAAATGGGTTCACACTCGTTTAAGGTCAAATGGGTTCACACTCGTTTAAGGTCAAGTGGGACCACACTCGTTTAAGGCTCAAATGGGTTCAAGGTCGTTTGAGATTAAACGAGTTCAAGGTCGTTTAAAACCTAAATGGGTTGAAGGTTGAAGGTTAAACCCTAAACCAATTGGAGATTTTCAAGGTTGTTTATACTTAATCACTTGAAGGTGTAAATGGTTCAATGATGATCCAATCTAAACCCTAATAGTAACTTAAGACATTAAGGGACTAAGTGACTAATGAATTGACCCATGATGATGATCAATGGATAAATTACCAAAATGCCCTTGAGGGGTTAATTTGAGTGATACCTTGTTCTAATTAAACCCTAATCACTTGATAGTGATGATTTGGTTTATGTTAATCAAAGATGACTTGACCCAACCTATCTAGAGTGGTGTAATCACCATCTACTAGTGAGAGGAGAGAGAATGTGCCATTTATGGTCAAAACTCAAGTAAAATACCTTCAATGTACTTGAATATGCAAGATTAGGTATGATCCACTTATGTGAGATCATGGAAACCCTAAATATGATAATTGGTGAATCTTAATCTTATCTGAGGGCTTTAATGATGATGTTTCTCATACATGGTGATGTTAGGAGATTAATTCACCATGATGTGAATAGTAAACCCTAATTGTTGAAAATCAGGGAATCTAACCCTTGTAAGAATATGAGGGTACAACTCTTAATATGAACTGCTTACTATTATCAGTTGAATTAACCATGCAGGTTCTTATACATGATGATGATCATATCCAGGTAAGGATTATGATTTCATGTTTATTGAAAGCATGTTATTAGCTTTATGAATAATGACTTATGCTAATGCCTAGTAAGTGACATCTTATGAGATTGATGGGCTGTGAGAGCCATGAGTATCATCAAGGTCATGCTTGACAAATGACTTGTGAAGAGATAACTGAGAAATGATGATTATGTGAATTAGACTTGATACAGTTAGTATTCTACTTTCATAGTTGCTGTTCTAATGATTAATGTTTGAGAACATGTATGATGTTAAAAGAATACTGAAATGTACCTAACTAATCAAGTATAATCATACCACGAAGAGCCCTGGTCATAGAGCCATCATTGTCAGGAGTTAAATGATGGTAAAACAGGTTTTCCTAAGGGAACTCCTGGATCACATACTTTTGAGTATGTGGGGAATATGGATGTGAATACCCTTACATCCTAGTGTAGGAATTGATGTAGATGTACTTTAATCTATCAATCCTTCACTATGTGTTTATGCCGGGTGATGTAACACTATTCTCCCGAGGAAATATTTTATACCGCATCGATGAGAGATAAACAAGAAATCTTTCGATGGCGAAGAGAGTACAGAATGCCACTGTGACTCTAATAGAGAAGTACCAGAATACCCTGGTAAGCTATAGTAGCAGAGACCCTAGATGTCCTGCATGTTAACCCTCACACTGACTGAGGAAGATGAGGTCATAAGAATCTAGCTCTTTTGATGACCTATGTATGATACCGATGCGACTTAATAGTGATTGGTTGGAGTATGAGCGGTATACCTCATCTCTGTAGGGCATAATAATGTTTGTAAAACATAATCAACCGTGTAGCATATCTTCTTAGGTTGAACTATGAGATACATTGGTTGAAGTTACATTACTTAGTATACATGTTCTTCATATTCCTTAAATGTTGTTGTTCTAATTGATAACAATCTGCTGTTGATCACCTTAAAGCTTTTATTTCTTATGTTGCTCTTTGATTGCTATAATAAAGCTTCTGGCGGAGAGTTATAACTCTCGCTGGGACAATTATTTAAAATTGTCTCACCCCATAGATTTCAACTTTTTAGGTGGTCGTCGAGGATGAAGGAACCAGTCTGCAGGTGATCAGAATCAGTAGCAAGAGCACCAGGGGCAGCAGTGAATCTCAGGTGGAGATACTGACTGCTAAGT